>CM033744.1:23473988-24073988 GCA_019671005.1 Hibiscus mutabilis | reverse complement strand
AAAAATATTATTGAACTATTTCAAAATATTTATTTTAGTCATTTAACTTTTAAATGTTATAAAACGTATATTAATATTATAATTTTATTATAAAATGATTATTGTTTTGTTAATTGTCATTAAGAGGGTAATGTGACAGTTAAAAAATTTGTGTAATAGCAAATTTAGTTATTAATATTTACATATTTAATTATTTTGGTTTTAATTAAAAAATTGAATAAATTAACTCTCGTTGTTTATACATCCTATCAATTTAATCTTATTTTTAATTATAAATAATTTCATATTTTTCTCCAGAAAAATGGTGATATGTATCATCAGGTTAAAGAAAAATAAATAGATGAAGAAATGGAATGATGATACTTAAACCTGGGAAGGGAAGAGGAAATGGAGCACGCCTAACTACTAGGCCAAAGCCAATTCGTTATGTCGGTATCACATTTGTTGTTTATACATAATTGAGTTTCTTTCTCGCTGTAATATAATAATACTTGATGTACCTCTGCTTTTAAAGTCCTTCGATGTCTCTCCTCCGCATGTAGAGCTCCAAAGCCTCAATTTTTTTTTTGAGATATCTTAGGGCTATATCTGAAGTAACCTCACTATATCCTCCATTTAGTCATTGTTTCTTAATATGACCACTATCAAGAGTTCAATCTTTGAAAAGATTATTGCCAAGAGCTGATTCTATTGTCTGACAGCTGAATTTATCTTTGTTAACCCATCAATAGTCATCAAATTTAGGACTGACACCAGCCACCAAAAGAACTATTGTAAGAGACATAAATACTCATACATGCTACACGAGATAGAGGACTTTTGAATCTCAGATTATTGTTCATCATCTTTTCCAATCCAACCTTCTTTTATCTCATTTCTTTCTTAAAATTACCGTTGACCGCGACTTTTCGCCCACTCCAAAAAGAGTGAACCACTTAAAGTTATCACCATTTCACTTTAACTACCAATAACTGGTGTAGTGAACGTGGATTATTTCTGACTGAAAAAAATCAATCACGATGAATTTTCAAGGGAACAATTTGGTTAACAATTGTTGCTATTACCAATTACAATCTTTACGATTTGTGTGATTATAACTAAATTTAGTAAGTGCAATGCACAGCTAGAATTATAATTACAGTAAATTTATTTTGTATAGTTATAATTGGAATCGATCATTATTATAAATAATCGGTATAGGATTAATGATATAATTTAAAATAGAATAATCTTAGATAATACCCTATGTTGAAAATTCATACATAATATTTACGCATATTAGAATTCGAATCTAAAAACTCAAAATCTCACAACCTTAATCTTACTGTCAATATCCCATTTCCAAAAATAATTATAGAATTAAAAGAGCTAATTACATGATCACATAAACAATGTTAATAAACTAAAAGAAAATTGCTAAAATCATCTCAAAGCAACTCACTGAATTCAAAATTTAATGTATCTAAATCACAAAAATTAAAGCATTTAACTTTAAATATACTAAAATAACAGCTTAACTCATCATCATAATGCACCTTACCAAAGATGAATCCAAAAGTAGGTCAACTAATGAGAAGAAATCATGATAATTTGTAACAAATCGTGTGCATAAAATAACCGAGGAACATGCTATCAACTAACCATGCTACAACCCTATGCATGTTCCAAATAAAACCTAACACATGCTTTTTAAACTAACCAAAAAATAAATAAAACAAGCTCATTTGATAAACAGTTTATTTCTGTGGGGTTTGGTTTGGGAGAATAAAAGAGGGAGCAAAAATAATACTAGAATAAAAAAATAAAAATAAAAATTTAGGCTCAACTTGAAATTTATTTAAAATTATTTAAGTGTAAGCAAAAGAAAGAGAGCCAAAGTTTAGGTTGATAAAAGCATATTAAAATGAAAACAATTAAGAACTTCAAACATTACTTGAGACATAAAAAAGTAGGATTGTCTTAATAAAAAAAAAGGTTCATATAAGACATAAATAAGCATGTTTAGTGATGTTTTCGACAAACTTGGTAGATCAACATGTGTATTGCTCATTATCGACTAAAGGTCAATATGGCTCTGTTTATTTATGAGAATAATTTTATTTTTAAAAATTTTGAAATATGTTTGATAAATAAAAAAAATATTTTTAATAATGAAAATATAAAAAACACATTTGTTTATTTATTTTCTTATAATAGAAACTTGATAAATAAAATAAAAAATTCTACATTTATATGAATTCAAATTAACGTTAGGTTATGTTCAGAACAAGTCATGTTTATGGTTTTCTCTCACCCCCTACTGTTCCCCCTCTACTCCGGTCTAGGGTCGGCGCGTTTCTTTCCGCCATGGATGGCGGAGTGGATAGAGCAACATGGCACTGGTCCTGGTATATGGTTTTCTGTCGATGGCTTCACTACACCAAACTTTGTATATAGCGGCACTTTTCGCGGAGTTTTAGGAACAAACGCCACTATAGAATGATATATGGCGGCATTTAGCCACAAACGCCACAATAACTCGTTCTTTAGTGGCGTTTATATTATAAACGCCGCAAACGTCATTTATGGTGACGTTTAGCAAAAAACGCCGCAAAAGTTTTGTTCTTTGGTGGCGTTTTTCGAAAAATGCCGCAATAGTTGTAATTTGGTGGCGTTTTTACAAAAACGCCGCAAAAGTTATAGTTTTTGGTGCCTTTTTTTCAAATGCCGCAATAGATTAAACTCACCTTTTATTTTGACGGTTTAATACTTCCTCTCAACACTCCCTCACCCTGCAATCCCCAAATGAAATCACCCGAAATTCCTAATTTCTATCGTCATTTGCCTTCTCCTGATGTTCGATTGTAAGTACTTCTCCCTTTTTTATTTTACATTTTATTATGATCTTTGGATGCCTAAATGGAGAAAAGATCGTCCGAAAGTCAAAACTGGAGAAAGAATGGGGTTTCTGAGAATTTCAGAAATGGATGCTTTTCTAAGCGCCGGGGAAGTTTTTAGAGGCGCTAAAAAACGCCATTATAGGATTAAAAAATGCCGCTAAAGACCTGTTTTGCTGTAGTGCTTCTCTATGAGTGATCGACACATATTTGCATGGCAGGTATGGGTTCTTTGCACGGTTTTTCCCAGACGATGTTATAGTGTATACTTGGCCGTTACTTCATTATTGTTTTTTTCTGGCACGCCTGAGTTGTACACCTAGATTCGTCGTGATATGTCTGGATTCCATTTTTCCCTGGCCGGTAACTCTAGGCGTCCTGTTCAATGTATTGGTTGGAGACGGTTATGATTCCCAAACCTTATCCTATTATGCATCGGTTTCTTTCTCATGATGGATATGGTTATCCAAATTTCAATGGTTATCTCACATGGGAATTTCTTCACGTGCCATATTCTACTTATAAAGCCACTCTGTCTGCATGCCACCATTACTACTCTATTATCATGGTTGATGATATTCTTACTCTCTTAGACAATCTCCACTTCATTGAGGAGGAATTGACCACCATTCTACCTATGTCTAATCCTGCTTCTTGCCCTGACATGGTTCCTGCACCATTGTTTATATGTACTTGTAGATGCCTATTTTTTCCTGGCCAGACTCACTTTTAAATTACATTACACCAACCCATCCAAAAATTATCCCAAAACTCAACTGGCCCAACAACCCAAATCTAGTAACCTATTTAATTACCCACATACATATATAACCCAAATTATAGCCAATTTACAAAATTAACCCTAACCCTAAATAACCTAAACCAAACCCTAGTCCAATATCCTTATCCCGGCCGCCGCCCTTGTGACCAATCATTTCCCGCGTGTGGCTGCCACGCGCACCGCTATTGGCCATGAGCGTCGGTCACCGCCCAGCAACCGCCCAAGTCTAACGACGCGCACCGCCCAAGGCCGCCACTTAAATCTACACAAATCAAAAAGCAAAATTTCAGATCTAAAAATTAGAGATTAGGTTGCATGTTATTTTATGTATATTTTCGGGTTATAAAAACCTGAATCTACAATGTAATCAGGGAGGAGGTTTTCGAATATGTAATAAAAAAGGATTCGAAAATAGTAAAAATGAGAGGATTCGATTAATAAAAAATACCATTTTTCGGCAAATTCGAAAATCAAAAAAAAGGAAAAAGCAAAAAATATAAACCGAATCAAAAAGTAAAAAAATCTTTAAAAATCTTTTCGGGTCTTTCTAGATCTAGGAGGATAGGGGGATTATCATCGAAAATAAATTGAAATTTCGGGTTTAGGAGGATTACCTGAGTTCAACGGTGTATTTTCACCCCTCCAACGACCGTAGACGGCGGCAGCCGCCACCAGCGTGCGGCGCCACACGGCGAACGTTCGGCGGCCGGCGCACCAGACCCAGGCCGAGAGCAGAGAATGGGGAGAGAGCATTTTATGAATTTTTTTTCAAGTTATCACAAATGATTTTTTTCAGGCTACATACCTATTTAATTGCCCTTCAAAACTACGTCGTTTTGGGCATCAGATACCAGGCCCAAAATGATGTCGTTTTGATGTCTGACCTGCATATCAACCGACTCGGGGGAAGATCCGCGTCTTTTTGAAAAAAGGGTAAATTATGTTTCAGTCCTTTTGCGTGGGAAATTTACAAAACCAGTCCTTGAAAGTTTTAAATAGTTCACGGTTCGGCCCCTATTTTAATTTTAATCAAGTTTTAATGGGTAAATCACCCTGTTAGTCCCTCCGCCCTAAAGATAATTTGAAATTAGGTTTGCCGCATGGTTTAATTACTTCATATGTCCCTTAAAGTTTTGAATATTTTGTACATTAGTCCCAAAATTCGATTAATTCAGTTTTAAAAGGGATATTTACCATTTTGGTCCTTGAAGCTTTCGGATGCTCTCAATTTGGTCTTATTTTGATGGTAAAATTACAAATTTAGTCCCTGGCTATTGTAAATTATTTAATTCTGGCCTTGTATATTAATTTTAATTTATTTTTCGCACTATTTTTGTTTCTTTGAAATTTTAGTCCTTGTTTATGTATTTATATTGTATTTTTTATTTGTTATAATTATATATAATTTATCTATCATATGTATAATATGTGTATAGTATATTATTATTATTATGTATATATTATGTTGTATATATCAATATGGTTATTATTATTTTTTATATTTATTTTTATTAACATATATCATATCATTATATTTACTATATTATGTATATTATTTTATACTTACTATTTCATGGAATACATGTACGTTATTATTATCATCATTATTATTAATATTATTATAATATTTACGATCTAACTATATTCGTATACATCTTGTATGTATTTTATTTAAATTTCAAAAAAATGATTTTTAAAGGTTATCGTGAAAAACGTACCTCGAACGTACGGGGTGCCGCTTTCCGTTAATCTCTATTACAAAATACCATTTTTAATTCTAAATTATAATTTTCAAAATAGATTCCTTTTATTCAGGAATCTACCAGAAATTATGTCTCGGGTGTAGGGGTGTAAATTCCTTTCATACGCAGAAACTTTCTTTTAAATATTTTAAGGGGATCACAAATTTTAAATTAAATTCAAATTCTTAATTTCTATCATTAAGACGTTAAGTAACCGACCCGGTACCAATTTTGGGCGTTGTGGGGGTACCCACCCTTCCCCACACGTAACTGACTCCCGAACCTATTTTTCTGGTTTCGCAGATCAAAACTCGTTGTTTTAATAAAATGACAAGAATAGATTTTATTAAAACCGGGTTTTTAGGTGATCCAATCTCACCTACATTAAAAGATTGGTGGCGACTCCATTCCATTCAAAACCAATTTTTTTGTAAGAACGCGTCAAGCATCCAGTCGCGGGTGGGACCGTTGCTACAATACTAGTACTACGATTGATCTGGCGGAGGCTGTTATACAACTCCGCCAAAGGCCACGAGGTTGATGTGTTGGAATTGTCGGGGGCTTGGGAGCACCTCGACAATTCAGGCATTAAAGTGTTATATCGCTCCCGAGCACAATCTACATCTCGTATCAAAGCATTGCGCAAGGAAGTTGATAACCTATTGGGGGTCAATTGCATGCCACTAATATCCACAGATTGGTGGAAGCAAAATGTGAACTCAAGGAATTACTAGACAATGATGAAACCTATTGGTCCCAACGCTCCCGAGTTCATTGACTCACCAAAGGGGACTGTAACACTGCTTATTTCCATGCAAGGGCCTCGACCCGAAAGAAACAAAATCGAGTACAAGGACTTTACGATTCACAAGGCCAGTGGCACAATACTCTTGATGAGCTATTTCATGTCGCAACCGAATATTTTGAAGAACTATATCACTTTTCTGCTTGTACACTGAATCTCATCATCGATGCTATTCTTACATCTATTACGACAGAAATGAATGACAATCTTTGTGCCCCGTTTCACTACAATGAAAAGCACTTTTAGTGACAGTGAAAATGGTTAGTAAAAATATAAAATTTAGACACTAAAATGTATAGTGACAAAATTGTCAAGTCGTCACCCGTCGCCACTAATAACTTCGTCACTATTATATTAGTGACAGTTGTACTAAAAATTTTCACAATTGTGAATTTTTTGTGACCATATTTTCGACACTAATAACTCTATCTTTCATGATGATTTTTTTCGACAATGGAATAAATGTTGTGATAAAAAAATTTGCCATAGTTTTATCTTTTGTAACAAAATATTTGACACTACAATCAATAAAAATTGTGATAAATTTGTTGGATACTAAAAATATATTTTGTGACCAACAATGTTGGTATTTTTTATGACTAAATGATTGACACAATAATCATTAGCAATTGTTTTAATTTTGTTTGTCACAAAATATATTTTGTGATAAAGAAAAGAAGTCACCATAACAATTTTTGTGTGAAAGTGTTCAACACTATAATCATTAACAATAGTGATAAATTAAATAGTCACAATAACTCTTCGAATTATGACCAATTTATTTGATACTAAAAAATAATGTTGTGACAAAAAAACTCTTCATAATAACTATTTTTTGTAATGAATATATTGTCTATAAATGTATTTTCAATATTTCTAGAAAAATTGTCACATATATAATTTTATTAGAGATAAATGCCTCATCATCTGTTATGTACGAGCTATTTAGATTTATCTCGTCATTAATCAATTAATATATTTTTTAAGTCTAAAAATTTTAAATTATTAAAAATATCATTCGTGAATAAAAATATGATTGCATAAAAGTGCTATCACTTCTTCATTTTTCTCAAAACGAATAGATAATTATAATATTTTAAAGTGAATAAGTAAACTAAATTGTAATTAATATTAAAACATCAAAAAACAACGTTGAAAATAAATTCTAAATATAACTAAACAGTTCATAGTATATATTTTTAATCTTAAGACCTCGAAATATCTAAATAGCACTCCAAGCCAAGTATTCACACCAAATTTCACTCTTCAACATTTTCCTAAAACAAGAGAAAGAATAAGTTATTTAGTATACAAAATTAATTATGTCATTTGAGGTAAAACTAGTTAAAAAAGTTCTTTAATTAATTTGACTGGGATGCATTAACCAACACATTTACCAAATAGAAACAAACTAATCAATAATTAAAACCAAAAAGTAAAACAAGCAGTCAATGAGAGAACAAGGTAAATTCTAAAAAACAATCTAACACCCAAAACAATACTAATGGTATGAAAAATATGCAAAACAAGCAATTGAAAACACAATTATCATTCTAAATCACTATGAAAACATAATGAATTTGATGTAATAAATATAAAATAAGATACGTATAAGCATGAAAAAAAAATCAATCAAATATTCATCATTCTAAATAGTTATGAAAACACAATCAACTTATTTTTTAGAAATAAAATAAAAGTTTGAAATCATACACAATAGTAAAACACGATGATAAATCCATAAATGATATTTTGTAAAATTAAAAGACAGAGAAAAAAGAAGAAGAAAAATACCTTACCATAAATGACATCGTCGATTTTTTTAAAAGAGGCGAGAAAGAGAAATAAAAGTTAGAGAGAATGAAAGAAGTTAAAGTAGGATAATTAAAAAAATTAAAATATATATCATGAAATAGTTGGTGGTGAAGTGGATGTTTATGGTGATTATAGTGGCAAGCAAGTGTTTTAAAAAACACAAAACACCTTCAAGTTCTACTTATTATTTTAAAATTATTTTTATACTATTTTTAACACTTGTTGATGATAAGTAACTTATTAAGATAGAAAGTGGTATTTCTTTTTTTAGTTTTTTTAATTATGTTTTCTTTAAACAATTCTACTATTGACAATCCTCTAAATTAGGTACTCCGAAATTCAAATTTACAATTTTTAATAATAATTTTTCATATAGTTAAATTAACTAAAAAAAGAAACAAAGAAGATTATTTTTCCCTAAAAGATTTTTGTTGAGTTTATTTTTTGTGTGTACAAGATATAAGTTAGAATTTGTGGAATTGTGTCTTAATTCTTAAAATAGGGGTCCGAAATTTTGTGTTAAGCTAGAGGACCAAAATAAATTAAAAATGAGCTGAGAGACATATATTTTGTATTGAAAAGGATCAAATTGTATTATATAATTTTTAAAGGGTTAAAAATTAAAAGAAAATAGAATTTTTAACATGGAACACTATCTTAAAATTAATATAAAATATAATCAACTTCTCAAAATTGGTTATGAATTAAAAAAAATTAAAATTTAGTGTTTGATATGGATTTGGAGAATTCAAAATTTAGAGCTGATTATAGATTTGAATATTTTTTATAAACAAGAATATTTAGCATGATATGAAATAACTTGTAAATTGTCAGTAAATTATTGGTTAGCTATGTAATATTTATTTTTTTCTACATTTAAAGATTATTGGTTACAACATGTCTACCAATTGCATGACGAAGCAAGTGAATTGGTCAACAAATAACTACTTAATCTAGCTTGTGGACTCGATAAACAAGTTTTTTGCTACAGAAGCTATCTTAATTTAATTATGATAAATTTACTTCTATTAATGATGATGATTATGATTCAACATATACTATTTAAAGTTTATTTCTAAGTCTCAATATTAGATTTTTCTCTCATATTCTGTTACTTTATTTATTAAATAAAATTTATAATTTGATGTATTTTATTCTATATTTTTATTATAATAAAATTAAATTCTATATGTTGTCATCATTCTTTATTAATATTTTAATGAGTTTTAAATAACTTTATTACTTATTAATATTTTTTGTAAAAAATTATATTGTAATAAAATTAATTTTAAAGGTCACAAAACAAGTTTATATATGTAGAAATTTTAATGGTTACAAAAACAAGTTTATTATTGGGACAAAACTAATTCGACATTAATTCAAAATGTTTAATTGTGACAAAAATTGAAAATTTAAGCGACAATTGATTTTTTTGACACAACAATTTGAAACAACAGTGACAACTTCGTATTTTGTCACTATTATTGTATTCCTGCCAAAATACAAGTTGGAGCCAATATGTGTGCTTTATCAATGACAAAGTTTTAGTTACAAACAAAATCATGTCACAAATATTCATTGTAGTGACAATTTAATTGTGGAAAGAACTGCAATGGTCACAACTATTATTATATTAGTGACTAAATATCAATATGTCACAATTACTTATATCAATAGTGTCATAGAAATATTTTGTCACAAAAAGCACAGCATTTGTGACAAAATAACTTCACAATAAAATCGACACTAAAAAACACAATTGTTGTAGTGTTTACAGCCACTGAGGTACAACATGCTCTCTTCCAGATTCATCCCTCTAAAAGCCCTAACATTGATGGGCTACCGACTGCATTCTACCATCAGTTCTAGGACACAATTGGGGACGATATTATATAACTTTATTTGGACATCCTAACCGGCAAAGAAGACATAACCAACATTAACAAAATAGTGCTCGTATTGATTCTGAAGGTTACAGAACCTGCACACATGCGACAATTATGGCCTATAAGTTTATGCACAGTCGTGTATAAAACTATATTCAAAGTCCTTGTCAACAAACTTAGACCGCTTATGTCGTTCTGTATCAGTGAAAATCAATCCGCATTCATCCCTGGGCATGTAATATCGGACAACATACTTGTTGCGCATGAATTACTACATTACATGCAATCTTCAGGTGATAATCCGAATAAAGGCGCAGCTTTGAAACTCGATATCGAGAAAGCATACGATCGAGTGAAATGGTGCTTTTTAGAGGTGGTAATGACAAAGATGGGATTTGCACTTCCTTGGATAAATCTCATCATGCGTTGCATCAAAACTGTATCATACAAGAGGTGAATGATCTTGATCAATACCTATAGTAACGGAGCTACCACCGATCTTTTGATCTATTAGGTAGATCAGAAACCTAAAAACAAATCAGAGAAAACGTGAAAGAGTTCGGGGGCCTGGTTACTTGGTCACTCGTATTTTCTAATGTAATTTTGGTTATGTTCTAATTAAGCCTAAAGTTAACTTAGCCAATTATTTACAAGGTCCTAAATCAACGGCTCTAATTAATATGATAAGCTACCAAGAGACTTACCTAAAGGGTTTGAATTAAATTAGGAAATAAATCTAAAAAATCTAATCTAGAGGTTAATTATGAAATTAGCATTATTAAGTGATCTAACCATTTTATTAAAGGGATTCTAACTAAAGTATAATTTTCATAGACAACCTAAGTTAATCTAGGGGTTTATTCATAGAAAGTAATGAAAGAATAAATATACGTGTAAAAAATTTAAATGACATGCTCAATTAATAACGTATAAAATCAAATATAATTACAAGTGATCAAGTTATATACAATGAAGTCATGTGAACAAATAAGTAACTAAATTTAATTACATATTTAAGTGAATATATATACATATTACCAAATAAAACTATGACATACATTTAAACAAATATCATATATACTACTATATATACATTGTAATCACTAACTTTGTCCGGGATATATTTTGTTTCATTTTTATTTCAATAATGGGCTTTTGTTATCATTATTAATCACATTTTTATTTTGACTATGCCTAATATTTTTAATTAATATTAATATTATTATCATATTATTATTATCATATCATTACTGTTATTATTGTTAATTAGTTTTGGTTTCATTACTATTACATTACTACTATCTTATTATCATATTATTATATTATTACATTATTAATTATATTGTTACTATATATTATATTACTATATTATTATATTTATTAAACAAAAACAAAAACTAAATATTAACTAAAATAATCCGCCCAAGTTTTAATTTACTTTAAAGTCCATTTACATTAAAAAACTCAAAAGATTAATATAGTACAATCAGCCCGTTTAGGCCCAAACACAAAAATCCCTAATTTAATGGCTAAACCCTAATGCCCTATCCTTTTGCGCAGCTACTCCAGGGCAGTTAGACCTGGCCCTCGATCTGACGGCCATAAAGGAAGCAATGACAGCTTCTGGAACCTCTACGTGCCCATGCGCGGCTTATTGGCTTCCCACACGTGCTGTTTCGGGCTCCCGAAACTGGCTCTTCAGTGGCCGCGTCATGACCACTCGTGACTCTTTGACTCTCCAGTATCTTGCTTAGCTCCACACCGAGCCGCGACAGCAACAGTCACCTCTTTGGCTTTCTCATCCAGCAGTCGTACTAGCAACTGCAAAGACACCAACAAACAGAGATATCAAAGGGTGCATGCAAACAAACACAACAGCAACAGAGCCAGCTTTTTTTCATTTTGTTTTTATCTTTGTAACATGGTTATAAAATTGAACCAAACCTATTGTAAACCCTAGACGGGGATTTTGAGAAAAATAAATACAAAGGTAACAAAATTCAGAGACATGTTTTTCTTCTTTTTCGTTTCGAATAAAAGAACAAAGATGAAAAAGGGGAGAGTTTACCTTAGGGGAGGTCATTCCCGTCGCCGGTCGTCTCTTAGGCTTCCATTAAAAAAACCAGTTTATTTAAAAAAAAAGGGAAAGAAAAGGGGATGGCTAAAGTTTTTCGATTTGACTTTTGTAGATCTAAGTGAAAGGGGGCTGTTTTTGGGAGAATCAGAGATTGGTTTTGGGTTTAGGAAAAAGAGAGGAGTTTTCTGGGTTTGTTTAAAGTTCGTCGACCACCAGCGAACGACAGCCAGATTCTGCGAATCATGACGGTGTTCTTCGTGTTCTTAAGGATCATGAAGAACAATTTAGAGAATTTTGGCTTATAGGTTTTGATAAAAACAGAAATGAATTATGTTTGTGATTTTTGCGTTTTATACCCGGCTTAATATTTGGTTTATTAACAACATAAAACCTTCTGCCTTTTGCGATTTACTCTGCAAGCCCTTCTGTTGTTTTAAATTTCCCCTGCAGGCTTTTCATCTTTTCAAAAGTTATCAATTTCATCACTGATTCGATATTAATTTGTTTTCAATGGTTTAATCCTTATTTGGTCCTCCAGTTTCTCAATATTTTACACTTTGGCCACGGTTTATTTCCTATTTCAATCCCTTTCCCTTTTTTGTTCCAATTTCATATGTTTTTCACTTTCTTCTTTTCGGTTTTCCTCCTTTTGTTTTATGTTTTTTCTTTTTAATCCTTTTCACATATTATATTATATTATATTATATTATATTATATTATATTATATTATATTATATTATATTATATTATATTATATTATATTATATTATATTATATTATATTATATTATATTATATTATATTATATTATATTATATTATATTATATTATATTATATTATATTATATTATATTATATTATATTATATTATATTATATTATATTATATTATATTATATTATATTATATTATATTATATTATATTATATTATATTATATTATATTATATTATTATTATACTCTAGAATTTTACTTATACCATAGTATGATATTATATATCTATTTTAATATGTTTTATATTACGTTATATATGTATAGGGTACATAGTATACGTTATATATATTATTTTATTATATATTACTATTGTATATTATGGTATCATCTATATGTAATCACTCATTTTTATCTGGTTTGTAATTACCATATTAATATATTAGTTAGTTTAATGATTAATATATAGCATGTATACATATTATATTATGTGTTTATTATGCATATGTTATTAATGTGTATGTAAGCTATGCGTGTGATGTGTAAGTGCATGTATGGTATGTATGTCATGTTATGAATGCATTAGTAATTATTACGGTATATGTGGTCATGCATGCTTTACATTGTTTGCGTGTATATAAATGATGTGTGTATTCGTATTAATTATGTATGTGCTACCTATAAGTATTTGAATGTATGTGTATGCTATATATGTATGTGTGTACTTGTATGTACGTATATTATATGTGTGCACGTATACAATATTATTATTAATATCATTAGTAGGATTGGGCTAAATAAAATTCAATATATATATTAAAACCCAAATGTTATTAGCAGTCCAATTCCATTATAATATTACAAAAAACCCAAAAAATATAATTTACAAGGCCCATTTTTGGCCCGATCCAGACTTAACCAAACCCTAACCCAATGGCCTAAAACCCTAATCCATATTAGATTTAATAACCCTAATACCCTCTCTTTATTGTGCGCAGCCGATCATGAGCCGTTGGATCAAATCTTTATCCAATGGCCATGATTGAAAGAAGAAGGTCATCCAACTGCCGCGTGAAAGACACGCTCGAGCCATCCAGCTCCGCACGCGCGCGTGTGTCGCACGCGCGAGGCTCCTCGACTATCACATGCCACGTGGCATCATCTGCTGCAGTCCCGCCCGTTCAAGCATGCATTTGAACCGTTCGATCTTCAAGGCATCTCAACTATTGGATCAAATCTGATCCAACGGTCGAGAACAGATCTGGCTAAGACAACACTTCCACCATGCCAGCCTCCAACCACCGCACTCAGGGTTGCCAAATGCATCAGAAAAAATTACCAAAAAGGACTATGTCAGTACCAACTCAGATCTAAAAATTATGTATTTTTATTTTATATCTACCAAACAAAAATTAGAACCAAGAGGGCAAATATATATCAGATGAAAAAACCTTTTGTACTCGGTTCCCAATTTCCAGAGATTCAAAATAAAAAACAACAACATAGTTTTACTGGTAATCAATTCTTTCTTTTTCTTCATATGCATGCATGTAAAAAAATAATAATAACAAAAGAAGAGTCAAGTTTTACCTGAGAAAAAACACCCTTCTGGTCGGTAAAAAACCCTAAAAGGGGTGAGTCATTTGAGGGTTTGTTTTTGGTTTTGAAATGAAAAGATTCTAGGTTTTTGGGTTCGTAGCAGAAGGCTCTTGTTTTTTTTTTTATTTTGAAAAGGGGGTGAAGGGTTTCTTTTCAGGTTTTGGTGGCCAAGAAGTAGGGGTTGAGGAAGGTTAGAGAAATTGGTCGGCCAGGCCTCGCCTAAAACCCACCGATCACGGCGGCCGAGAGTGCGTTTCATGGGTTTTAGGGTTTCAGTCCTAGGGAAGGTTAAAAGAGAGTTTTTTTATCAAACAAAATTTCAAATGGCCAAAGGCCTTGATTTGATCTAAAGGGGTCTCTTTATAGAGTTTTATTTTTTTTAAAACGGTAAAATCACCTACTAAGGTGCCTCGCATTTCTAGATTTTTCAAATCAAGCACGCCGCATGGTATATTTACAACCCCAACCTTTTTCAACTTTTTAAAATCTTTCAATCTAACCCCCAATCTTAAACGAATCAGCTTCAAAGTGGTAAAATCTCCCTTTTAGTCCTTCCGCGTTTTGTTTTTTGCACTTCAAGCTTGCCCATTAGTAATATTACACACCTGGTCCTTTCAAGTTTTTCTAGTTTTTAAATAAGTCCATAAATCGTATTTTTCTTGTCTTTTAATTTTTGTTCTTTCTATTTTCTTATTTTCATTTTAGCCCTTTTTTCATTTCCTTTTTTTTAATATTTATGATTTTATTCATATGTTTTCAATAGGTTTAATTTGCCCAACATGATTTATGTGTATTTTCTATGTCATATTTTTTAGTTGAGTTATGTTATGATTTTATGTTTAGATTTACTTGGCTTTGTTGTGCAAGTGTTTTGTATATATGTTCTAAGTTTAATGTGCATACCATGTTTGTATGATTCTTCATGTTTTTGTGCATTTTGGTTGGAATATACGTGTATTTATTTATGTTTTCATATCATGTCATTACCATGTTAATTTATCATTTAACCTTTTGTTCATGTTGTATACATGTGATTTATCAATCAATCATGTTTAGTTTAGTTATTTATCATGTCTATATGTGCTCCTTTATGTTTTATTTTTATTTTGCATCTTAGTTTGTATGTTAGTGTGATGCTTTGTTATGTATAATGATATGGTTCTTTAATTTATGTATAATTAGTGTCACATGTTTAGTATCTAGTTAGTCTTTTCTTGTGTTAGCATGTATATTATGTTTTGCTTTCTTTTGCATTATAGGGGCTGTATAATGAGCTTGATATGATTTGTCACATATTAATGTCATGTTTTATTTTAAGTTGTGTCATATATTAAGTTTTAGTTTTAGCTTGTTGCTTAGATTTAATTAGTTTAATATCATGTTATATGTATGTCGGCCATGTGTTATAGTAGTGTTTCATTTTAATGTGTTTAAACATGTTAAAATTAATTTAGTTTTCGGAAGTATGTCTTTGTTGCATGTTTATATATTTTTGTTTTACTATTAGGACATGTTACATTGCTTTTGTTCATGCATTTTATATTTTAATATTTTTTATGCTTTTATGTTTTTTCCATGTCTTTGTAAATATTTGTTGATAATGCTTTTTTAAGTTTGCATAATGGATATATATTTTGTCAATGTGGTGCCCTTTTATTCGAGCGTAAGCGTGGCCAGTATCAAGCGTAGTGATAGTGGTTTATCAGTTTACTCTCGAATAAAGGGGCCCTTAAAATTTACTCGCACTTATAATCGAATTTTAATTTAATCGCCACTTTAATCCTGAAAGTTTAATATTAATAAAGCGGTAATTGTTAAAGTACCAATTTTGGGCGGTGTGGAGGTGCTAATCCTTCCCCATCCGTAACCGACTCCAAAACCCAACAGTTTTTTTATATCTATGGTTTTATGGTGTCCAGCCTACCTTAGTGGCTGGTGGCGACTCCAATTTCAAAATAAAATACGGTTTTTGCAAAACCCCTACGAAAGACATTATTTTCAAAACAAAATAAAATAAAAACACTTTTTTAGTGAACAATGAAAAAGGGATATCGCTACAGATGGCGACTCCGCTGGGGACATTTTTTATTTTTCAAAAACTAAAAGAGAGTCAAGCTTTTTAAATAATTACAGCTTTATTGATATCAAAAGTTTTGGATTAAAGTGACTATTAAATTAACATTCGGTTTTAACTGCGCGTTTATTTTAACGCATTTAAAATTTGACATATAAACTCGTCCTTTTTAAGTGGGGGAACACTAGTGCTTTCATGAGGATATCGTTCCTCCGTATGGGCCTAGCAAAGTACCTTCAGGGCTCGAGTACCTTATGCTTTCGTGAAGATATCGTTCCTTTGTAGGGGCATAAGCGAATGGGTTCCCCTGAATTGAACCCGGTTGAAAAGAGCCTATAATGGGTGATGATCGGGGCCTTGCTACCCATAGTAGGGGATAACAAGGACAATTCGGGTACCTCCTAGCACCAACACTGCATATAGAGAACATAAAGAACCCACCTTTTTAGAGCCATGCGGATAGTCTAGGTGTTTTAGACGAGATGTAAATAGGGTTGTTTTGTTTGTTTATCTTATTTAATTTGCCCTTTCATTTGTGTATTTATTTATTTTATTCGGTACTGACTCATTTCCTTTTTGTTTTGTTTTTGCATATATCAACACATTCGCATTACATAAGGTATTGATTCCCGAGTGGTTTCTCCCACAGTAGAGATTGTTCATGATGGACCAAGAGTTCTTTGACCTGACGATAGGGGGTTCGGTTCCAGAGTTCTATTCCGAGGATAGATCGGGGACAGTAGAAGAAGGATGGTTCAGAAACTTCAGGTCAGATTCGGCAAGCAGTGTCAGTCCTGGTAACGAGCAAGGTGGAGGACAAGAGTTAAAGAAGCAAATGGCCGAGATGATGAACCAAATAAATGCTATGATGAAAAGTAAGCAACCTGTCAAACTCAGAGAAGAATCGATCAAGGATCGAATGTAGAACATAATGGTTAGAATGTTAAGATAGACAACACCGTTAAATATGACAAGTTAAATCCTTTTTGTGATCAATCTCAAGAAATAGACAGGTGGTACGTCTAGGGCAGAGACCCAGAAAACAGAGGCAAGACTAGGAGAGGCCCGAGAATCAAATGACATAAAGAGGCATAGTCCTATACCTGTGAGATACACCGAGATACTTCCGTTGCTCATTGAAAGGAATCTTATCATACCGATGAAGATTGTACCAAAGAGACCTTCTTATTCGAAGGGTTACAAAAGTCGTATCTGGTGCAGCTATCACATAGGGGATTCGGGTCATCACACTGAGAACTGTAGAGCCCTGAAGAACAAAGTTCAAGATCTTATTAGGATAAAAGTTTTGGGTTTCGAAAACGGACAACCTCGATTCTCCAATGAGCCAGCCATTGCCCGATGGGCAAAGTCGAAGAAGGGTCAGTGCCCAGTCCAAGGTTCGGGTGACACAAAAGTGGGTCACTCAAGTGAGACAAATTTAGGAGTCGAGAGTAAAAGCATCTCAGAAGATGAACTTGTATTCAAGTACGGCCAGCTCAAGCAGGAGAGGTATGATCTGAACAAAATATCGAAGGGTATACAAGACGAGTACCAGAAGTTGCACTTTAAGTTCAAGAATGTCGGTCTGGGTGACACTTCTGAAGAATGGGTTAATGGCATGATTCAGCTGAAGGACGATTTGAAACATTGGAAGCAGAAATGCAAGACTAGTAAAAATAAAGCCAGATCATTGTCACAAAAGTTGAGAGAAGCTGAGAGCCAACACGACATCCTCCAAGGTGAATTGGAAAGCAAACTGGTTGTGGACAAGATCCTGAAATCAAGTCTGCAGCAGAAAGGGGAGGAATCTCAAGACCTTCAAATGGAAAACGCAACACTTAAAGAACAGATAGAAAGGCTCAAGATTTCCTTACGTACTAGCGAGATTCGCGCTGAAGCATACAAGCAGGCCGGGTATGAAAGTTTCAAAGAAGTAACTGTCAAGCTACGACATAAAGATACAAGCTACGACAGAAAATACATGAGAAAGAGCAAGACATAAAGATTGTTATGACTCAAGCGCGACAAGTGGCCCAACAGGTAGCAGACTTAGCTGATACAGCAATACCGATAAGCCAAATATGGATCCAGCATTGAACCGCGAAGGAAAGCTAATGAGACTATTGCATGAGGTCAAGAAATTAGGTGTTAGAGCTCACCGCTATTTGTAAAATCCTAATACCTGATGTAATGAAAGCTTTTGGTTTGAATGAAAGATGTTCTATAGGGACAAATCACTTGTGGAATCAATACCTTATTACATTCTTGCATTGCATCATGGCATTTGCATCATTATACATGCATTCATCAATTTTTGCAATAATATTAATGGTGTAAATATTGTAGCAGTGAAATTAAAAGTTAAGCCGCAACCATTCTGTGTCCATACTTTACCCGGTTCCAAAGCAAACTAATGGAGGATAAAATAGTCAGTTTGGAAAAAGAACATAAGGATTTGGAAGGACGTTTCGATGAAGCTAAATAGTGCCTCAACGAGCAGATCACCCAATCACAAGCTGCGATAGTATCCGAGTTAACCGCATTACTAGGAAAAAGATATGGGAAAGAAAAGGTTAAAGAAGAAGTTGCCCAGGAGCCAGAATGTACCACATCTCACAGCAAGGTTCAGCAAAAGACGCAAGTTCTGCTAGAAGAGTATACGTTGACCCTTTAGGGGTATCTGTTAGTCATCAAGCAGAGGCATCCGAAAGCCAACCTGGGGATACAAAGGCATTCTACGAAGAAAATGTGCCAAATCTGGACTTGGTCGAGAAAATTAGAAATGAAGTGGAAAATAAATGGGAAGAAAGGTTTCGTCTCATGGAGGAAAAATTCAAAGCCATGCAGACTGTAAAAGAACCAGGGATTGACGCCAGTGATCTGAGCCTAGTATCCGATCTAGTTTTACCACCAATGTTCAAGACCCCTGATTTCGATAAGTATGATGGAACTTCGTGTCCTTCCTCGCATATTACCATGTATTGCTGGAAGATGGCTGCTTTTGTAAAAGATGAAAAGCTTTTAATCCATTGCTTCCAGGATAGTCTGACTGGGGCAGCCATCCGGTGGTACAATCAATTAAGTCGGGTAGATATCAAGTCTTGGAATGATCTTTCAAAAGCCTTCATAGAACAGTACAAGCATATAACAGATATGACCCCAAATCGATTCGTTCTGTAAGGTTTAAAGCAGAAGCCTGATGAGAGTTTTTGTCAGTATGCTCAACGATGGCGGGCTATGGCATCTCAGGTTCAACCCCCAATTCAGGAAAGTGAAATTACTCCCATGATTGTGGATACTTTGAAGAGAGTGTTGTATGATCGTCTAGTAAGCCACCATGCCGACAACTTTGCAGACATGGTCATGGTTGGAGAGCGCATTGAAGATGCAGTTAAGAAGGGAAAGATAAGAGATCCCTACAGTACAGTTCCTCAAAAAGAAGAAGATTCTCATGTTCAAATGGTGAGTGCTCGTCCAATTAGTCAACCCCAAGGTCGTCCTCTCAATCAGTCTTCATGATACTTAAAACCTGCAAAGGTATTCCATCACATTCCTATGACCTACACTGAGTTACTTTCGATGCTTATCAAAAAGAAGCTTCTAGCCCATGTCCAATCTAAGCCAAAAGATCCTCTATATCTGGCGGGGTATGATGTCAATGTGGTATGTGATTACCATTTGGGGAGTACAACCCACACAACTGAACATTGCGGAGCTCTGAAAAATAAGGTCCAAAGTTTGATCGAAGCCGGTCATCTAAAGTTTTAAGGACAATGAAATATATTAATTTTGGGGAGGTGCTAACTTCCCAGTTAGGTGTTTAACTAGTTTTCATGCTTTTCAAAGATAATGCGAAGTCAACTTTACTATTTTAGGCCTAAAAAGTAGTAAAGACATTTTTGTAGGGGCATATGTCTTGAAAAATAAAATCTCTTTCGCATATCATTTTTGTGCATGTTTAGCAAGCGATTTTCATTCTTTGATTCGTTAAAACGTTTCACCATCGGTAGGGGTTAGTTTTTGTTTTTCCATGAGCATACTCATATTTTTGCACAGAAAATACATGTATCCGGCTATTGTGTCCATGTATATCAATTGCATGAGGGACATTATTTTGACCTAGGTGATTGGTTTTGAGCAACCTGCATCTACTAGAAATCAAAGGTTGTGGCGAAGACGAATTTGTAATTACCTTTCGAGTTATTTTGGTCAATCATTAATGACCCAACTCAAGCATAATTTACTTTACTTCGTAAAAAAATGGCATCCCCATGTTTAATATGAATGAGAGAATAAATCCTAAGAAAAAGTACTTCAATGTTCGAAGCTAGTAATAGACATATTCAAAGCCTAGTAATAGGCATGTTCGAAGTCTCGGATAAGAGTGTGGCAACTTTAGGGCACTCCTCTAAAGTGATAAGATGGCAATGCACCATCTAGCAAACAAAAAAGAAGAGAAGAATAAGAAGAAGAGAAAATAAGAAGAAAAAGAGAGAGAAGAAAAATCGCTTCATGAGTGATGGTAATATTTTTGTCTCATGACAATGCTAAGTAACTCGGGGTATTGTTGTTTGCTCCATCAATATTCTCGAGCCAAAAGAATGTGATGAGTTGAATTCCTCAAATAAAAAGGAAATAAGCTAAAAAAAGGGCCCAAAATAACTTGGAATGTATTTCACATTTTCAGATAACAATTCAGCTTTTGAGGTCCCCTATATACAGGATACGCTTAGGGGCAATCGTCGGTAAGTTGTCTCAATGTCATTTTTGTACTTGATATTCAGGGTATACGATTTGACGTATCACTACGGTTGTCAAGATTTTCTGATCAAGCATAAAAAAGAAAAAGAAAAAGGAATAGTGTTTGTTTTTTTTCAAAATTTTTCCGTTTATTTCAAAATCCAATTTTCTTTCCAGAGGATACACGGGCAATTTGCCTCTTTACATTTCCTTTTTTAAAAAAAGTTTCAAAGCCTAGAGACATAGATTCAGTTCCCCTTAGAGTACTTCATTTGAGTTCAAAGACATAGATTGAACTCATAGATGGGTTTGGGGAAGTTGGGGCATTTTAGCTCACCCCAATGTTGAGAAAGATAGAGACTCTGCATGATGGGCCAAAGACAGGAATGAATTCGAGTCCAAAATTAGTGGGGCACCATTGTCCGTGAAACCAC
The DNA here is from genome assembly GCA_019671005.1 of Hibiscus mutabilis. NCBI lineage: Eukaryota > Viridiplantae > Streptophyta > Magnoliopsida > Malvales > Malvaceae > Hibiscus > Hibiscus mutabilis. Next base: position 24,052,450 of record CM033744.1, on the reverse strand, counting down.
ATAGATAGTTATAAGAGTTCAAGTCAGAATAGACCCGAGATGTCAAATGGTTTGAAAGATTTTGATTAATGAAGAAGACAAAAGACTTACTTGAGTAAAGAGATGATGTTGACCGAGGTCATTTGACTTGAAAGGTTGAACAAGGAATGAGCAACAAAGTTTTGGGGATGAAAGCTGCTGGAGCATCAGAATGATTAATGGTATTAGTTACATGACGAAGCCTGCCTAACCAACAAGTAGTGACCTGAGTACTGAGATGTCTGGGAATACTATGCCAATGATTCATGCATCATTGCATCCTTATGAGTCTACATGAATAGGTCGCACCTTTGCATCCCCAACAATTGTGAGAATAGCATCTTACATGAACATATGCATCTTTACATCATGAAGTATGCTCATGTACCATCCTTAATTGGAAAACATTCATACATGAAGATGGACAGATAGTTTCCAAGAAGATGACTTCAACAAAGACTTCGTGCACCTCTGCATCGATCCAAAAGACACGCACTTGAGTGTCGCCTTCCTTGAAAAAAACAAAAACAAAAAAAACAACAAAAAGCAACAAACAAACAAAAATAAAAAAAAGAAGAAAAAAAGAAAGAAGAAAAATAGAGAAAAGAAAGAAGATCGATTGACCAGAGAAAATGTCAACATTTTCGAGCTGCCACTCTGACGGATTTCTAGACAGATAAAACCAAGGTATCACTTAAGGTTTTTTTTAAAACCAAATCTTTTAATGACATCTTTTTTATAAGGATGTTTTTCCTAAAATCAACTTCTTTAGTTGGATCTTTGCTTACGGATGTTGTACTTAAAATCGACTTCTTTAGTTTGATCCTTTCATAAGGATGTTTACCCCATAAAGAAGAAGAAAAACCAAGAAAGCGAAAAAAAGAAGAAAAAAAAAGAAAGAAAAAAAGAGAAGGAAAAAAGAGAGAAGAGAAAGAAAAGAAAAAAACAAAAAAAGGGAGGAAAAAAAGAAAGAAAAGAAGGAAAGAAGAAGAAAGATTGATTAGATAAAAATGTCACTAGATGTTCGAGCCGTCACCTTAGATGGATTCCTCGTGATGTCTACACAGTTTTTCTTAAAATCAAATTCAATCATTTCTTAAGGATATTTTCTAAAAATTAATTCCTTAATTTATCCTTCCATAAGGATGTTTTTCTTAAAATCAAATTTCTTAATTCAATCATTTCTTAAGGATATTTTTCTAAAAAATAATTCCTTAATTTATCCTTCCATAAGGAAAATTTTCTTAAAAATCAACTTCTTAGTTTAACCCTTTAACAAGGATCGTCTTTCTTAAGATCAAGATTTCTAAATTCAGATGCATACCGCTCAAGGATCTGACTGAAGAAAAGTGAAGAGTTCTAGAAGAACACACGATTCTAAAGTTTTAAACAGGGAAGCCGGATAAAAATGAGTGCTTATAATTTTTGCTTTGTTCTCGTTCCACAAGAACAAGCAAAGAGGGGCAACTGTGATCACTCATTTTTATCTAGTTTGTAATTACCGTATTAATATATTAGTTAGTTTAATGATTAATATATACCATGTATACATATTATATTATGTGTTTATTATGTATATGTTATTAATGTGTATGTAAGTTATGTGTGTGAGGTGTGTAAGTACATGTATGGTATGTATTTCATGTTATGAATGCATTAGTAATTATTACGGTATATGTGGTCATGTATGCTTTACATTGTTTGCATGTATATAATTGATGTGTGTATTCGTGTTAATTATGTATGTGCTACCTATAAGTATTTGAATGTATGTGTATGCTATATATGTATGTGTGTACTTGTATGTACGTATATTATATGTGTGCACGTATACAATATTATTATTATTAATATTAATATTATTAGTAGGATTGGGGTAAACAAAATCCAAAACATATATATTAAAACCCAAATGTTATTAGCAGTCCAAGTCCATTATAATATTACAAAAAACCCAAAAAATATAATTTACAAAGCCCATTTTCGGCCCGATCCAGACTTAACCAAACCCTAATCCATATCAAATTTAATAACCCTAATACCCTCTCTTTATTGTGCGCAGCCGATCCTGGGACGTTGGATCAAATCTTGATCTAACGGCCATGATTGAAAGAAGAGGGTCATCCAGCTGCCGGGTGAAGGACACGCTCGAGCCATCCACATCCCCACATGCGGGTGTGTCGCACGTGCGAGGCTCCTCGACTGTCGCGTGCCACGTGGCATCATCTGGTGCAGTCATGCCCATTCAAGCATTCATCTGAACCGTTCGATCTTTAAGGCATCTCAGCCATTGGATCAAATCTGATCCAACGGCCGAGAACAGATCTGGCTGAGACGACACTGCCACCATGCCGGCCTCCAACCACTGCACTCAGGGTTACCAGATACATCAAAAAAAATCACTGAAAAGGACTATGTCGGTACCAACTCAGATATAAAAAATATGTATTTTTATTTTTATATCTACCAATCAAAAATCAGAACCAAGAGGGTAGATATATATCAGATGAAAAAACGTTTTGTACTCGGTTCCTAGTTTCCAGAGATTCAAAATAAAAAAACAACAACATAGTTTTACTGGTAATCCCTTCTTTCCTTTTCTTCTTATGCATGCATGTAAAAAAAAGTAATATTAACAAAAGGAGAGTCAAGTTTTACCTGAGAAAAAACACTCTTCTGGTCGGCAACAAACCCTAAAAGGGGTAAGCTGTTTAAGGGTTTGTTTTTCGTTTTGAAACGAAAAGATTCTAGGTTTTTGGGTTCGTAATAGAAGGCTCTTGTTTTTTATTTATTTCGAAAAATAAGTGAAGGATTTCTTTTCGGGTTTTGGTGGCCGGGAAGTAGGGGTTGAGGACGGTTAGAGGCGGCCGGTCGGCTAGGCCTCTCCTAAAACCCGCCGAGCACGGTGGCTGAGAGTGCGTTTCATGGGTTTTAGGGTTTCAGACCTTGGGAAGGTTAAAAGAGACTTTTTTTTATCAAACAAAATTTCAAATGGCCAAAGGCCTTGATCTGATCTAAAGGGGTCTCTTTATAGAGTTTTATTTTTTTAAACGGTAAAATCACCTACTTAAGGGCCCTGCATTTCTGGATTTTTCAAATCAAGCACGCCGCATGGTATATTTACAACCCCAGCCCTTTCACTTTTCAAAATCTTTCAATCTAACCCCCAATCTTAACCGAATCAACTTCAAAGTGGTAAAATCTCCCCTTTAGTCCTTTCGCGTTTTGGTTTTTTGCACTTCAAGCTTGCCCCTTGGTAATATTGCACACCTAGTCCTTTCAAGTTTATTTCAGTTTTCAAATAAGTCCCTAAACCATATTTTTCTTGTCTTTTAATTTATGTTCTTTTTGTTTTCTTATTTTCATTTCAGCCTTTTTTCATTTCCCTCTTTTAAATATTTATGTTTTTATTCATATGTTTTCAATAGTTTTAAATTGCTCAACATGATTTATGTGTATTTTCTAAGTCATATTTATTTTTTAGTTGAGTTATGTTATGATTTTATGTTTAGATTTACTTGGCTTTGTTGTGTAAGTGTTATATATATATATGTTCTAAGTTTAATGTGCATACCATTTTTGTATGATTCTTCATGTTTTTGTGCATTTTGGTTGGAATATACGTGCATTTATTTATGTTTTCATATCATGTGCATTACCATGTTAATTTATCATTTAACCTTTTGTTCATGTTGTATACATGTGATTTATCAATCGATCATGTTTAGTTTAGTTATTTATCATGCCTATATGTGCTCCTTTATGTTTTATTTTTATTTTGTATCTTAGTTTGTATGTTAGTGTGATGTTTTGTTATGTATAATGCTATGGTTCTTTAATTTATGTATAATTAGTGTCACATGTTTAGTATCTAGTTAGTCTTTTCTTGTATTAGCATGTATATTATATTTTGCTTTCTTTTGCATTATAGGTTGTATAGTGAGTGTGATATGATTTGTCACATATTAATGTCATGTTTTATTTTAAGTTGTGTCATATGTTAAGTTTTAGTTTTAGCTTGTTGCTTAGATTTAATTAGTTTAATATCATGTTATATGTATGTCGTCCATGTGTTATAGTAGTGATTCATTTTATTGTGTTTAAACATGTTAAAATTAATTTAGTTTTAGGAAGTATGTCTTTGTTGCATGTTTATATTTATATTTATTTTTTATTATTAGGACATGTTACATTGCTTTTGTTCATGCATTTTGCATTTTAATATTTTTTATGCTTTTATGTTTTATTTTTCATGTCTTTGTAAATATTTGTTGATAATGTGTTTTTAAGTTTGTATAACGGATATATATTTTGACAATGCGGTGCCCTTTTATTCGAGCGTAAGCGTGACCAGTATCAAGCTCAATGATAGTGGTTTATCAGTTTACTCTCGAATAACGGGGCCCTTAAAAGTTACTCGCACTTATAATCGAATTTTAATTTAATCGTCACTTTAATCCGGAAAGTTTAATATTAATAAAGCGGTAATTATTAAAGTACCAATTTTGGGCGGTGTGGGGGTACTAATGCTTCCCCATCCGTAACCGACTCCAGAACCCAACAGTTTTTTTATATATCTGGTTTTATGGTGTCCGGCCTACCTTAGTGGCCGGTGGTTACTCCAAATTCAAAATAAAATACGGTTTTTTGCAAAACCCCCACGAAAGACATTATTTTCAAAACAAAATAAAATAAAAACACTTTTTTTAGCGAACAATGAAAAAAGGATATCGCTACACTATATTATAGTATATATATTATATTATTTATATACTTGGTCTTCATGTTTTATTTATTTAATTTATGCTCGATTTGGCCTTACTGTGACCCGTAACGGGGTATGCTCCGTATTATTCATGGCACCTTTCATCTAACACCTAACATTCAATTTTCGCAACTAACTCTTATTTCCTCGCAATTTATTTTCTGCTATTTAATTTTCGCATTTCTTTTCATGTTAGATCCGGTCCTTCTCCCGTATTTTTTTTCCTTTTATGCGCTTTTGTTCAATTCGATCCCTTTTTCGAATATTTCCTTTTCTACATTTCCTTTACCTTGTTCGATCCGGTCTCTTTCCGAACATTCCCTCTATCTTTTGTTCGATACGGTCCCTTTCCAGATGTTTTTAGTTTTTTGTTCTTTAATTTTTGCACCTATTTATTTTGTTCCCTCTTTAATTTCCCATATTTATTTTACGCTTTTATCTTATGTTCTATTCGGTCCCTTTTCCAGATTCTTCTATTTCTGCTTTCATTTCGTGCTTTTTTTACTTTAATTTATTTTCTCGCATTCGAACATATTAATTGTTAATGAGGTGCCCTTTATTCGATAGTAAATATGGCCAGTACCAAGCGTAGTGGTGGTGATTTTTTCGTTTATTATCGAATAACGGGGCTATTAAAATTTACTCACATTCTTAAATAGATTTTAAATTAAATTAAATTCGAACTCACGAATTTCCAATTAAGGCAAATTGTATTCGACTAGGTACCAATTTTTGGGCGGTGTGGGGGTGCTAATCCTTCTCCATTCGTAACCGACTCCTGGACCCATTTTCAAAAGAATCTATGGTTTTATTTTTTGGTATCTGGTCTACCCCCTTTAAAATGATCGGTGGCGACTCCAGTCTTTATTTTTTCAAAATATCCCCAATTTTCACAATTCACAAAAATTCCCTCAAAATTTCAAAAACTTTTCAAAAAATCTAAAAATTCAAAAAAATGCCTAATTATTTTCCTTTTTAGTGGCTTTGAAAAAAAATAGAGGTCGATACAGCTGGCGACTCCGCTGGGGATAAATTTTGTTTTTACAGAAAAGAAAGTCTAGCCACGAGTCGAATACCTTTTGCCTCAATTAGAAATTTGACATATAAACTCATTCGTGTAAGTGGGGGAAATGCTAGTGCTTTCGTGAGGATATTGTTCCTTTGTATGGGCCTAGTAAGTACCTTCGGGGCTTGAGTACCCTATGTTTTCGTGGGAATATTGTTTTCCTGTATGGACACAGCGAATGGGTCCCCTTGAATTGAGCTCGATTGAAAGGAGCCTATAATAGGTGATGATCGGGGGCCTTGCTACCCTTTAGAAGGGGACAACGAGGACAATTTGAGTCCCTTTTAGCTCCAAAACTACATATAGAGCATCTAAGAAGCCCACCCCTTTTGAGCCATGCGGTAACCCTAGAAATTAGAATATCATGCGAATAGGGTTCATTTTGTGCTAACACATGTCGGGTATATTTTTGTCTTTCATTCATAAATATTTAATTCATACTAACCAGTGTTTTCTCTTGACATCGCATCAGCATTATATTGCACAACATCATTATTCATTCACCTGCATTATACCGTCATGAGGTATTGACCCGAGAATGGTGGACATAATGGAGATCGTTCATGAATCGAGAGAAAATCTAGAAACCTAGACGTCAATTAAATGCAATATTCAAAAGTTACAAATTTCTCTCCTATATTCATGAGTGTTGTTCCTCGAAAACCATGTCTAAATCAATACCCTCGTATTTAGGGTGTTTGCTTTGCGTTTACATGCATTCATTCTAGAATCATCACACTTTGACTTACATTGCATCATATGAGCATAAATTCCATGATAATTGCACTCAACATTGATTTTGTTCATTCACACGATAGTTGCAACATATGAGCATTCAACATCAATTTCATTCATTCATATGGTAATTACCTCATACATCGATTTTACTCATTTGCACAGTAGTCGCATCATTTTGGCATTTAATATTAATTTCATGCACTTGCGTCATAGTTGCATCACATCATCTTAAGATACTAGTTATTTATCCACTTGCATCAACATCTGCACATCTAGACATTTAGAGACATACATTTCCTCATTCATCATCACATTGGTTCAAAATAAAGAATTCATCATGTTCGACAAAGATGATGCCCCGACCGGTGAAAAAAAGGTGAGCTTCATAACCCACATTTGCAATTCAGACAGTGTAAGTGATTTTGCATTGGGGGCACCCGAGCACCCTCTCGGTAAGTTTACATTCAAAAACAAAAAAAGGCCTGAATGTGGTGTCAACCTTTTTGTAATGGCCTAAGGCTGCATATTCAAAGTTTCAATAAAAGATGCAATCTATTTTCAATTCTTTTTATTTTGCGAATATATTTGCTTATTGGGTCCCCTTATATCAATTGCACAAGGAACATTGACTTCGACCCAAAGGTTGAGCCCGAGTAACCTGTGTCTAGCTAAAATCCTAAGCTGCGGAGATTATGAAGGTGCTACTTGCATTTCACCTTGAGGACCACACATAATAACAAATTGTTACAATTTGATGCTAAAGCCTTCGTAAAAGCATTTTAATGTTCAAAGCCTGGTAATAGGCATTTTCGAAACAAAACCAATTGACTTAACTTTCAAAGCCTGGTAATAGGCATTTTTTCAAAGAGCACTTCAAAGGCTGGTAATAGGCATTGTTCAAATTTAATCAAAAAGCACTCCAATGTTCGAAACCTGGTAATATGCATTTTCGGATAAGAGTGTGGAATTTTTGGGGCACTCCGCTGAAGCACGTTCCAATCGAAACTCTTCGTTTCATTAGTGATGGTAATATTTTCAAAATCATGACAATGCCGAATAGCTCGGGAATTTTTTGTTTGCTCCATCATTTATTTCGAGGCAAAGGAATATGATGAATTGAATTCCCTAAACAAAATGAGAGGAAAATGATCCTGCCCAAAGGTAAGTTAGTCAAGCATCAAAGTAACTTAAAGTGCACTTCACATCTTCAAACATCAATTCAGCTTTCGAGGTCTCCTAAACATAGGATTTTCTTGGGGCAATCCTCGGTAAGCTATTTTTAGTGTCGCCCATGCACTTGATATTCAGGGTATTCAATATAGCCTAATATATTCATAATTTGAAAAGAAAAACTCAGTTTTCTTAATAAGCATCTAACTTTAAAACCAGAACGCGAATTTCCTGCGTTACCCACAAAGATTTCAAAATTTACCAACAACAGAAAAACAAGAGTAAGCAACAAATTTTTTTGGGCAAAAATTTTGTTAGAGCAATAAGATGGCCAATCAACAATTGAGCAAAGTTCAACAAGAGCAGTCTAAAGTGGAAACTTTGAAGATGCAGTTTGCAAGGTTGAACCCTAGTATGAGATAAGGTGTTCTAGCCGTAGTGGAGCCCCAGTGAAAAAAAAAGGCCCAGATTTTTTTTAATCAATTTCCTTTGAAGAACATGACTCGCTCAAATGGTCCTCAATTCATTCATGCATCATATAGTTAGGCATCCCTAGGATAGAGGGCATGCTAACTCTATAACACCCCAAAAAAATTTCCCCTAATTCAAAAAATCACTAAATTAAAAACCTTAAGATTTGGGAATTTTAAATCTTGAAACCCTAAATGAGTCAATGATCATATTGAGCTTTAATTTGTTCTAGTGACCCAATTGCATTAAATCGGAACGTTGGTGTCCAATCTAAAAAGCGAGAATTAATTGGGATCCTAATTTGTTTTTTTTTTCTTTTGTTCAGAGTATTTATACTCTTTTATAACACCCAAAAACCCTATTGCCTTTCCAAATCTCAATTCTGCAGCCGCATCCTATCTCCCTTCTCTCTCTCTCGTGATAGCACCTTTCACCTTTAATCTCTGGTGAAGCTTCGCTCAACCACCAATCACAGTATGTAGCTTGCTCGGCCATCATCATCTTGACCGCCGTCAACCCCCAAACAAACCCCAGCCATCAGATTGTCTTTGCCGATCGTCGTATATAGAAGATCGGTGAGAAATTGTTCGAATATCGTTTTGTGCCGTCATGGTTTCCTTTTCTTCGTTGCTCTTCCATTCGTATGTGTTGGGTGAGAAAAGTCAAATTCTCTTTATTTGTAACCTAGCCGCTCATTGTTTTCCACATCGTATCTCATTCTTCCTAAACGGTTGTTGATTTATTCTAACCAAGCGCCTCTGTACCCAATCCCGGTTGTTGCTGGTTGTGTACTGCCCCAAGCCTTAGAACCCAAGCACCCTAGTCCCGCACATGTGCGCACGCCATCACTGCTCCCTCAGTTCAATTGTAGCACCCAAATGGGAGCATCCAAATCTTACCGAGTCACTACCTAGAAGAAGCCAACCAAAACTTGATATGAACTCTATTATTGATTTTGATCACATTTTTTTATTATTTTAAATATATATGTTTATTCTACTGTTTTATATATATATATATATATATATATATATATATATAATTACCTTGTATACATTATCTAACATCTATTGTTTTTATTATATATATATAACCTACAATTTATTGTTTTTGTTAAATGGGTACTGTCATTCAAATATAGTATATTATATATATTGTTGTTATATTGTAATTTGGATTTGTGATCAATTTTAGATATTAAATTTAAGCATAATCTTGTTACAAATTATGAGTATTTTATCTTAAATATTATGCAAATATGTCTGTAAGGAGATGCTGTTAAAGTTTTGATTTATTTATATAGATTTGTATATTCAATTATCGTAACTAATGTTACAATTATTCGGGATACATTTCTTATAAAAATTATATTGTCTATTACTAGTGTTCGAATCATTCGACTTGACTAGTGATTGTACTTGATCCATACAGTGTCATTTTGTGAACCGATTTAAACTTTCTGAACTGAACTGTTTTGACTAATTCATGTCTCACCTGAATTGTCTAATCGACCTTGCTCAAACAGTTTAATTGAACCGTTATGAACTGCCACCTCCTTCGCCTGATCGGTGTGATCGTGCACATCCTTCGAGGTCTTCACGTGAGTATGCTTCCATATTAGTATTATGTTTTTAGTCGGTAGCTTAATATTAGTAAGAGTTATGAATGTAGGATTCTTACCTTATAGGTTCTGATTCGGTTATGCTTGGAGTTGGACTCGAGCTTGTCACTAGAGTTATTGATCACTTAAGGTGTGTCTCTTCTTGTGCTGTAAACTTATATTTTTCTTATTGTGCTATATACTTGTGTTAAATGAGATTTTTACATCTTGCGTGATTTGTTTTGTGTTGTGATTTGTGAAAGTTTTCGGTTATCGTGCATTAGCATATCAGACTGTGTTTTAACTAAAAATCAGATTTACAAAATTCTGAAATATCATATTTACGAAAATTGTGAAACATTGGATTTATAAGATTGTGTAACTTGAATTCTAATAATTCAAGTTTCGGATGAGATTCATATTTTAACATCAGCATGATAACATTGGGGTATATGGATTGAGATTGTTCGGGGAAGTTCAGCGGTTTCACCTTTCATGCTGAATTACGTTTCGAATTAGTGGATCCACCATTCGTACTGAGTTCCAATTCTGATGGTGACGATGAAAAGATTAGGTTCTGGGGAACCTTACTCTTGGGTCGGTGTATCGGAGATTGGGTATTGAGATTTCATGTGCATCGGACATCTTTTCATTATGATCAGATTTATTGGGACTTAATGTGTTTTTCAAAAGACTTTATTAGAAAATTGAATAATGTTTTATTTTGTGTTTGTTTGCACTTTAGAGACACACTAAGCTCTTTAGCTTACACCCCCATAATTTTTCTCTTTCAGATATACTCAGACCTATAGGCGATTCGGTACTTGGAACATCTCGTATTTTACTCGGATATTTAATCATACGTATGAACTATTTTTTTAAATAGTCTTTCAAATTATTGATTATGTTATTTGGGATAATTATGTAATTTCGGACATCGGGACCGTTGTTAATTTGTGAATTATTGGATGCATGCATTTACGAATTTGTTTTTAGATATTTTATTAATTATCGAAACATTGTTTAAAAGATTAAGTTTTATAATAATTGGAATATTTATTGAGTTTTACTTATTTAATTGATTACTTTGAATTACAATTTAATTTAACCTAAAATCATTTCTTGAGGTACAAGTTTTGCTACGTGACTTCTTAGATTCGACCCATTTCTTCTATGTCAGGTTTAGGGGGTTACATTTAGTGGTTTCAGAGCTCGGTTCAACCCTCGGGCTGTGAGGCTCACAATAATAGTTTTTAAAATATTTTCGACTTTTGCATGCATCTGACGGCTAAATAACAACAAAAATAATCTACCCAAGTTAGTAATTTACTTTAAAGTCCATTTACATTAAAAAACCCAAAAGATTAATATAGTACAATTAGCCAGTTTTAGGCCCAAACACAAATATCCCTAATCTGATGGCTAAACCCTAATGCCTTATCCTTTTGCGCAGCTACTCCAGGGCCGTTAGATTTTACCCTCGATCTAACGACTAGAAATGAAGCAAGGATAGCTTCTGGAACCTCCACGTGCCCACGCGCGGTTTATTTGCTTCCCACACGCGCTGTTTCGGCTCCCGAAATCGGTTCTTCAGTGGCCGTGTCACGACAATGCGCGACTCTTCGGCTCTCTAGTAGCCCGCTCAGCTCTACATCGAGCCGCGACAGCAACGGTCACCTCTCTGGCGTTCCCTCCTCCAGCAGCCGTACCAGCACCTGCAAAGACACCAACAAACAGAGATATTAGAGGGTGCATGCAAACAAGCACAACAGCAACAAAGCCAGCTTTTTTCATTTTGTTTTTGTCTTTGTAACACAGTTATAAAAACCGAACCAAACCTATTGTAAACCCTAGATGGGGATTTCGAGAAAAATCAATACAAAGGCAACAAAATTTAGAGACATATTTTCCTTCTTTTTCGTTTCGAATAAAAAAACAAAGATGAAAAAAGGGAAAGAATTTACCTTAGTGGAGGTCGGTTCTCGTCGTCGGCCGTCTCTTAGGCTTTTATTTTTAAAAAATAGTTCATTTAAAAAAAAAGAAGAAAAAATAGGAGTGCTAAAGTTTTTCGATTCAACTTTTGTATATCTGAGTGAAAGGGGCTGTTTTTTGGGAGAATCGGTATAATACCCTGATTATTAGCTTAGAGATTTTGTACATTGGCCACAAGACAATTATAATTCTCTTGACATCTATTAAGCTAAACAAGTGTATTTAGGACCAAATTGTAATAAAGAGGAAATAGATAAGCACTTGTAGTAAGGATCAATCAGAATCAATGTTAAAGTTGGAGGATTGCATGCTAAGAAATTGTAAGTTAGAGGCTTTGGACACTTGTGCAACCGAGATCAAGCAATGTGTTTGGGGAAGGGAGGGGTTCACCACAATTGAAGAATTAAGATGAATAAAAAAACAAAATGGTTCATCATCTTTCTTCTCCCTAAAAGCCGAACTAGAGTGAGATTTGAGAGAAAGCCATAATTGATCATCCTAGCTTAGAATTGACTCTTGTTCGAATGATGTCTTGATAGGAAGGTAATTCCCTTGTATTTCCCTATTTTGAACTTTGTTATTAATTGGATTGTTAGAAAATCAAACTCATGATATAGGATTTCTTAGTGCATTTGAACGATGTACATAATGAATATTGCCATGTCTTTGTGATATTTGCAACATAGTTAAGATGATCAAATTGCTTAATGGTGAATTCTATAGTTGTTGAGAATTGAGCATTCGAATGATGTCATTGCTGAATGAGTAACTTATGCTTGAACGTAAATTATGGTCACATTGTTTGATAAAAATACTTGTGGACTATCATGATCTAAAATGGGTTGTTTAGGGACTATTTTGATAGAATTATAAAAGGGTTAAACTGTGAATTAGAAATACAAATTTGGCTGGCGGTAAATGAGACTGTTTTGCCTTACTAATGGACTGTTTTAAATGAATAAATGAGCACATGTGAAATCTATCCAGAATTGTGTATACATGTATGTAAGTGGACCGTTTTGATCGAATAAATGTATATGTATGAAAGCTGCCCTGTTTTGTGTATATAAGCATGTAATTGAACTGTTTTGAACATGAATGGATGTATAAAGGCTGTTTGATAGATGTGTTGACTATTTTAGGGGTATAAGGAACTATTTGGGTATAAGGAATTATGTGGATTGTTGGTATGTACAAAAGCTTGTTAGGGGCTGTTGGTGGAAATAAGTATGTACATACATGTAAAATGAACTGTTTTGGTTATACAAGGAAAAATATGAGACTCTTTAGACACTTGTATTGCGTGTTTAAGAAATGAAGTAGTTATGTTTAGGTATGCCAATGTTGGAATTGTTTTATCCCAATGTATATGTAATGGACTGTTTTGTGAATGTAGAACTAGTTATATGTATTTTTGGGCTGTTTGTATCTATATGAATGTTGGTGAATTGTTTTACAAATGATTGGAAAGTTGAGAAATGTTTTTAATGCATAGTTAAACTCTTTGTTATAATTAGACAAAGAAGGGATTGATCAAGTAAGGCATAGAGTAGTCCAAGCTGTTGAAAAACAGAAAAGAATTGTAATTCAGGAGCAAGATTAGCATTGGATCAAACAGTGAGTATAGCTTAAAGCCTCGAGATAGGCTAACAACCTTCCCAAGCATTTTTCTTCCTGATTTTAGTTATATTGTTTTATATTGGATTAAATTATGTATAAGCAAGCTCAGACTTAAGGTAAGTCACTATATGTCATGTATAAGGATGTACAACTCTTGATCATGATAAATCTTATGTGAACTTGATAACATGCTTTCAATGGGAACTAGATATGATACATGTTGATAGTAACCTTTGCTATGATGCTATTCGAATAAAAGAAATGATTCTATGAGAAATTCACATGAGGTGAATACTTGATATGATATCATGATAAAGAGCTATGCTCACTTTATTTTAATAAGATATGATAAATGTGGAAGCCTTAGTTTCGAGTCAGTCTTAGGTATAGTTGGCATGTCATAGAGTCCAAAGAGCTCGTGTTTAGGTGTGGACTACGGTCCTTATTTGGCGACAATAGGAGGGAAGTATTGTGGTCACTTGGCGACAGCATGAGGGATTGACCGGTACTACGAGTATCATTTTATTTGGCGACAGTTGGTTGGGGATTCGTGTACCTAGGATGTTACTTGAATCTCAAGGCTATGTTGATAAGAAATTATGAAAATTGTAATTAAACAAGAAATTATTAAAATTAACTTGCATAACAAGTAAAATATATATTCTTGATTATAGATCATACTTTGAGAGAATAAGAGGCTTATAATTGAATATGGTTTTCAATTGAGTGTATGATATACCTTTGTATATGATTTGTTGATAACCATGCCTATATGTAACTGATTGATTAGAATACCTTGATAACCATGCCTATATGTAATTGACTGAATGCTTTGTTTTATATTACTTATCTTCTTGTTCAAGATATTGTTATGCATGATCAATGGAATGGATGAAAGGAAAGTTTGATTCATTGTTGTTACTTTATGCTACTTTAAACTACCTCACTAAGTGAAAACTTATGTAGTCCTTTCATTTTATTCTAGGGTAAAGCTTGGATTGCAAGATAGTTTGGGAGCTTGGCTAGATCACAAGTATTCTAATGTATGTTTTGTAAACTTTTTTGTTAAGACTCCTAGATGGGTGGCAACATGTTTTGTAATGCATAAAGATGTTTATATAGGTCCTTTTTGGTATGTAAATATTTGTGAGCAACATGCTATCTTGAAAATGTTTGTAAATAACCTCTATAAGTATATGGTTATAAGTGGCTAATGCTTAATTTATATGGTTGATTGACATGTATAGAGTTATGTGAAGGAAAGTATACTTGGGATAGCTAGTTATTCGAATGAAGTCATGCACATGATCGAATGATTGTTTGAATTGAGATGGGTTCTTGTATGTTAAGTTTGTAGATATCATATCAAGTAAGTGGGCAAATTTCTAAGTAGAAAACTAGGGAAATGTTTTTGTTGAAATGCTTATTTGTCTTAAAAGAAAATGGGGTGTAATATTTTCTAAGATACAACATTTTAGTGAATATATGAATAGCATAATACATGTTTTAAGGTCTAATAAGTTGCTTAATGATTAGGTTTAAATTTAGGTTCATGTTCTTGTTAAAATATCTAAGAAGTGTTAGCAATAGTGCCCTAAGGCCTATTGCATGGACATGATATTTTGATTATTGAATTTATTGTTATGATAAATTTGCATGCTTTTGTATCCTTGAATATTATTATTGTGGGAACAATAATAAGATAAGATTAGTATGAAGTTTGATAGATATTCATAAGATGAATATGTGAATGAGATTCAAATCAAATTCATATATGTATTTGTTGAGAATAAATATTAGGATATACATGGATTAAAGTTATATATTAATCTTAAACAGTTGTGACATTAAATCCTTAGACCTGAAATTGCTACGGTTCTCAACATGATAACTATTATATTTTGACATAGTCAAACATCGTTTTTAATCGGACGATTATAAAGGTTATGCTTGAACGTAATAAGGAATCATGCAGTGAGATGTGAGTAATTAAGATGGAATTTATCCCTCTTAACATAAGAGAGAAATCTTTGGGCCCTTTGATGATCGATACTGAGAAATGCATGGTCGTGGTCAAATGAATTGATAGAGATCAATGTCATTTGTTTAGTCAGTTCAATTGGGCATCGAGAAACTAAAGATAGAACGATATAAGGTTAACATTTTCCATGCCTTATATTCTATCAAGATATCGTGAGATAAAATGATTATGACATAAACTGAATTAAGGTTGTCTCAGATTATGAGCTTTTCATTTAACTTGGGTAGTCATAATGTCTTGCTAGTGGCCACTTATGACTTTTAGAATAAAATGTGATTTTATCTACTACCAACGTTAAATGAACCTATAGGGTCGCACACTAAGAATTGATAAGAATGGTTGTGGTTATTACTCCCAATAATAAATTTAAGATAATGCGATTATTTTAAATTATATTGAGAGAGATTATTTATTCAAATTTAAAAAAGTTAAATTCGTATTCTTGTGATAGAATATTTTATTTATTTTATTATTTTTTCAAAAAAATAATATTAAATAATCTCATTATCTAGATTTGATTGGATTTAAATTCCTTATTAGATAAGGAATCCATTTTTAATATATTATTTATTTTAAATAAATAATATTTTAAATAAATCACATAATTTAGATTTTGGTTGAACTTGAATTCATTATCAGATAAATAAATTTATTTTATAATATATTTAAAAGAGTTTTAATTAA
Organism: Hibiscus mutabilis; assembly: GCA_019671005.1. Classification (NCBI taxonomy): domain Eukaryota; kingdom Viridiplantae; phylum Streptophyta; class Magnoliopsida; order Malvales; family Malvaceae; genus Hibiscus; species Hibiscus mutabilis. The sequence goes on along the minus strand of CM033744.1, from coordinate 24,036,285 downwards.
ATTATAATAGGTGAACCCAATCTAACCCCAATCAAGTCATATATATATATGTATGTATGTCAAGGGGTTTTTAAGAGTCATTTTCGAAATAGCCACCAAACTACAAAATTAGATTTTTCAAAATCTTGATTGTAACTAGCATTCTAATAGTCGTTCGTCGTCCATTCGCGTGTGGATACGTGTAGAGGGCGGTCGCCTTTCAGAAAGGCAATGCCTCAACTAAACTGGATTCCTGAATCAAAATTAAGGTAATTCTTGATTTTCTCTTCGTACATTAATATGATTGCATGAGATCTTGGAAATTCTTCATAGGATATTTTTCGTTGTGTTTAAATGCCTGATTAGATCAGTTAATTTCCTATGAAACCCAACATGAAGGTCCTTGATTGTTGGTGATGCTTTTTAACTCAGTATTTTATCTATACTAATTTAGGGGTGTTACATTTTGGTATCAGAGCTAAGGTTTTGTCGATCCTAGGACTAAATCGAGTCTTGTGCATTTTAAGTCGTTACATGTGTCACATTGGAGTTAATTTGATAAATACTTGTGATCTATGTTTAATAAAAGCTCATTTTCTTGTGTATAGTCTATAGCGATGTTAGGTACACATCTAGGTTGGGATAATGAAAGCCCGGTTGGCTCTTCCAATGAAGGAGGTAGCGTAAGAATGAACTAGGATCATCGAGAACCTCAAAAGACTATTGAACCTCAACAGGTTCAACAGAAAGCTCATTCAATCCATCACATTCAACGGGAGTGTCTCCTTAGTATGAAGAAGATGTTTGATCAGTTAGCCACCTCATTGAGACAAAATCCTCAAATTCCTCTCACTCATCCTGTAGCAGTAATAACAAGAGCTTTGATTGATAAGCTAGCTCAACATTGAGCTTATACGTTTACTAGCGCTGATGATGAAAAGCCGAAAGATACTAAATATTGGTTAGAAGCTACTACCAGGATTTTAATCAAATAATTACAATGTTCAGATAAACATAAATTGGAGTGTGCCATAGCCCTTCTTGCTGATGAGGCATTAAGTTGGTGGGAAATTACAACCCTTACGGCTCCAGCCAATGCTATCACCTGGAATTCTTTCTTAAAGAATTATGAAAGAAGTACATAAGGGAACAATACCTTGTTGAGCGTAAAAGTCGTTTCTTATATCTAAAACAAGGGGAAACCAATTGAACATCATGTGAGAAAATTTTGTAAATATTGCAAGTACGGGTCTGAATTTATCAAGAAAGAAAAGGAAAAGTGTCAGATGTTTATTGATGGGCTTAATGATGAACTAGGCCCTATGTTTACTGCCCTGGGAATTACTGATTTTCAAGAATTGTTAAACCGAGCTATAGCTACTAAAGCTAAGATGAAGGCATTCGAGAAAAGAAAAGGGGAATTACTCCCCAAAAGATAAAAGATCAAGGGATGACAACAAACCTCGTTGGCTGTCCAAGAAGCCAAAGCATCAAAGAGGGAGTTCTTTAAGCTAAAACTCTTCCCCAAAGAGTAACTTCTTGCCAAAGCCTCAAACTGTGGTAAAAACTTCTACACCTTCAGTCTCTATAAGCAGCACGAGGAATACGAGAAGGGAGTCACAAATTCCTACTTGCAATGTCTATCAGAAGAATCATGCGGTTCAATGTAGAAGGCAAGCAAATGCCTGTTTGTTGTGTGGAGAAACAAATCACTTCATCAAAGATTGTCCTTAGAACCCGAATAAGCTTCTAGCTCACGTGTCAAAGAATTTGAATTATGTTCAGTCATCAAAAGGAAAGAGACCTAAACAAGCTTAGTCTGGTAATTATAGAAAGAATCGGGGTCAGGCTTCAAATGCTACTTATCAAGAATCTCGGGCACCAGCTCGAGTATACCATGTACAAGGCCGAGAAGAGGAAGATTCCCCTGATGTAATTGCAGGTACCATCAAGTTATTTATGCATCATGTTTATGCTCTATTTGATTCGGGATCGACACATTCCTTTATATGTTCTTCTTTAATCGAAAAGTTTAAGTTGAAGCCTAAAACTGCATTTAAGACTCGATATGGTCACTATGAATTTTTAGTGATGCCTTTTGGCTAACGAATGCCCCCGCTGTATTCATGGACCTTATGAATCGAGTCTTTAAACCATTTTTGGATAAGTTTGTAGTAGTATTTATAGACATCATCCTTATTTACTCCAAGAATAAGGATGAACATTCGGAACATCTCCGAATTGTTTTTCAAACTCTCTAAGATAACCAGCTTTATGCCAAATTCAATCAATGCGAATTTTGGTTGTCTGAGGTATCTTTCCTTGGACATGTAATATCAGCAAAAGGTATTAAGGTCGATCCAAAGAAGATACAAGCTATATTTGATTGGATACCTCTGAAGAATGTTGGCAAAGTTAGAAGCTTTCTTGGATTAGCAGTTTACTACTGAAGATTTGTAAAAGGGTTCTCTACTTTAGCTACCCTTTTAACCAAACTTCTTTGAAAAGATGTACCATTTATTTGGTCGGAAAATCAGAAATTAAGTTTTGATCAATTGAAACAAGTCTTTACACAAGCTCCAGTTTTAACACAACCTGAGTCGGGAAAAGAGTATACAATATTTAGTGATGCATCTCATCTTGGTTTAGGATGTGTTCTTATGCAAGATGATAATGTGGTAGCCTATGCATCCCGACAATTAAAGCCTCACAAATTGAATTATCCGACTCGTGACCTCGAACTAGATACGATCGTTTTTGCATTAAAAATTTGGAGACATTATTTGTTTGAAGAGAAATGTTATCTATTTACAGATCACAAAAGCTTGAAGTATCTTCTGACCCATAAACAGTTGAACCTTAGACAAAAGAGATGAATGGAGTTACTCAATGACTATGATCTAGTCATCGATTATCACCCAGGAAAAGTGAATGTAGTAGTTGATGCACTCAGCCGTAAACGTTCAATTGGTAAGATCCTAAATGAATCACATCTAGTCCATTTATACCTGAAATCTAAACCTCGTTATCTAAGTATGTTTTATTATCCTGTAGCCCCTTCTTCAATCAATGCACATTTTAAATTGCTAAAAGATCAAAAGCTTTTAACTGAGCTTCAAGTCCAATCTGATTTGATCTCGAGGATCGGGGCACTTCAGCAAACCGATCCTGAACTTCAAAAAATCTTGTGCAAGCTTGAAACTAAACCTAATCCAAACTTTTCTTTGTAGTCTAATGGTCTACTCTATTTTCAAAATAGAGTGTGTACCAAATAATGAAACTTTTAAGAGAGAGATCTTGTATGAATCCCATAATAGCTCATTCTCAATTCATCCGGGGTCGGTTAAGATGTACAAGGATTTAAAGGATATGTATTGGTGGCAAGGAATGAAGAGTGCTATTACTGAATTTATATCCAAGTGCTTAACTTGTCAGAAGGTTAAAGCCGAACATCAAGTTCCTATGAGACTCTTACAACCTATCGAGCTACCTCAATGAAAATGGGATCGAATAACCATGGATTTTGTAAGTGGTTTGCCTTTATCACCAAAGAAGAATGATGTTGTTTGGGTGACAGTTGATAGGTTTTCTAAGGTAGCTCACTTTATACCTATTTGAATGAGTATAAGCTTAGATCAGTTGGCCGAGTTGTACATAAAAGAAGTAATTCGTTTGCATGGTGTTCCCACTTCTATTATATCAGATAGAGATCCTCGGTTTACTTCTAGATTCTGGAATTTTTTGCAAAAGGCCTTGGGAACAAGATAAACCTTAGTACAACATTTCATCCTCAAACAGATGATCAATCCAAAAGAGTTATTCAGACTCTTAAAGACATGATCAGGGCTTGCATAATTGATTTGGGGAAGAATTGGAGAAATTCTTACCTTTGGCAAAGTTTACATATAACAATAGCTATCAAACATCTATCAAGATAGCCCCCTTTGAAGCCCTGTATGGAAGAAGATGCAGAACTCCCTTATATTGGTCAGAATTAGGTGAAAGCAAAACCTTGGGACCTGAACTTTTTCGAGAAACAGAGAATCAAATACAAGTTATTCATAGCAAATTGAAAGAAGCTTTTGATAGACAAAAAGCATATACTGACCTCAAGAGAAGAGTTATCCAATTTAGTGTGGGAGATCATGTATTCCTAAAGGTATCTCCATGGAAAAATGTGTTTAGATTTAGGAAGAAAGGGAAGCCCAGTCCACGTTTTATAAGACCATTCGAGATTATAGAAAGGATTGGCCCTGTTGCCTATCGTCTGGCTCTTCCTAATGAATTTGACAAGATTCATAATGTATTCTATATATCCATGCTTTGAAAATACCATTCTTTTATTTCCCATGTATTAGAACCGGAAGAGGTAGAGCTCAATCTATATTTGTCCTATGAAGAAGAACCAATTCAAGTTCTAGACCGTGAAGTTAAAAGACTTCGTAACAAATCAGTTCCTCTTGTTAAAGTGTTATGGAGAAACCACAATTTTGAAGAAGCTACCTGAGAACCAGAGTCAGCTATGAAAGATCAATATCCCCATTTGTTAAATTTAGGTAAATTCAAGGACAAATTTCTTTTAGGGGAGAAGAATTGTAATACCCCGATTATTAACTTAGAGATTTTGTACATTGGCCACAAGACAATTATAATTCTCTCGACATCTATTAAGCTAAACAAGTGTATTTAGGACCAAATTGTAATAAAGAGGAAATAAATAGGCATTTGTAGTAAGGATCAAACCGAATCAATGTTAAAGTTGGAGGATTACGTGCTAAGAAATTGTAAGTTAGAGGCCTTCGACACTTGTGCAACCTAGATCAAGCAATGTGTTTGGGGGAGGGAGGGGTTCACGACAATTGAAGAATTAAGATGAATAAAAACAAAATGGTTCATCATCTTTCTCCTTTCTTCTCCCTAAAAGCCAAACTAGAGTGAGATTTGAGAGAAAGGCATAATATACCATCCTAGCTTAGAATTGAGTCTTGTTCGAATAGTGTCTTGATAGGAAGGTAATTCCTTTGTATTTCACTTTTGTGAACTTTGTTATTAATTGGATTGTTAAAAAATCAAACTCATGCTATAGGATTTCTTAGTGCATTTGAACGATGTACATAATGAATATTGCCATGTCTTTGTGATATTTGCAACATAGTTAAGATGATCAAATTGCTTAATGGTGAATTCTATAGTTGTTGAGAATTGAGAATTCGAATGATGCCCTTGTTGAATAAGTAACTTATGCTTGAATGTGAATTGTGGTCACATTGTTTGATAAAAACACTTGTGGACTGTCATAATCTAAAAAGGGTTGTTTAGAGACTATTTTGATAGAATTATAAGAGGGTTAAATTGTGAATTAGAAATACAAATTTGGCTGGTGGTAAATGAGACTGTTTTGCCATACTAACGGACTGTTTTAAATAAATAAATGAGCACATGTGAAATCTTTCCAGAATTGTGTATATATGTATGTAAATGGACCGTTTTGATCGAATAAATGTATATGTATGAAAGCTGCCCTGTTTTGTGTATATAAGCATGTAATTGAACTGTTTTGAACATGAATGGATGTATAAAGGTTGTTTGATAGATGTGTGGACTATTTTAGGGGTATAAGGAATTATGTGGATTGCTGGTATGTACAAAAGCTTGCTAGGGGCTGTTGGTGGAAATAAGTATGTACATACATGTAAAATGAATTGTTTTGGTTATACAAGGAAAAATAGAAGACTGTTTTGACACTTGTATTGTGTGTTTAAGAAAATAAAGTAGTTATGTTTATGTATGCCAATGTTGGAATTATTTTATCCCAATGTATATGTAATGGACTACTTTGTGAATGTGGAACTAGTTATATGTATTTGGGGTTGTTTGTATCTATATGAATGTTGGTGAATTGTTTTACAAATGATTGGAAAGTTGAGAAATGTTTCTAATGCATAGTTAAACTCTTTGTTATAATTAGACAAAGAAGGGATTGATCAAGTGAGGTATAGAGTAGACCAAGTTGTTGAAAAACATAAAGGAATTGTAATTCAGGAGCAAGATTAACATTGGATCAAACAGTGAGTGCAGTTTAAAGCCTCGGGATAGGCCAACAAACTTCCCGAGCATTTTTCTTGCTGATTTTAGTTATATTGTTTTATATTGGATTATATTATGCATAAGCAAGCTCAAACTTGAGGTAAGTCACTATATGTCATGTATAAGGATGTACAACTCTTGATCATGATAAATCTTATGTGAACTTGATAACATGCTTTCAATGGGAATTAGATATGATACATGTTGATAGTAACCTTTGCTATGATACAATTCGAATAAAAGAAATGATTCTATGAGAAATTCACATGAGGTGAATACTTGATATGATATCATAAAAAGAGCTATGCTCACTCTGTTTTAATAAGATATGATAAATGTGGAAGCCTTGGTTTCGAGTCAGTCTTAGGTATATTTGGCATGCCATAGAGTCCGTAGAGCTCGTTTTTGGGGTGGACTACGATCCTGGACTACGGTCCTTATTTGGCGACAGTAGGAGGGAAGTATTGTGGTCACTTGGCGATAGTATGAGGGATTGACTGGTACTGTGAGTACCATTTTATTTGGTGACAGTTGGTTGGGGATTCACGTACCTAGGCTGTTACTTTAATCTCAAGGCTATGTTGATAAGAAATTATGAAAATTGTAATTAAATAAGAAATGATTAAAATTAACTTGCATAACAAGTAAAGTATATATTCTTGATTATAGATCATACTTTGAGAGAATAAGAAGCTTATAATTGAATATGGTTTTTAATTGAGTGTATGATATACTTTTTTATATAATTTGTTGATAATCATGCCTATATGTAACTGATTGATTAGAATGCCTTGATAACCATGTCTATACGTAATTGCATGCTTCGAATGCTTTGTTTTATATTACTTATCTTCTTGTTCAAGATATTGTTATGCATGATCAATGGAATGGATGAAAGGAAAGTTTGATTGATTGTCGTTACTTTATGATACTTTAAACTACCCCACTAAGTGAAAACTTATGTAGTCCTTTCATTTTATTCCAGGGTAAAGCTTGGATTGCAAGATAGTTTGGGAGCTTGGCTAGATCACAAGTATTCTAATGTATGTTTTGTAAACTTTTTTGTTAAGACTCCTAGATGAGTGGCAACATGTTTTGTAATGCATATAGATGCTTATATAGGTCCTTTTTGGTATGTAAATATTTGTGAGCAACATGCTATCTTGAAAATGTTTGTAAATGACCTTTATAAGTATATGGTTATAAGTGGTTAATGCTTAGTTTATATGGTTGTTTGACATGTATGGAGTTATGTGAAGGAAAGTATGCTTGGGATAGCTAGTATTCGAATGAAGTCATGCACATGATCGAGTGATTGTTTGAATTAAGATGGGTTCTTGTACGTTAAGTTTGTAGATATCATATCAAGTAAGTGGGTGAATTTCTAAGTATAAAACTAGGGAAATGTTCTTGTTGAAATGCTTATTTGTCTTAAAAGAAAATGGGGTGTAATATTTTCTAAGATACAACATTTTAGTGAATATATGAATAGCATAATACACGTTTTAAGGTCTAATAAGTTGCTTAATGATTAGGTTTAAATTTATGTTCATATTTGTATGAATTGAGTTAATCGTTTAAGTGATGTATTGAATGTGTTTAAGTTGTATGGTGTTTGCTTGCGTCTTGTGTTATCTTTATGCATCAATGAACTAGTATTTGAATTGGAATGACATAACATGTTAATTAGTTGGTCTGGGGACAAGCGTAGAACATAGTTTTGCAAATAAAACAGATTTTGATATTACATTCTTTCATGTATATCCTTGTTTCTTTTCGATTGATGAGTTAGTCTTCATTTATTGTTATGGTTGAAGGTCCTTGATTGTTGGTGATGTTTCTTAACTTGGTATTTCATCTATACCGCTTTAGGGGTGTTACAATTGGAGCTTGGTTTTGGGTTTAAGAGAAAGATGGGAGTTTTCTGAGTTTGTTTGAAGTTCGCCGACCACCGGGGAACGGCGGCCGGCACGATAGAGCACGACAAAGACGTCGTCGGATTCTGGGAATCACGATGGTGTTCTTCATGTTCTTAAGAACCATGAAGAACAGTTCATAGAATTTTGGCTTATAGGTTTTGATTGGTTTTGAAAAAAAAACAAAAATGAATTATGTTTGTGATTTTTGGGTTTTATACCCGGTTTAATATTTGGTTTATTAACAACATAAAACCTTCTGCCTTTTGCGATTTACTCCGCAAGCCCTTCTGTTGTTTTAAATTCCCCCACAGTCCTTTCATCTTTTCAAAAGTTCTCAATTTCGTCACTGATTAGATATTAATTTGTTTTCAATGGTTTAATCCTGATTTGGTCCTCCAATTTCTCAACACTTTACACTTTGTCCACGGTTTATTTCCTATTTCGATCCCTTTTCCCTTTTTTGTTACCAATTTCATCTATTTTTCACTTTCTTCTTTTCGATTTTCCTCTTTTTGTTTTATGTTTTTACTTTTTAATCCTTTTCACATGTATATGTATTATACATACCTATACTATAACATATATTATCTATTATTATATATACATACATGTTACCTAATACATATTATATATATTATAAGTATTATATTATATTTATATTATATTTATATTATATATATTATTATATTCTAGAATTTTACTTATACCATAGTATGATATTATATATCTATTTTAATATGTTTTATATTACGTTATATACGTATAAAGTACATAGTATACGTTATATATATTATTGTATTATATTATATATTACTATTGTATATTATGGTATTATATTATAATATATTATTTATATACTTGGTCTTCGTGTTTTATTTATTTAATTTATGCTCTATTCGGCCTTACGGTGACCCGCAACGGGGTATGATTCGGATTATTCATGGCACGCTCCATCTAACATCTAACACCTAACATTCAATTTCCACAACTAACTCTTATTTCCTCGCAATTTATTTTCCACTATTTAATTTTCGCATTTCTTTTCATGTTAGATCCGGTCCTTCTCCCGGATCTCTTTTCCTTTTACGCGCTTTTGTTCAATCTGGTCCTTTTTCGGATATTTCATTTTCCGCATTTCCTTTATCTTGTTCGATCCGGTCCCTTTCCGGATATTTCCTCTATCTTTTGTTCGATCCGCTCCCTTTTCAGACGTTTTCAGTTTCCGTTCTTTAAATTCCGCACCTATTTATTTATTCGCTCTTTAATTTCCCGTATTTATTTTACGCTTTTATCTTATGTTCAATCCGGTCCCTTTTCCAGATTCTTTAATTTCTGCTTCTATTCTTGCTTTCATTTCGTGCTTTTTTTACTTTAATTTATTTTCATACATTCGAACATATTAACTGTTAATGCGGTGCCCTTTATTCGATAGTAAACATGGCCAGTACCAAGCGTAGTTGTAACACCCTGAATTTTTGCCCCCAATTTAAAACCCTAATTTTTGAATCCCTAATTGAAAACCCTAACATTGAAAAAAAATTCGAACCCTATTTTTTTAATGAGAGACTAAAAAGAATTTTTATCAAACTTGGAAGTCAATATGTAATTTCTTGTTTGTCTAAGGATCAAATATGAAATTTACCCATTTACTAAAGCAAAACAACGTTTTCCTTTAATTTTGTGATTTTATTATATTAGGATGTTCTTTTACTTCATATATTTATTAAAATAATTCATTTTAATATTTTTATTATTATTAATAAAACCATCCCTCTCTAATATATAATTTATTCTAAACCTAACTTGCTAATCGAACACCCAAATAAACCCCTATTAAATTCCAACGCCACCAAGCCAATTTTATCCTCTTCTGCTGTCATCATCATCTGCCTCACCCTTCGATAACTCGTGATCCGTCCCAAACCATATCTCCCTTCGCACGATTGTTTAGACGCCTGTTCGTAAAATTCAAATACCATTTTGCCTAATTTTTTTAGCGAAAACCCATCTCACCCAAGCCAATGACACGTCCGTGCTCTGCCGATGTCCATGCGTATTGTCAGACAGCGTCGAGTCATAACCATGTACTGATTAGATCTAAGTGTGGGAGACATCCTCCAAAACGTTAAAGTTATTGACAGCAAGAGGTGTATTTTTCTTCCGGTGTCGTAAATAAATTATATTTATATGATTTTATATTTTATTTGATTATGATTTGCATTATAGCTTGTATGATTGACATCAAATACATACGATTTTATAATGCGTTTTTAATTATTATTTATAAAATATTTGATTAACGAAACATTATAATTTACGAAAACCAGGATTTATGATTTATGAAGTATGTTTATAGAATATCATATTTATGGAACTTTGTTATGAAATTTGAGTTTTAAACATCATATATGTATGAGCATGAGTTGAGATTTGTTCGGGAAAGTTCAGTGGTTTCACTCTTCGGGCTGAATTCCACTTCGGATCAGTGGCTCCACCTTCGGTCGAGATTCCACTTCAGATGGTGACGATGTTGCGAGGAGGTTATGGGAACCTTCCTCATCTTTGGCGGACATAGTTGGGTTGCATTGCATTACGCTTGTGATATTGTACCATAGTTTTATGTTTTAAAGAAACTTGAGAAAATTTTACTTTGTTTTACGACTATGGTTTTCTTGCACTTTAGAGACACACTAAGCTTTTTAGCTTACCCCCATAGTTTCCTCTTACAGATATCTTTGGACTTTAGGTGACGTGGTACTTGGAGGATTTCACATTTTACCCGATTATTTTATTATTGAGTACGAAACTATTTATAGTTATTTAGATTATCATTTATTATTTGAGATATTGATGTAATCCATACTTGGGGACTATTTATACTTTTTAGATTATTTTAGCATTCTATCGACTATGATTTTTATTCAGAGATTTTATTTAAACATTCGAATATTTATTATGACATTAAAATTTTATTTATTTATTAAATTATTGTTATTTTATTTTAAATTAAAATATATTTTTCAAGTTGGTTTTCTTGAACGATAAGTTTCAAACGTGACTTCCTAGATTCGACCTATTTCTTCTGGGTCGGGTTTAGGGGCTTACATTTAATGGTATCAGAGCTGTGTTCAGCCCTCGGACTGTGGGGCTCACATAAAATTTTCAATGAAAAATGAGTTTTGCATATATATTAAATATTTTCGGGCAAAATTGAATTTTCTTATAAATATATTATTTAAAAAAATTAAAGATATGTTTTGAATAAAAACTTCAAGTACCAACTCTAAGTCTAGGATTATTTCTGTTTGTAGATATACTACGATTCCACCTCGTAGGAGTTTTAGACTTGAGTATGTTTCATATGGATTCAGAATTAGGAATAATGAGTACTCGTTAGCTAGTGACTGCTACTGCAAACATAGAATTACTCATAATCTTTTCACCTTGTTGTATCAATAGGTATTCTTTCGAACCACGTGAATCCTGCAGCTTTGTTTTTTTGAGTAACCATTATAGATCATAACTCAAATCCTGATCAAGGACCCGAACTTCGGTTAATCGAACAAATGATAGTGACCGTACCCGTTCTTATGAATTTGAAATCAAAGCCTCTCTAAAAACTGTGTTGTCATTTGTGACATGATTTGAAATGCTCCTTTAAGTTTTTATCTAAACATCCATGATTTTGGGAATCTACCGCTAGGACTGAAAATTTCGAGGACGAAATTTCTTTTAAGGGTGAGAGAATTGTAACACCCCGAATTTTTCCCCCAAATTAAAACCCTAATTTTTGAATCCCTAATTGAAAACCCTAACAATTGAGAATTGTTTTTAGAACCCTTTTTAATGAGGGACTAAAAAGAATTTTTATCAAACTTGGAAGTCAATATATAATTTCTTGTTAGTCTAAGGACCACATATGAAATTTACCCATTTACTAAAGCAAAACAATGTTTTCCTTTAATGTCGTGATTTTATTATATTAGGATGTTCTTTTACTTTATTTATTTATTAAAATAATTCATTTTAATATTTTTATTATTATTAATAAAACCATCCCTCTCTCTATATATAGTTTATTCTAAACCTAACTTGCTAATCGAACACCCAAATAAACCTCTATTAAATTCCAACTCCACCAAGCCAATTTTATCCTCTTCTGCTGTCATCATCATCTGCCTCACCCTTCGATAACTCGTGATCCGTCCCAAACCATATCTCCCTTCACACGATTGTTTAGACGCCTGTTCGTAAAATTCAAAAAACCATTTTGCCTAATTTTTTTTTAGCGGAAACCCATCTCACCCAAGCTAATGACACGTCCGTGCTCTGCCAATGTCCATGCGTGTTGTCAGACAGCGTCGAGTCATAACCATGTACTGATTAGATCTAACTGTAGGAGACATCCTCCACAAGGTTAAAGTTATTGACAGTTAGATGAGTGTTTTTCTTCCATTGTTATAAATAAATAATATTTATATAGTTTTATTAATTGATTGATTATGATTTGTATTATGACTTGTATGATTAATATTATATGCGTACGATTTTAAAATGTGTTTTTAATTATGATTTATAAAATATTTGATTTACAAAGCATTAAAATTTACGAAAATCAGGATTTATGGATTTATGAAATATGTTTATGGAATATCGGATTTATGGAACTTTGTTATGAAATTTGAGTTTTAAACTTCATATATGTATGAGCATGGGTTGAGATTTGTTCGGGGAAGTTCAGTGGTTTAACCCTTCGAGTTGAATTTCGCTTCGGATCAGTGGCTCCACCTTCGGTCGAGATTCCACTTTGGATGGTGACGATGTAGGGAGGAGGTTATGGGAACCTTCCTCATCTTTGGTGGACGTAGTTGGGGTGCATTGCATTACGCTTGTGATATTGTACCATGGTTTTATGTTTTAAAGAAACTTGAGAAAATATTACTTTGTTTTACGACTATGGTTTTCTTGCACTGTAGAGACACATTAAGCTCTTTAGCTTACTCCTACATAGTTTCCTCTTACAGATATTTTTGACTTTAGGCGACATGGTATTTGAAGGATCTCACCTTTTACCCGATTATTTTATTATTGAGTACGAAACTATTTATAGTTATTCAGATTATCATTTATTATTTGAGATATTGATGTGATCCATACTTGGGGACTATTTATGCTTTTCGGATTATTTTAGCATTCTATCTACTATGATTTTTATTCAAAGATTTTATTTAAACATTCGAATATTTATTACGACATTAAAATTTTATTTATTTATTTATTAAATTATTGCTATTTTATTTTAAATTAAAATATAATTTTCAAGTTGGTTTTCTTGAACGATAAGTTTCAAACGTGACTTCCTAGATTTAACCTATTTCTTCTAGGCCGGGTTTAGGGGTTACAATAGTGGTGGTGGTTTTTTCATTTATTATCGAATAACGGGGCCATTAAAATTTACTCGCATTTTTAAACGGATTTTAAATTAAATTAAATTCGAGCTCGTGAATTTCCAATTAAGGCAAATTGTATTTGACTAAGTACCATTTTTCGGGCAGTGTGGGTGTTAATCCTTCCCCCTCCGTAACCGACTCCCGGACCTGTTTTCAAAAGAATCTCTGGTTTTATTTTTTGGTGTCCGATCTACCCCTTTTAAAATGATCGGTGACGAATCCAGTCTTTATTTTTTCTAAAACTTTTCAAAAATATCCCCAAGTTTCACAATTCACAAAAATTCCCTCAAAATTTCAAAAACTTAAAAAAAATCTAAAAATTCAAAAAATATAAAAAATGCCTAATTATTTTCCTTTTTAGCGGCTTTGAAAAAAAAGAGGTCGCTACATACATAAGGAAATATAACATTACAAAATAATTATGTATCTCAAATAAACCATTCTATATATACATAAAACTCATAAAATTAAAGTAGGAAACTAAAGTGAAGTACATATAGAAACATATCAAAATTAAGGTTAAAAAAGGTTAATTGACATATGTACATTTGTATTTAGTATATAAAAAGGAAACGATTTCATATAACATGTTATGCTAAAATTATAAAAAAGGAAATAAATTAAAGCACAAATTAAGAGTACATGACATAAAAGATAAACAAAGAGTTAAATGGAAAATAAATAGGACAAGAATTGAATAATATAAAGACTAAAATATAAAATAATAAAACGACGAACTGAGATTAACCAAAACAAAAGGGAAAAAATTAAAAACATAAATTAAATACGAGCATAATTGAAAGAAATATAAAGTGAAGATGCGAAAATTAAAGAAATAGAAATTCAAGAGCAAGAAATAAAGAAAAGAAATTTAAAGGAGCATAAATTGAATAAAGGACGAATAAAAAATAACAAAACTGCGAAGGGATTTTTAAACGTCGTAACGCTTTAGATCTTCACTGTTTTGAAGCCGAAATAAAAATGAAATCTCAAACCAAGAAAAGGCTAGAAAAATCTTCTGCTTTTTATTTCTTTTAAGAATGCTTCTTGTATTTTCTATGTATGACGTCGTTGTGTTTGTAGAAATTACAAAAGAATGAAGCTTATAAATAAGCTTCAATAAACCATAAAGACCCTAAAAGCATGATATCTTCTACATCAATGCTAATTATCTTGGAAAGAGAATATTTCGTTTACTTGGGCACCAAATCACTTTCCTTACATTCAACATGATCCTAAATTAATCAAAGCAAATAGAGAAAGGTCTAAGATCGAATTTAATTACAAATAATTAATAAAATAATTTAAAATCCGTAATAAAATTAAATTCTTGTATTGGACCCGTATCCAGTTTTTTGCATACGCTGTCTTCAGTAAAATAAACATACCTAGAGCTCTCGACATCCGATTGAGGCGTTTCAAGATGCGTTGGAAAGGTAACTGAAAGATGGTCAGTTCCTAAGAAGACATTTGACCCAAAAATGTCTGGATCTTATTGAAATTTCGCCACAAGTCCGCTGTGAGATTTTTTTGCACGTAGTTTGACTTTCCATACTTGTATGACAAGATCTCTTGTAATTAGGATCTTCTCATATCTTATGTAATTGGGATTTTTTAATTGGGCTTGAGGCCCGGACAAAAATAGGTGATTACACTACCTTGGGGTACTGATTCTTGGGCGTAACAAAATGGAAAAGCTTGGTTTTATACTCGATCGAGTGACCAAACACATCTCGAGTTTGGAATAAAAATTTGCTATCTTTTGGAGGACGAGAAATACTCATCAAATCCGTCGCACAAGCCATTCCCACATACATAATGTCATGTTACTACTTCCGGAGGGCCTAATTTCGCAGTTGGTTTGTGCAATGAGAGATTACGGGAGGTCGGGTCGAATGAACGAAAGGGGCTGGCCTCTAATAGCTTGGAAGGACATCTGCCAATCCAAGAGAGCTGGTGGACTAGCCTTTCGTGATCATCATCTCTTTAACATAGCCTTGCTTGGCAAACAGTTATGGAGGTTGATACGTGACCCGCAAACTTTGGTATCGCAAGTGCTGGCTGCTAAATACTTCCGAGGCTCATCTATCCTTGATGCATCTCTAGGCTCTCGACCTTCATATGCTTGGCCTCAATTTATGGTGCTATACAGGAGCTTAAGCCATGTCTATTTTGGCAAGTAGGGATTAATAGCCAAACTCGCATGTTTGCTGATAAGCGGGGAAGCTCTAAATCAGTTACACTCAGCACTTTATACACTGATAACCAGATAAATCTGATTCGGTGTGGAGAATTTATGATAGAGGGTATGGCCGAATGGGATGCGGGTAAGATACACAGCACATTCACCCCAGCTGATGCTGCTATGATTCTTGCATGCTCAATTGTTTCGAGAACAGCGGACCGGACACACTCATATGGGCTAACCATTCGAACGGTTTATACTCTGTAAGATCTGCATATTTATGGCTAATGTGATGTAACCATTCAACAGTCATGCCATCAAAATTGTGGCTGGCCATATCCAAGCTCCACACTCTACCAAAAATCATAATTTTTATTTGGGGAGCAGCACACGAGGCTTTACCAGTAGGATCCAAATTGCTCAATGCCGGTATAACAGATGGAATCTGCTCTGTGTTCCCAACAGCAGGAAACAATGGTGCATGCATTACGAGACTGTCCGAGTTCACGTGATATACTGCAACAGTTTGGACTCCATGGTCGCGTGCTTTTTGACCATTCACCAACATGCAAAGAATGGTTAGAATTTGCTCTCATCTCGTTGAATTATGAAGATTTCACGAATCTGGTTGTGGTGCTATAGAATATATGGAACCGCAGAAACTCTCAGGTTCATGAAGCTAAGACCCCTCCGGCCTGGCTAAACTATTCTCAATGCAAGACAACTACAGCAGGAGTATCGCTTGGCTCAAAATACACCCTCTATGCAGCAGCAAAACCAATGTTTTAGTTCTATGCAGTGGCAGAAGCCCAAACCTAGAACTGTGAAAATCAAATTTGATGGATCTTTTTCCAATTCTGACCGGCCTACTGCTATTGGAGTTATCGCCATAGACAGTACGGGATTGTCACTAGCTGGTTTTGCAAAGTTCGTCCCTAGTGCAACCGATGCCTCTTCTGTGGAGGCTCATGCATGCTTCGAGGCCATATTACTAGCACTTGATCAAGGCTGGACCAAGGTCTTAATTGAGGGGATGCAGCCAACATCATTAACCAGCTCCAAAAACAGAACCAGGGTATCTCGACATTGGCACATAATCTCACTGAAGTGCACTCAATACTGCCCCGATTGTATTGCCTCAATTGTACTAAAGGACAGTCTTTATGGTTGAGTTCAACCAAAAAATCAATTGTCGTGACTATTTTTGAAATCGTGTGTAAAAATAGCATGCCGATTATTTTTTTTTGTAAAATTAGGGTTTTGACCCCTTTTAATTGATTTTAATTTTAAACCATTTTTATTTTAACTTTGGAAAATCAATTAATCTATTTTTAAACCAAATTTACCTTTTATTTCCTTCTGAAAAATAATTGGAGTCGTCACCGATCACTTCAAGGTAGATCGGACACCGTAAGAACAAACCAGAGATTTATTTCTTAAGAGTTGGGTTCGGGAGTTGGTTACGTGCGGGGAAGGATTAGCACCCCACAAACACCCGTTATGGTACCTTAATTTTACGTGGCATTTTGGCATTTCGAATAATTATTTGAATTTAATTTAATCCCTTAATTATTAAATGGATTTAAATTCCAAATGGAGATATCCTTTTATAAGTAAATTCATTTTTCATCCGAATATAAGATTAAAAGCACATTGTTAAGTGGCACCCCCATTCATATTCAAAAAATGAATTTCCAACATAAAATGTTTGAATGCATGATTTGTTATTGTCTTGTTCATTTTAAGTACAAACTTAAAGGGCTCTACGTAATTAGGGTTATTTAAGCTATGAATATTATTACTTTAAAGACTTTTATGAGAAAATGCCAATTACTTGAACATCGTCTATATATTAAAGCCTTTAAATTAATAATATTCCTAATTAATTAATCATTCTATTTGATTAAAGTGCTAACCTAATTAGGGCTCAAATTAAACTAACTAAATTATTATTTAATTATAAGTGGAAATGCATATTAAATATACATCTTTAAAGCCAATGTTGAGATAACACCCCCATTGTAAACAATGGAACACCATCCAAATTTGGGCCCCAAAGTTTCTATTTAATATGCATTTAATTTCTACAATGATCTTCCTAATTTATTATTTAATTAAAGGACCTGAATTCTAAGGCTCCAACAATGAATTAATCTAGGTAATTTAATTATCTAACAAATAATCATATATGCTCAATTTAAAACATGCATCCCACATATAAATTAAATATTAAATAAAAGAATAAATTGAAAACTACTAAAAAACTAATTTTATTAATTTGATGGTTACATTAAAAGGATTACAAAAGTTGGGGTTCAATTACAAAGGATTGGGGACGAAATTGAAAGAGATTAGGAATTTAAGGCTCAAAATAGGGAATTTAAGGACTAAATTAAATGAAAGGGAAAGTTTGGGACAGATCCATAAAGATCCAAAAGAAAGGCGCGAATCCTACATCTGACCTGACTCGAAACACGACACCGTTTCAACTCGGCTATAAATAGCCTTATCCCGAGTTGAATCGACCATAATGCCGAACCCATCTATCTCTCTCTCTTTATTCCCTCTCTTCCCTCAAACTCTTTCAACCTAAACAACATTTTTCTAAAATTTCCCCCCAAATTTCGATCAAACCTCCCTTGTTCATCCATGTTCTTCCTCAAATTCATCCGAATCCCTCATTTGATCCACACAAACATCAAAATTCTCTTATTCCTTGTTTCCCAAATATTAAACCCACCCCTTTAAACTAAAATTCATCCATTGTTCTTCATATTTCTCTCATTCAATCCATATAAACCCTAAAACTCCCTCACTTTCATGTTTTTAAAGATCAAACTCCCTAAAAACCCATAAACCCTAACCATGTTCTTCAACTCTCCTCACCTCAATCCATCTCCACCTTATTGTCCCCTTCCCGGGATGTTGGCCGGGCCGTAGGCGACACCGGTCAACTCTAATCAGTCTCCGATCATCCTTAACCTTAGTTCAGCCACCATCTAAATCTTCCGATCACCCATAACCTAGCTCCGACCATCGTGCTCTGCCGTAAGGCGATTTCCAGCCTCCGTGCCAGAAACCTAAAATTTCCCAAAACATCCCATTTTTAAGCCTAAACCTAGATCTAGCACCCGATTCATCAGAATCTCCCTGCTTCCCCTCCTAAATTTAGCTACCCAAAACCCTAAACTCCTATTTTCGAGTTCAACAACCTCTTCAGACCTATCCGACAACTAAAGACGTAGTTCGACCATTCTACTTTTATTTTTATGCTTATGTTTTTTATATTTCTACTCTAAATCGAATATTTTTATTTTATTGCAAGAAACAAAAGAAGAGGAAAAGAAAAAGTTACCTTCCGATGACTTTGGCAAGCTCCGACGATAGCCCGATCGTCTTCTCTGGTGACTCATAGTCTTCTCTGGTATAACTCCTCAACTCCCTCTCTTTCTTTCTTTACTGTTTGCAATAATTGCCTAATTATTGCCAGTCATTATTACCCTCATAAATTTCTCTCTCTATTTATAAGTGTGTTTGTTGGGCTAGTTTTACCCAAATTGGGCTGTAAAAATGGACAAGAAATATAATGAGCTTTGGTTTTAATTTGGGGCTTTTGGGTTTTATATGTAATATTGGACATTTGGACTGTATTTATGGGATTATCTTATTTAAATTGCTATTATTTATTTTTGAATTTATTTATACTATTTATATATATACAACCCTGGTCAAAATTCGGGTATTACAACTGCCCCTCTTTGCCTATTGCTGTGGAATAGAAATAGGGTAAAGACTGAAAATACATGAATTTGACCCCAAATCATCTGACCGAAGCACCTTCTCTTCTTCCTCTCTAGAAAGCTTGATCAAGTTCTTCTCATTAGGAACTCATCAATCCTTCTGTTAAGGCTAACCTCAAAGTCTGAACTAGTTCTTCTCATTACGAACCCATTCATTCTTCTTGGTAATGCTTATCTACCTCTCTACAATGGTATTGAATAAGGGAGCTCTTCTCATTAAGAACTCCTCATTCTTTTTGAAAACATTGGTTGGCCTCTCTGTAAAGACGTTGAACAAGCAAGCTCTTCTTATTAGGAACTTCCTCATTCTTTGAAAGGGTGAACTCTTCTCATTAGGAGCTTTTCCTTCTTTACTGGGCAAGTTCTTCTCGTTAGAAACTTTGGGGCGAAGTCTTCTCATTAGGAATTCTTCATTCTTTGTTGGGCGAGTTTGTCTCATTAGGAACTCTAGAGCGAATTCTTCTCATTAGGAATTCTTCATTCTTTCTAAACTACTGTCAAAACAGATTAAAATGCTTTGATGAGGGTTAGTATGACCCTAATTTCTATGTATGATGCATAAACCATGGCACATTGAGGATCAATCAAATAGTTCCCATTTTCTGGGTAACCAATCTGGCTTTTCTTATTTAGGCTTCTTCACTAATTCTCGGTCTGCGCTGACACTTCATCTCATATTCAGAATTGGCTTTTAAAACCACATTTCTGCATTTCTTCACTAAAGCGCCCTTTTAGGTTTTCTCTTTAGATTGCTTTTCTCAAAACGCCCTTTCAAGTTTTCACTTTGGTTTTTTCTTCTTTTCTTCTTCTTTTTTTCTTTTTTTCTTTTTCCTTTTTTCTTTTTATCTTTTTTTTCTTCTTTTTTTTCTTTTTCTTTGGCGCCTTTTCGAGTTTTCACCTTAGCTCTTCCCTATTTTCTGTTCATTTCCTATCTATCATTCTAACTTGTTCAAATTCTGCTTGACTCAGGTATTTCTCCATTTTTTTATCTGTTTCTGCTTACACAACATTATACTCAATCTTTTCTTTATACAATCCTCTTCAATAATCTGGAGTGTTGAAGCTCATTTGCATCCTTCAAAACATAGTAATACCAAGAAATCATCTATTTTCAATGAATTATGCTAATCTACTTTCATGATGCTTTAGAAATAAAAGAAAGCTCGAAAGAGAATTCTTGAATTTTATTGAAGCTTATAAGTAGAAATACAATGGATTTTTGAAAGAGTCATGGCAAACTGAAACAACATCAAGAAACAAAGTCAAATCTTCGGGCATCCATAGTATGAAGGATTCATCAACCCTTTCGACCAAATATAATCTTGAGCTTGAGCCTTTGTCTAGTAGACTTCAACATTGTCGAGATATTTACAGATGTGAAATCCCTCCCAAAATATCAGGTGTCCAAGAGGTTTTAATTGTCGGATGCCTAATCACAACATATATGAAATGCCCTTTGCGGGTTTTCAACCCAGATCCACATTTGGTTTCAAGACGCTATTTGCGAGTTTTCATCTTCAACCCCCTTTTTTATCTTTATCTTTTTTTATATCTTTTGCGCCTTTTTGGGTTTTCACCTTAGATATTTTATTTTGCGGAGCGCCCTTTTCGGGTTTTCACTTTGCTTTTTTTAAATCTCTTTGTATATTCTTCAAACGTAATATTTTTTAACTGAATCGGAGTTCACTGGCTTGTGCAACTCTTTACCATAAATTTCAGCTAAAATCAACGCTCCTCTAGAAAAAGGCCTTTTTGAAAACATAGGGCCCCTCCCAATTAGGCATCCATTTCCCACAAAAATCTTGATGTATTGGCAAGATCTTTTTTAGCATTAGATCACCCTCTCAGAATTCTCTGGGTCAGACTTTCTTATCATAAGCCTGCATTATTCTTTTCTGGTACATTTGACTATGACATATAGCTTTCAACCTCTTTTCTTTGATAAGATTCAACTGATCAAATCGAGCCTGTACCCATTCTGCTTCATCCAATTTCACTTCAGACAAAACTCAGAGAGATAAAATTTCAAACTCGATCGGAAGTACTGCCTCTATTCCATAAACCAAAGAATATGGTGTTGCCCTAATAGAAGTTTGCACTAAAGTTCGATACACAAACAAAGCAAAGGGCAATTTCTCATGCCAATCTTTGTAAGTATCTGTCGGCTTTGCTATGATTTTCTTGATATTCTTATTCGATGCCTCTACTGACCCATTCATTTTATGGCGGTAAGTCATAGAATTGTGATGCATAATTTTAAACTGCTCACTTGCTTCTGCCACTACCTTATTGTTGAAATTGTTGGTGTTATCAGTAATAACTCTTTCAGGTAGTCCATAATGACAGATAATCCATTTCTTTAAGAACTTGCAAATTGTTGATCTTGTGATATTGGCATAGGAAGCTGCTTCCACCCACTTGGTGAAGTAATAAATGGCCACAAGGATAAAACAATGTCCATTAGAAGCTTTAGGATAAATCTGACCAATGACATCCATGCCTCAGACAGCAAAAGGCCATGGTGAATTCATTGTATGAAGGGGTACTGGTGGGGAATTGATTTTATCATATATCTGACACTTGTGACATTTCTTGCCATACTCAATGTAGTCCCCTTCTATAGTCGACCAATAATATCCATATATCATAATTTTCCTGGCTATTGCAAAACCATTGGCATGTGTTCCACATATTCTATCATGTACTTCTGCTAAGATACTTCTGGCTTCTCAGGCATTAACACATCTTAGCAATATATGATCTTTGCCCCTTTTATACATGACTTCACCATCAAGCACATACCCTGTAGCCATCCTTCTAATTGTCTTTTTATCATTATCATTTGCCTCTCTAGGATAAATCTAGAATTTAATGTACTGCAAATATCATAATACCATGGATTTCCATCTACCTATTCTTCTACGCTGTAATAGTGAGCATAAGTTTCATAACTCTGCATTTGAATTGGCATCATATCTTCTGGTTTTTTTGCTACAAATATCGAATCTAGTGTAGCTAGAGCATCAACCATTTGAATATCTTCCTTTGCATCCTTTGTTTTATACCCAATCAACTTTGCATTCTTTGTTTCATATTCTCTACGGAGTTGGTAAATCACCAATGCAGAGTCTCCATATACTTTCAAAATTTCTATTTTTCTTTCAATAACAACTCGTAAACCCATAACACAAGCTTTATATTCTGCCATGTTATTGGTGCACAAGAATTCCAATTTACTTGTAAAAGGATAATGTGTATTATCTGGGGAAATCAACACTGCTCCAATCCCACGTCCCAGAGCATTAACTACTCCGTCAAAGTATAATTTCCAAGCTTCATTCTATGTAATTCTATTTTCTTCCGAAGACATATTCATCACATCCTTATTCAAAAAGTCAAAGTTCAGGGGCTCATAGTCTTTTGAAGCGCGACTAGCCGAGAAATCTGTTATTGCACTTTCTTTTATCGCTTTCTGGCTTACATACACGATGTTAAATTATGATAACAACATTTTCCATCGAGCCAATTTTTTGGTCAGAGCTAGTGCTTCCATCAAAAACTTCAATAGATCAAGACGAGAAATCAACCAAGTAGTGTGGTATAACATATATTTTCTAAGTCTACGAGTTACCCAGACCAAGGCACAACATAACTTTTGGATTGGTGGGTACTGTACTTCACACTCTGTAAACTTTTTGCTCAAGTAATATATGGCTATTTCTTTCTTTCCTGTATCATCATGTTACCCCAACACACATCCTATTGAATTCTCATAAACCGTCAAGTAGAGAATCAGTGGTCTATCTAGAACCGGTGCTACTAAAATTAGAGCATTTATTCGATTTTTCTTAATCTTATCAAGTGTTTCTTGACATTCTTCGTCCCATTCTCCTGGATTATTCTTTTGAAGCAATTTGAAGATTGGATCACATTTATCAGTCAATTGAGAAATAACCTGAGAAATATAATTCAATCTTTCCAAAAAACCTCGAACTTCTTTTTGCGAACAAGGGGGTGGAAGATTTTGAACTGCTTTTACCTTATCTGGATCAATTTCAATTCTTCTTCCACTGACCACGAAACCTAAGAGTTTTCCAGATGTAACTTCAAAAGTACATTTATTCATATTGAGCTTCAACTGATACTTCCTCAATCTTTGAAACAATTTCCTCAGATTCTGAATATGTTCTTCTTCAGTATGGGATTTGGCGATCATGTCATCCACCTACACCTCAATTTTTTTGTGCATCATATCGTGGAAAAGGGTTACCATGGCTCGTTGGTATGTTGACCCAACATTCTTTAGTCCAAAAGACATTACTTTGTAACAATATGTTCCCTACAAGGTTATGAATGTCATTTTGTCCATGTCTTTTAGATTCATCTTTATCTGATTATATCCCGAAAAGCCATCCATGAAAGAGAACCATGAATGTCCTGATGTGTTATCAACCAGAATATCTATGTGGGGTAAAGGAAAATTATCCTTTGGACTTGCTCTATTCAAATCTCTGTAGTCAACACACATGCACACTTTTCCATTTTTCTTTGGCACTAGAACTATATTAGCTACCCATTCCGGATATCGCGCCACCTTAAGGAAACCATCATCAATCTATTTCTATACTTCTTCCTTGATTTTTAATACCATTTTCGGTCTCAATCTTCTAAGCTTTTGTTGAACCGGTTTATATTCTAGCTTTATTGGAAACTTGTGTACCACTATATCTGTGTCCAATCCTAGCATATCTTGATAAGACTAGGCAAAGACATCTTTAAACTCTTGCAAGAAATCAACCAACTTTTGCTTTATTCTTGGCGAGAAAGCAGCACCGATCTTCACTTCCTTTTTAACTTCTTCTGTGCCCAAATTTAGAATTTCTATTTCTTCCTTGTGAGGTAAGATCTGCTTGTCTTCCTTTTTCACCAACCTCAGTAGTTCGTCAGAGATTTCACATTTTGTCTCATCTTCGACCTCATTAACTTCTACTGGACACTTTGGCCACTCAAAATATAATTTGGGATTGGGTTTAGAATCATTCATACAATTAATATCTGAAGACCTGCAAAGAAAATAATAATAATATATGTTTGGAATGGATGCAAAAAAACAAGAAACATGTTTGCCATTTGAGAATCACAACGAAAGCATCTTTATTGAAAGTAAACTTTCATAATTGCCCTTTACAGATAATTCCTTATACTCGCGGGCAAAAGTATGAGGTGGTTCTTGGAATTTACTCTGTTTTATTCTTAAAGACTAACGAGAGATCTTCAGTTGTCCAGTTGTTCAAGATTTCACCAGGAAAACATGGACGTATTCGCTCTAGAAACTTGCTAGGCTGGGATCCCTCAAATGTACCATTGATGCACAGCCTTCCCATAATTTCACCGAAGATCTCCTCTTCTTGGAGCCTCACCATCTCCTGATTTTCCTTTTCGAGTTGCTTCTTTACATTAACGAACTCACATAGTCTAGAAAGGTTATGGGCTCCCAAGTAGTCTCAATTCCTAGGAAGCGAGCCCTCATTCGATCCTCATTCTTTTTCAAATATTGTTTCCTCTATTGAATGTTTGCCTTAAAACCAAGCCCAATGCGGCCCTTCTTCATTATGACGGGCTTAAGATGCAAACATCCCTGTAGATCTTTCCCAAGTCTTTTTCCAATCTTTGCCCCTCTGCCAAGTGTCTCACTAATGGTCATCTTGGTGTAGTTCGATAGCCTCGGGCATGGTCGACCTCTCTTCAGCAAAAAAGGTTGCATTTATAAATTCCAAAGCTCGAAATGAACATTCCAAAGTGTTTTCATCTATCTTAATATATGGAGCATCGATAGACACAAAAGCAATTATGTCATCTTCGGCTCCAATACTCACCAGATTTCCTTCAATTACAAATTTTAACTTTTGGTGCAAAGATGATAATACTGTGTCAATGAAGTGAATTCAAGGTCTTTCCAGCAAGTAATTATAAGTCGGCTTTATATCTATGACCACAAAATTGACATTGTAAACTACAGGTCCAATCAATAGTGACATTTCAATCTTTCCCAAAACTTCTCGAGTCGTTCCATCAAAAGCCTTTATTGTATTCTTACAAGACTTCATATGAGAATTATCAATTGGTAGTCTTTGTAAAGTCGCCATCGGAAAAATATTCAATGCCGACCCATTATCAATTAATACCCCTAGAAGAACATGCCCCTCATAGTGAGTTGTGATATTTAAGGCTTTGACAGATCCTATTCCTCTTTTCGAGATCTCGTCATCAGTAAAGGTAATGTAATTATCACCAGTTATGTGGTTTACAATCTTGTCCAACTTGTGTACCGATATGTTATTCGGGACAAAAGTCTGGTGAAGAACCTTAATCAAAGCATTGTGGTACCCTTCTGAACTTAACAGTAGCTCAAGGAAATTCTTGATTGCTGACTTTTTAATTGTTCCACAATATTGTACTCATTATGTTTCAAAAACTTTAAGAACTCTTGGGCTTGCTCTTCAGTGACGGGCTCATTTATTTTCGGGGCCAGTTTCTCCCCAAATATCTTCTCTGGCATCATTGGAACCTTCTCTTTCTCTTTCTCCGATTCTTTAGAAATTTTGGAGAATAACATCTCCCGCTCCTGGTGAAGTGTCCAACCTCATTCATCGGCTCAGCATCAACATTTTCTTATGTCTTTCCTTCTAATACTTTCTTTGTCTCTTCCAGCGATTTTACCTCCTCCTGAAGTTTTGACTCTTCGGGTATTGCCACATTAGCAGCATAATTCCACGGAACCTTTCGGGTGTCCTTGAATGCAAATGGTGCTACAAGAGAAATCACAACCCTAAGAGCTATTATCTACTTTAGAATGCTGGAGGAACTTCCAACCTTTGGTCTAGCAAAAGCAACAAATGACCTGCTTACTCCATATCTAACCCATGAACTTTCAGAAGTGCACACCTCTACTTTTTTTCTCACATGTTTTCTCAAAGAATTCAACCTCTTTGTTATTCATCATCTTCTGGATCAAACATCAAAACTCAGGACAATGTTGAATTTAATGTCCATCCTCCTGATGATATTCACAATAAATGTCTGACTCCACTTCTTTTTCAACCTTCATGCCTATCTGTATCATTCCAGAATTGTATAGCTGTTCAAACACCCATTTCAAAGGAGATCTGATCTTAGACACATCCGTCTTTAACCGCTTGGCCTCATCATCTTCCTCTATTGCATTCACCCCTTATCTTCTATGGTTCGGTAACGGATTAGCTGCTATATTAGGTTCATCAAACTTCAGCACTCTAGTATTCACTAAATTCTGAACTACCTTTTTAAATGATGTGGAATTCTTAATTGTGTGTCTCGGGATCCTATCATGATACTCAAAATGTGCCTTTGGATCATACCATGGAGGATATGGAGGTTGAAGGGGTGTCAGATAATAGGTCCTTACCAAATCTGCATCAAACAAATATGGATATAGCTCCGTATATGACACTAGTAAAGGTGTGAAGTTTATTCTGTCATTTCTTGAGCCTCGAGAATTTTTCCTATTCAAATTCTATGAACTTCTTGATGCTCCAGACGATGAGATTGTAACATTCTTCAGAGCCTCGTAGGCACTCGTATTGTTTACTTCGTTGTCCTTCCTCTTAGAACTCTTACGAGAACTTTCCCCACTTTCCTACCTTTCACTCTTAATAACTGCTTCAATCAACTCCCCAGTCATCACAATATCAGCAAAATTATGAGTAGCATTCCTATCAAATACTCAAAGAGTGGTCCCCCCAGAGTATTTACAAACGTGTGATTGACTTCATTTTCTATTAACGCTGTCTGTACTTGTGCTGATAATTCCCTTCTTCTCTGTGCATACTAACGAAAACTCTCTGTATGTTTCTGTTCCATAGCTTGCAACATGACCCGACTAGGAACCATTTCAGACATATGCTTATATTGCTCTTTGAATGCTCCAAAAAGATCTTTCCATAACATAAATGTTGACCTGACTTAATTGAGCATACCAGCGTGCCGCTGAGCCTGTTAGACTGTCTTGAAAATAGTGAATCAACAATTTTTTATCTTTCAAATAAGCGGCCATCTTGCGACAATAAATAGTAAGATGTGCATTCGGGCAGGTCGTTCTATTGTACTTCTTAAAATCAAGTACTTTGAATTTGGGTGGGAGAATTAAATCAGCAACCAAACTCAAATCAGCAACACAAGACCCCTGACTATTCATTTTTTGCATTTCCAACAATCTGTCTTCCAGAGCCTTACAATGCTCCTCATATTTCCTTTCAATCTCAGCACGAATCCTTTCAACTTCATTGACCATGTTCAAATATGGGACTTCATCACCACTTCTAAAATTTGCTCCAATATGGACCGGGTGGTTGGCAGTTGCTCTAGCTAGGTTGATTTGGACCTTCTTCTCAGGAGATGGTCCTTCAAGCTGTTCCTTCATATGAGATGTAGTGTCTATTTGGTCATTCACATTGTCTATGGTACCTTCCTGTAACTTGCTCTTTCTAGATTCCTTTGGTCCCAGCAAAGCAGTCAAATGGCTAGTAATATCCCTCTGTGTTTGGGCAAAGTGATCCTTCATTGACTGCTCAATCCTGTCAAATCTGTTCTGCACCTCAACACGGTCATTCTCAAGGCTAGCAATTCTGTCCTCAACAGTCATGGTCTTGGAGCGTAAGCGAGTTCTATATGAATGCGGAATGATTGCAATTCAAAAATAAATTGCAATAGAACCTTTCTTTATTAAAAACCTTTTATTAACAGGAAAATGATGCAATATGTTAATGTACGAATGCATGTATGCATGAATGAATGCAAAAAAAATACAAAAGGGGTATTAAGTTCAAAGACTAATCTTTAGAGAAACATCCATTAGCTAAGAAAATTCAAATACAGGAAATAGATAACTTCAATTAGAGGAAAATATTGGCTCTAACTCCTAAGTTTACTATCTCGTTCAGCAAGCGAATGACCATTTCTTCAAGCTCTAGATCGATGTTAGGGCATTGTAATAGTTTGGTAGCATTATTTGACCATATATGCATGTACTGAGCAATGATCCTTACACGACATTTGAAATAACCAGTTCATTGATCTAATCTTGAACCGTACATTGAGCTGCTTCATACTTAAGTTTCCACGCACCGTTTCTTGATACAATGCTCCCTCGAAACTTACAAGCTTTTCCTTCAAGTCTTGAACTGTGCCTTCTAACTCAACCACCTTTTTCTTCAGCCCTTCATTCTCTTTTTTCTGCAGTATCCCTTCCTTCATTATAATGGCTTGTGAGAACTTGCTCCAGTTGCGATATCTGGGACATTAATTCTTTATTATGTGCTTGCAGTTCCAAATGCTGAGTTGACAACTCTAAATTCTGTGCCTCATTTCCTTTTAGCTTCTTTTTGGTGCGATTATATGATTCCTTCAAGTCCTATATATTTTTTTGATAATTGCATATTTCCATCGTACATTTTCTTGTAGTCATTATTCTCCATTGCAACTCCATTGCAACCCTATCTAATTGTTCAGTTAAATTGTCAATCACCTTGCTCATGCCCCCCCCTTTTGTGGCCTTTTACACTTAGAATGAATTTCCTTTAGGTCTTTCAATTCTTGACTAACTTTCTGATTATGCTCACAAAATTCCTTTTTCTTGCCCTTCGGTACATCTATCTCTAATGTTTCCATGGAAAGCTTTTGTTTCAGCTCCTCAATTCGCCTTTCATACCCTTTCAGTTCCTTCTCGTAGTCATGTTTCAATTTTTCCACTACTGATGGTGCGTCTCTCACATGCTCATTAGTCAAACCAGTATTACATGAACTCTTCTGTATAATGTTGTCGTTAACCCTTGAGCTTTCCATTCCATATAGTTTGGCATGACTTCTGACCCATCTTGAGGCTTTACTCTTCTTGGTGTCTCCCACGCTATTGCAACATCCTTCACTTTTACCTTATAGCCCTCCGTCTTGTGCATATACTCAAACTCTTCCATACCAGCAGTAGCAGAAATGAACTGTCTTGATCCAAATTGATGAGACACTAACAATGGGCAGTAGGTTGTCCCTCCCCAGATCCCTAGCAATGGAACCCAGTCGAATTTTCCACATCGATATAAGTAACTGATCAGATTCAACCAAGGAGCTTTCCAAACGACCTACGAATCTTTCATGTTCAAAAAGTGCTCATTCCACTTATCTTTTTTCATTCTCTCAATGGGACATGCAGCAAGGTGTTCCTCCAATGGTGAATAGTCAACACAGAACATGCGAGCTCTATAAGGTGTAACCCATCTATGGCCCCGAAACCAAACCTCCAACAATTGAGCACAACCCCAGAATCTTCTATTCCCTGCTCTTTTACAAGCCGACAGCATTCTATAGGTCTCTGCCAAGATGGCTGGTACCGAGTTAACCTTGTTCCCTAAGCACTCAAACAACCCTATAGTTGATGGGTCTATATAATCTGCGGTCCTCGGAAATAACACCAACCCATAAATATATAAAGCGTACAAGCTTCTCTTCCTTTCCGGCTCAACACTTGCTAGAATCAAATCTTGAATGACCTTCCGATGTATGCGTTCATTATCCTCGGCCACCTCGTCATTCCCTTTTTGTTTTAACTTCCCGTTGAACCAAATTTCATTGTTTCCAGTAATTACCTTTAACTTTCTTCTAAAGGTTGAATTGTTAGGAGGTCTCGTATAAATGTTGTTTTTCTCAAATCTTGGGCAGTGTATCAAAGCCTCATAATCCTCTAACGTGGGTGACATATCCACCTCTCTAACCGTGAAACAATTGTATGTCGGGTTCCAATATTATGTCATAGCTCTAATTAGCTCTCGATCTACCGAGACGTCCAATAACATCACTATATTCCCAAATTCTGTCTAAAAAGCTTTCTTCATGGTTTTATACCATTGTTCCCACATCATCTTAAGCTCTGATAAATAACTATTCTGACTTGAATTCATTCTTGCGATGCTCTTGGTTCGTGACACATAATCTCCCCGGATACTGTCCCTGTTTATGAACTGGGTTTCTTCTGACCATGACCATACTGCAGTATTATCCTCTTCTTGTCTATCAGACCCTTCAGCCATATGAGACATTTCCTATTTAATTAACTTCAAACTCAATACCCCTATGAATACAATTATGATGCCATTCAAGAAAAAAAAGAAAACAAGAAACATGTCAGTACTTTGAAAATAAAAACTTAAATTAAATTTAAGCAAGAAAAAACAGAGAACAACCAGAGAAGCGTATTTAAATCAGCAACACCTCTCTAATGTGCCTTTCTGCCTCTAGTGGGGTAGGATTGTAGATTATAGCATGTGGGTTTCGTTCTAGACTTTGGGTACCCAAACTGTCGTTACTGTCTACTACGACAGCAAGACATCGGTTCGGGAGTATATGGCCCCTTATAGAGGCGCAACCTCACGGTGTATAAGGTTGGAATACAGAAAGGAGGAAAAAATTCAGATCACAGTGTAATATCCCAACTTTTTCTTAAGTGACTAAAATGTAATTTTTTTAAAACTTAGGGGTCAAAGTGTAATATTTGAAAAGTTTAGGGACTAAAGTGTAAATTTCCCCAACAAGTGATTTTATTCAGTATAAGAGTGAATTGGATCGAAATAGGTACCTTGATATCGGTTTTAAGAATTAAGATAAAGAAGAAGGTACCGAATTTGGATCAAATAAAATTGTTAAGTATGCTCAACCCAGAGTAATACAAGGATGAGTGACATTCTGGGAAGTGTCACATATCAGTATTTTGATCAGTAAAAAGGAATCACAAGAAGTGGGAAAACTTCGTTTAAATGTTTGATGATGAATTTTCAAGAAAAATGTTACCCGATAGAGCTTTCTGGTAATTATCGATATTTTTGGATCCAGTCAAAATTTTTAAGTTGACTTTATTAAATGGAGGATTTTGTATTAAGTTATGAAATTATTTATGAAATTTTGGAAATAAGAGATTTCCAAAGTAGAGGTGATAGTTTGATAAAGGAAATGTATCCGATAAAAATTTTCCGGTAATTATCGGTATATTGGATCAAATTGAAATTTTAAAGACAGTTCCAAGGAAATGTATCCGATAAAATTTTAAAGAAGAAGGTACCGAATTTGGATCAAATAAAATTGTTAAGTATGCTCAACCCAGAGTAATACAAGGATGGGTGACATTCTGGGAAGTGTCATATATCAGTATTTTGATCAGTAAAAAGGAATCACAAGAAGTGGGAAAAATTTGTTTAAATGTTTGATGATGAATTTTCATGAAAAATGTTACCCGATAGAGCTTTCTGGCAATTATCGATATTTTTGGATCCAGTCAAAATTTTTAAGTTGACTTTATTAAATGGAGGATTTTGTATTAAGTTATGAAATTATTTATGAAATTTTGGAAATAAGAGATTTCCAAAGTAGAGGTGATAGTTCGATAAAGGAAATGTATCCGATAAAATTTTTCCGGTAATTATCGGTATATTGGATCAAATTGAAATTTTAAAGACAGCTCCAAGAAATTATGGAAAAGTGATAAGGTATTATTTTATGGATATTTTATTACATTTGGTTAGATTCTAACTAAATATAGTTAGAATATGAAGGAAATGTTATAAAAAATCAAAGGAAAAGAATTTGGAAATCGTATTGACTGAAATTCAAATTTTTGGATCGAATAAAAATTCTAAGATATTTTTTGGGAGATGGATGGTTGGTTTGGAACTAGATGTGGTTCAATTTTAATGGAATGGCATATTTGAAGAAGGTTTGTAAATAAGAATTTGGTTGAGGGACAATTTTGTAAAATGTATTAAAATGAATTTAAAATTCATTTTAATTTTACATGTGACATTATATAATTTATACATGTATATTAGTTTAATAAATGAAAAAAAATTTGTTCATTTTGTTCTTCATTTGCCGTGAGACATGGTGAAAGAGGGAAGAAAGTGATTTTTACATTTTCAAGCCAAATTTAGAAGGTTTTAAGCTTGATTCAAGGTATGTTATTTTAGAATAAATTGTTCTATGCTTCAAGCTCTTCATTTTGATAATAATTTATCATAGTATTGTGAATAAGAAGTTTGGTAGTGTTGAGAATTTATTTGTATTTTGAAAGGAATTGATGAATTTGAAGCTAGAATTGTATGAAGTTGATGATAATTAGTTGAAAACAAGTTTGATTTTGAATTAATTTCATGTTGAAGTTATAAACCCTAACTCTAAGAATTGGGGATTTTGGTTAGGAAGTGAATTTAAGGATGATATTGATTGAATTGTGTTGTTGAAAGCTTAATTTTGATGTTAGATTGAATAATTTCCTAAGTTTATGTTTAGTGACCATTTCAAAAATTTATGGAAATTAGGGGAAGTTATTGAGAATTTTATTTAAGCATTGGAAACATTGAATTATGATGAAAGAAGTTTGAAATTGTGATTAGGGACCAAAATGAAAATTTTGGAACTTTAGGGACCAATTCGGCAATTTGAGAAAAGTTAAGGAGTGATTTTGAAATTATGGAAAATTTGATGAAATTGAAGATTCTAGCATTTTATGAAAGTTGGAGGAATAAAATGTCAAGAAAAGAAAGAAAGAGGATCTATTCGAAAATAAAAAAAATAGTTGGGGACTAAAATGAATAAAGTTGAAAGTTTAAGGAAACTGAATAAAGTAGTGGCTAAAATGTCACTTTTATAAAGTTTGGGGACTAAATTGAATAAAGTTTGAAGTTATTTATGAAAGTTGAGTAGAAAACTGGATTTGGGCAGTAAGTTTTAAAATTCACCATAAATTCCAAAAAAATGGTTAGAAGGTGAATTTTATACCGATGTAAAGATGTGTTCGTCTAGTTTTGTTTCCAACAAACGGAAATTGATTTCGAGTTCCGAGCAAAAAGATATGAATTTTTTAAGTGCTGAAAGGTCAAAAAACAGTTTAGCAGTCTGTTCTAAATTTGACAATGGAAATTGACTTTGAAAATTTTCCATATATCGTACAAGTTGAATTTGAGTTATTAATTTATATGGTTGAAAATCTTATTGAATCTAGTTTCATTCAGAACAAACGGAATCGAATTTCGAGTTGTAGATTATTTTATAGAAATATTTCTTTGAAGGTAGTACAAGCTGCCACAAAATGGAAAGTGAGATATTGTGTCTAATGTTAGTTAGCAAGCTTGGATGAATTATTTGGAGTTCAAAAAGGGTTATTAAGGACCAAAATGAGTTTTTGGATAGTATAAGGATGAAAGGAAAAGTATAGTTTTTTTATGTTGAATGATTCGATATTTTGATTAAAATATCCTTAGAAATGACTAATAAATATTGTTTATATTTATGTGGTTAATCAAGTTGAATACGGATCGAAGATGATTCAAGATACTATAAAAGAAAGGATCGAGTAGAATTTAGTGAGGCATACCATTCATGGCCCAGGTGAGTGCATTCTTATTTATTATATATGTGATATGAATGAATGCATTTTTATTTATTTTATATATGTGATACGAGGAAAACTTGCAATAAGTCAACCTTGAAATTAATGAAAATATATGTTGATCAAAGTTATGTAAATGGCTTAAATATTAAATGGCATATGAGATACATGGATATGGAATAATGATTTATCCAAGTTAAATCCGATTTCAGATTTTGGGTATGAAATGCCCATTATCGAATTATGGTTGATAGTTTTGACGAATTTGATACTGCAGATGAAATATGAGATGTGAATGGCCCTATTATATGAACAATGATGATTGATCTATAAGAAATTAAATTGCCCAAGTACTAGTGTGAAGTCTTTGGTATAATTGGATATCCAAAAAGAGTCATAGCAGCTGCGAACCAGCACTTCGGTGCTGAGATAAAGTACGCACTACGATGCTGAAGGGAAAGTAGGCACTTCGGTGCTGAGATAAAGTAGGCACTACGGTGCTGAAGGTATGAGGAGCAAAGAGCGTCCTCGAGTACGTACTCACCATTAGACGTTACGGCGTTGTAGACACATGAGAATCTTTGGTATAGTTTGATATCCATAGGGTCTTAGCAGTTGCATCAAAGCACTACGGTGTAGGAAAAACTCTATGGAGTCAGGAAAGACTCTACGGAGTCAGTTCAAACAATACGATGTTAAAAGGCACAAAATGTGCTAGGATGAGAAGTAAAGAGCGTCCTCGAGTACGTACTCTTCTCGTTCGCTTTGGTGATGTAGACGTTACAGCGTCATGGACACTACGGTGTCGTGATGACTCGCATACCATGGCCTCACATGATTTTGTACTTTGGGCTATGATAAAGGAAATGATATGCAAATAATTGCATAATGAAAGAATGGCTATGATAAAGGAAATGATATGCAAATGATTGCATAATGAAAGAATAGCTATGTTAAAAGAAATGATATGCAAATGATTGCGTAATGAAAGTATGGCTATGTTAAAGGACATGATATGTAAATGATTCGTGATGAATGCATGATTACTTAATGATCATGAACCATAGATATCATGAATTCTATGACAGAATTGATAGATGATATAGAACATATTGAAAGTATGTTTATGTTAAAGAAATTTTTATGCAAGTGAACACTTGATGAACAATGATGGCATGACTTTTAAGATAGTCATGATACATGATTAATTATGCATTACAGATGGCTTGAATTTTATACTTTGGCTATAATACTTGAAATTCAATTATGCAATTAGTTCAGCTAAAAAGCTTAATATACACAAGATTGGTAAGATAGATCAAATCTTGTGATTTGAATATTATATTGGACAAATGAACTATACAAGTAAAGCAGTTCTATATATGATAAAATGTTATTAACTGCAATTGAAAATCATTTGAAATCTTGCAGAGCTATGTTATTATAATTATTGTTTATATTATTATGATTACGTTTCACTAAGTTATACTTAATTTGTGTTGTGTATCACACGTAGGTATTTCGAACGAGATAGCAAAGGAGGAGCTACACATCATTGGATCAAGTTAGTCTGCATTATCAGTAAGTATCACCATGTCCTAGCTTAGTGGGGCATGTATAGATATTAAATAAGTAGCTATTTTGTATAATCCAGAAACATGAATTAGTTCAAGTAAGTAAGAGTAATATAAAAAAATTACAAGTCTGAAAATCAGTGTAAATCAGTTAGTAACATCTTTAATGTGTATTCAAATATCGAATATACGTTGAGGGTGTTACATTTAGTGGTATTAGAGCAAAGGTTTAGCCAATTCTGGAGGTTAAACCGAATCCAATATGATTTTATTAAAGTATACATGCCCCTAGGATGTGATGCTACTGATATATTGCTTGTATGCCTTGGGGTAGCTCCTCTATAGTATGAATGAGACTCTAATGGTTATAACAAAAATAAGATGTTGTTAGATTTCGTCAGTTGACGAATTTTTAAGGGTTAAGAAAAGACCCATAGTGGATACAATACAACGAAATAAAAATGATAGTTAATTTCTATTCAGAATGAGTTATCTGTATAATGGAAAATTGGTACAACAATTATAAGAAAATAGGGAATATTCCGATTGTAAGGAAATTTCCAAATTTGTTTTTGAATGAATTACTAGGATTTCCTCCAGTTTAAGAGGTGCATTCGATATTGATGTTTAATTCAAGAATAAAGCAGGTATTGATAGCACCTTATAGAATGTCATCAATCCAGTTAGAGAAGTTGAAAGTTCAGTTGTAAGTGCTATTAGATTGGAGTTATATTTGATCAAGTGAGTTACTATGAAGAGCTTCAATATTATTCATAAAGAAGAAAGAAGATTCTTTATGATTAAGTATAGATCATCGAAAGTTAAATAGGGCAACAATAAAGAATAAATAATTTGTTACCAAGGATTGGGGATTTGTTTGACTAGTATCAAAGTACAGCTGTGCTCCTAAAGGATTGACCTTTAATTGGGTTATTATTAGTTAAAAGTTAAGAAAGAAAATATATCAAAGACGGTACCCAGGACTCGTTATGGATACTACGACTTCTTAGTTATGCCATTTGGACTATCAAACGCCTGTCACATAAAAGGATCCGGTGAATAGGGTATTTTAATCCTACTTGGACTAGTTCATGGTGAAAAAAGAAATTTTAATAGAAGGACAGTTAGATTGAACTAATTCTGATCTTTGAAAATAAATTACGAGCCTAAATTATTGAGAACACAAGACTGTGGGAAAGGAAGTTGAATTATAATCCGATATTTGACGTATGAAGAAGAACTGATGAAAATCTTAGCCTATGGAATTAAAAGAAATAAGGAATAAGAAAATTTCATTGGTCAAAATTCTTTGGAGGAATATAAAGTAGATGAGGCAACTTGGAAGACCAAGAAGAAAATGAGAGAACAATTCCTTGTTGTATTCATGGATCTAATATACAAGGAAAGTTTTGAGAGATTTAAGAAAGTTTGGATTGAAGCACCCGTTCTAATTCAACTATAACCTAGAAAAGAATATACTTTATACAATGAAGTATCTCCTTGTGGTTTAAGTTACATGTTAATGTAAGAAAGTTGAATCGTAGCCTATACATCAAGGTAACTCAAAACTTACGAAAGGAACTATTCCACACATGATTTGGAAATAACATTTATGATTAGCTTCGAAAAATCTGGTGACATAATTTGTGTGGTAAAAAGTTTCATATTTATACAGGTTATGAGAGTTTAAAGTATCTGGTAATGCAAAAGGATCTAGATTTGCAACATTGAAGGTGGGTTGAATTATTAAAGGATTATGATATGGTTATTGATCTCCACTTTGGAAAGGCTAATGTAGTCGCAGATACTTCTAACCAAAAGATATTGTTTGTCTTGGAAGTGGTGAATACATAATTGTCTGTGAAACGAGATGGACAGTTAGATTGAACTAATTCCGATATTTGAAAATAAATTACGAGCCTAAATTATTGAGAACACAAGACTGTGGGAAAGGAAGTTGAATTATAATCCGATATTTGACGTATGAAGAAGAACTGATGAAAATCTTAGCCTATGGAATTAAAAGGAATAAGGAATAAGAAAATTTCATTGGCCAAAATTCTTTGGAGGAATATAAAGTGGATGAGGCAACTTGGAAGACCAAGAAGAAAATGAGAGAACAATTCCTTGTTGTATTCATGGATCTAATATACAAGGAAAGTTTTGAGAGATTTAAGAAAGTTTGGATTGAAACACCCGTTCTAATTCAACTATAACCTAGAAAAGAATATACTTTATACAATGAAGTATCTCCTTATGGTTTAAGTTACATGTTAATGTAAGAAAGTCGAATCGTAGCCTATACATCAAGGTAACTCAAAACTTACGAAATGAACTATTCCACACATGATTTGGAAATAACATTTATGATTAGCTTCGAAAAATCTGGTGACATAATTTGTGTGGTAAAAAGTGTCATATTTATACAGATTATGAGAGTTTAAAGTATCTGGTAATGCAAAAGGATCTAGATTTGCAACATTGAAGGTGGGTTGAATTATTAAAGTATTATGATATGGTTATTGATCTCCACTTTGGAAAGGCTAATGTAGTCGCAGATACTTCTAACCAAAAGATATTGTTTGTCTTGTAAGTGGTGAATACAAAATTGTTTGTGAAATGAGATGGTTCCTTAACAACAGAATGTCAGTCAAAGCCAATTTCATTGGATCAAATCAAAGATTTATAGTTTATGGATGAAAGATGTCCTGAGAAGAGGAGACAAGCTGAAATTAGGAAAGTATAAGATTATGAAATTAAGCTTAATGGTTGTTTATATTACTGAGGTAAAGCATATGTTTTCGATGATGACAATCTGAAGAAAAGAAAATAACAGAGACCCATTATAGTCCATTGACTATATAATCAAAGAGTAATAAGATGTATCAAGATAGTATATGGAAGAAAATATGAATTTTTTAAGTGGTTCGAATACGAGATTGAAATGTTTAGAATAACTCGAACACTAGAGGATAAAGTAAAGATTATTAAGTAAAACTTCAAGACCGCTATGGATTGACCAAAGGACTGTATAGAGTTAAAGAACTAAGGGACAATAAAATTTCTATTGATTAAAGCTCTTTGTAGTAATTATAAAGTAGGGAAAGTTATCTGGGGAACTGAAGAGAAAATGAATATGCAATATACGAAATTGTTTAAAATGGATAAACGTTGAAAATTCGAAGATGGATTTTCTTAAGGGGGAGGAATTGTAATATCCCAACTTTTGCTTAAGTGACTAAAATGTAATTTTTTTAAATTTAGGGGTTAAAGTGTAAAACTTGAAAAGTTTAGGGACTAAAGTGTAAATTTCCCCAACAAGTGATTTTATACAGTATAAGAGTGAATTGGATCGAAATAGGTACCTTGATATCAGTTTTATGAATTAAGATGCAAAAGAAGGTACTGAATATGGATCGAATGAAATTGTTAAGTTGCTCAGCCCAGAGTAATATATGGATGGGTGACCTTCTGGGAAGTTTCACATATCAGTATTTTGATCAGTAAAAAGGAATAAGAAGAAGTGGGAAAGATTCGTTTAAATGCTTGATGATGAATTTTCAAGAAAGATGTTACCTGATAGAGATATCGGGTAATTATCGATATTTTTGGATCGAGTCAAAATTTTTAAGTTGACTTTATTAAATGGAGGATTTTGTATTAAGTTATGAAATTATTTATGAAATTTTGGAAATAAGAGATTTCCAAAGTAGAGGTGATAGTTCGATAAAGGAAATGTATCCGATAAAATTTTCTGGTAATTATCGGTATATTAGATCGATTTGAAATTTTAAAGACAGTTCCAAGAAATTATGGAAAAGTGATAAGGTATTATTTTATGGATATTTTATTACATTTGGTTAGATTCTAACTAAATATAGTTAGAATATGAAGGAAAGGTTATAAAAAATCAAAGGAAAAGAATTTGGAAATCGTATTAACTGAAATTCGAATTTTTGGATCGAATAAAAATTCTAAGATATTTTTTTGGGAGTTGGATGGTTGGTTTGGAACTAGATGTGGTTCAATTTTAATGGAATGGCATATTTGAAGAAGGTTTGTAAATAGGAATTTGGCTGAGGGGCAATTTTGTAAAATGTATTAAAATGAATTTAAAATTCATTTTAATTTTGCATGTGGCATTATATAATTTATACATGTATATTAGTTTAATAAATGAACAAAAATTTGTTCATTTTGTTCTTCATTTTCCGTGAGACATGGTGAAAGAGTGAAGAAAGTGATTTTTACATTTTCAAGCCAAATTTAGAAGGTTTTAAGCTTGATTCAAGGTATGTTACTTTAGAATAAATTGTTCTATGCTTCAAGCTCTTCATTTTGATAATAATTAATCATAGTATTATGAAGAAGAAGTTTGGTAGTGTTGAGAATTTATTTGGATTTTGAAAGGAATTGATGAATTTGAAGCTAGAATTGTATGAAGTTGATGATAATTAGTTGAAAACAAGTTTGATTTTGAATTAATTTCATGTTGAAGTTATAAGCCCTAACCCTAAGAATTGAGGATTTTGGTTAGGAAGTGAATTTAAGGATGATATTTATTGAATTGTGTTGTTGGAAGCTTAATTTTGATGTTAGATTGAATAATTTCCTAAGTTTGTGTTTAGTGACCATTTCAAAAATTTATTGAAATTAGGTGAAACTTTTGAGAATTTTATTTAAGCATTGGAAACATTGAATTATGATGAAGGAAGTTTGAAATTGTGATTAGGGACCAAAATGAAAATTTTGGAACTTTAGGGACCAATTCGACAATTTGAGAAAAGTTAGGGAGTGATTTTGAAATTATGGAAAATTTGATGAAATTGAATATTTTAGCATTTTATGAAAGTTGTAGGAATAAAATGTCAAGAAAAGAAAGAAAGAGGATCTATTCGGAAAAAAAGTTGGGGGACTAAAATGAATAAAGTTGAAAGTTTAAGGAAACTTTATAAAAATATTGAAAATAAGTAAATGGTTTAATTGTACATGAATTTATGTACAAAAATGAAGTAGTGGCTAAAATGTCACTTTTATAAAGTTTGAGGACTAAATTGAATAAAGTTTGAAGTTATTTATGAAAGTTGAGTAGAAAACTGAATTTGGGCAGTAAGTTTTAAAATTCACCATAAATTCCACAAAAATGGTTAGAAGGTGAATTTTATACCGATGTAAATATGTGTTCGTCTAGTTTTGTGTCCAACAAACGGAAACTGATTTCGAGTTCCGAGCAAAAAGATATGAATTTTTAAGTGGTGAAAGGTCAGAAAAACAGTTTAGCAGTTTGTTCTGAATTTGACACTGGAAATTGACTTTGAAAATTCGTCATAAATCGTAAAAGTTGAATTTGAGTTATTAATTTATATGGTTGAAAATCTTATTGAATTTAGTTTCATTCAGAACAAACGAAATCGAATTCCGAGTTGTAGATTATTTTATAGAAATATTTCTTTGAAGGTAGTACAAGCTGCCAGAAAATGGAAAGTGAGATATTTGTGTGTAATGTTAGTTATCAACATTGGATGAATTATTTGGAGTTCAAAAAGGGTTATTAAGGACCAAAATGAGTTTTTAGACAATATAAGGATGGAAGGAAAAGTATAAAAAAATTATGTTGAATGATTCGATATTTTGATGAAAATATCGTTAGAAACGACTCTAATAAATATTGTTTATATTTATGTGGTTAATCAAGTTGAATGTGAATCAAAGAGGATTCAAGATACTATAAAAGAAAGGATCGAGTAGAATTTAGTGAGGCATACCATTCATGGCCCAGGTGAGTGCATTCTTATTTATTATATATGTGATATGAATGAGTCCATTTTTATTTATTTTATATATGTGATACGAGGAAAACTTGCAATAAGTCAACCTTGAAATTAATGAAAATATATATTGATCAAAGTTATGTAAATGGCTTAAATATTAAGTGGCATATGAGATACATGGATATGGAATAATGATTTATCTAAGTTAAATCGGATTTCAGATTTTGGGTATGAAATGCCCATTATCGAATTATGGTTGATAGTTTTGATGAATTGGATACTACAGATGATATATGAGATGTGAATGGCCCTATTATATGAACAATGATGATTGATGTATAAGAAATTAAAGTGCCCAAGTACTAGTGTGAAGTCTTTGGTATAATTGGATATCCAAAAAGAGTCATAGCAGCTGTGAACCATCACTTCGGTGCTGAGATAAAGTAAGCACTACGGTGCTGAAGGGAAAGTAGGCAATACGGTGCTGAAGGTATGAGGAGCAAAGAGCATCCTTGAGTACGTACTCACCATTAGACGCTACGGGGTTGTAGACACTACGGTGTCGGACTCGTATACCATAAGTTCACACGAGCATCTTTGGTATAGTTGGATATCCATGGGGTCTTAGCAGCTGCATCAAAGCACTACGGTGCAGGAAAGACTCTACGGAGTCAGTTCAAACAATACGATGTTAAAAGGAAAAAAATGTGCTTGGATGAAGAGCAAAGAGTGTCCTCGAGTATGTACTCATCTCATTCGCTTCGGCGATGCAGACGCTACAGCGTCATAGACACTACGGTGTCATGATGACTCGCATACCATGGCCTCACATGATTTTGTACTTTGGGCTATGATAAAGGAAATGATATGCAAATGATTGCATAATGAAAGAATGATTATGTTAAAGGAAATGATATGCAAATGATCGCGTAGTGAAAGTATGGCTATGTTAAAGGACATGATATACAAATGATTACGTGATGAAAGCATGATTACTTACTGATCATGAACCATAGATATCATGAATTCTATGACAAAATTGATAGATGATACGGAATATATTGAAAGCATGTTTATGATAAAGAAATTTTTATGCAAGTGAACACTTGATGAACAATGATGGCATGACTTTTAAGATAGTCATGATACATGATTAATTATGCATTACAGATGGCTTGAATTTTATACTTTGGCTATAATACTTGAAATTCAATTATGCAAGTAGTTAAACTAAATAACTTAATGTACACAAGACTAGTAAGATAGATCAAATCTTGTGATTTGAATATTATATTGGACAAATGAACTATACAAGGCAGTTCTATATATGATAAAATGTTATTAACTGCAATTGAAAATCAGTATAAATCAGTTAGTAACATCTTTAATGTGTATTCAAATATCGAATATACGTTGAGGGTGTATCACACAGAGTTGGATAACTTACGTAAGATCATGCCTCACTCCCACTTATGGGTGAGAAGCCCGGGTAGAAGGCTTATGCATGAATGACAGTTTATATCTCAAAAGAAAAAGCTATCTCCGTTCTTTCTAAAAATACATCCAATAATATAGAAAAAAATAAATTCAAATTACTGTCCTAAAATGGCAAAATGCCACATACAATTAATTAGGCATGACTCATTTTTTTTAAAAAAAAAAGAAAAATCCCCAGCGGAGTCGCCAAGCTCTCGTGACCATTTTTGAAATCGTGTGTAAAAATAGCCTGACAATTGTTTTTTGTAAAATTAGGGTTTTGACCCATTTTAATTCATTTTGATTTTAAACCATTTTTATTTTAACTTTGGAAAATCAATTAATCTATTTTAAAACCAAATTTACCTTTTATTTCTTTTTGAAAAACAATTAGAGTCGCCACCGATCACTTCGAGGTAAACCGAACACCGTAAAAAAACCAGAGATTCATTTCTTAAAAGTTGGGTTCGGGAGTTGGTTACGTGTGGGGAAGGATTAGCACCCCCACAAACGCCCGTTATCGGTACCTTAATTTTACGTGGCATTTTGGCATTTCGAATAATTATTTGAATTTAATTTAATCCCTTAATTATTTAAAGGATTTAAATTCCCAATGGAGATATCCTTTTA
This sequence comes from Hibiscus mutabilis, assembly GCA_019671005.1. Classification (NCBI taxonomy): domain Eukaryota; kingdom Viridiplantae; phylum Streptophyta; class Magnoliopsida; order Malvales; family Malvaceae; genus Hibiscus; species Hibiscus mutabilis. The sequence continues at coordinate 23,992,950 of CM033744.1, read as the reverse complement.
TAAGGAAATTCATTTTCATCCGAACATGAGATTAAAAGCACCCCGTTAAGTGGCACCCCCATTCATATTAAAAAATTGAATTTCCAACATAAAAGGTTTGAATGCATGATTTGTTATTGTCTTGTTCATTTTAAGTACAAAGTTAAAGGGCTCTAATTAATTAGGGTTATTTAAACTATGAATATTATTACTTTAAAGACTTTTATGAGAAAATGCCAATTACTTGAATATCGTCCATATATTAAAGCCTTTAAATTAATAATATTCCTAATTAATTAATTAATTAATTAATTAATCTAATTGATTAAAGTGCTAACCTAATTAGGACTCCAATTAAACTAATTAAATTATTATTTAATTATAAGTGGAAATGCATATTAAATATACATCTTTAAAGCCAATGTTGAGATAACACCCCATTGTAAACAATTGAACACCTTCCAAATTTGGGCCCTAAAGTTTATATTTAATATGCATTTAATTTCTACAATGATCTTCCTAATTTATTATTTAATTAGAGAACCTAAATTCTAAGGTTCTAACAATTAATTAATCTAGGTAATTTAATTATCTAACAAATAATCATATATGCTCAATTTAAAACATGCATCCCACATATAAATTAAACATTAAATAAAAGAATAAATTGAAAACTAATAAAAAGCTAATTTTATTAATTTGATGGCTACATTAAAAGGATTACAAAGGTTGGGGTTCAATTACAAAGGATTAGGGAAAAAATTGAATGAAATTAGGAATTTAAGGCTCAAAATAGGGAATTTAAGGACTAAATTAAATGAAAGGGAAAGTTTGGGACAGATCCATAAAGATCCAAAAGAAAGACGCGGATCCTACATCCGACCTGACTCGGAACACGCGGGTTGGGGATTGACCCAGTGCCAAAACGACACTGTTTCAACTCGGCTATAAATACCTTAGCCCGAGTTGAATCAGCCATAAAGTTGAACCCCTCTCTCTATTCTCTCTCTTCCCTCAAACTCTCAACCCAAACAACATTTTTCCAGAATTTCCTCCCAAATTTCGATCAAACCTCCCTTGTTCGTCCATATTCTTCCTCAAATTCATCCGAAATCCTTTATTTGATCCACACAAACATCAAAATTCTCTTATTTCTTGTTTCCCAAAGATTAAATCCACCATGTAACACCCCCATCTCGGACTGGTAGAGAACCGAATCGATAAACGTTATCGGAAAACATAATCAGAGTTCGGAGATGAAATTAGTGTTGGGAACTTACTCAAATATCTTAACAATCTTGATTAAGGTTTATCGGACTTATTCGTTACTAGTTTAGTCAGAATTGGGTCAACTTTAAACTTTTTAGACTAAGAGGACCAAATTGTAAATTTTACAAATTAATGATCGTAATCCAAATTCTTTATTTCCAACTTGTAATTAAACTTACCAATTAATATTATGTGAAGTTTCGTTACTATCTAATGTCATTTACTTAGTCGATTGAGCTATATGACTTTGGTGACCATTCTGGAAACTGTCCAAAATTCTAATTTTATTCTTTTAACAGAATTAACTAACACCGTATCGATACGCCCTATAAACGTATCGATACGCGTAGCCTAATTTCAATTTCCAGATGCAAGGATTTCAAACCGTACCGATACGCAGCTAAGCCCATATCGATACGCTGAGCCAGATTTTAGTTTTTCCAGATTTAAGGATTTTAACCCGTACCGATACAGCTAAGCCCGTATCGATACGCGTTGAAAGCGTTAACCCGGTTTTGATACGCTCTAAGACCGTATCGATACCATTTTCCAGCCAAATTCTAGTGACCAATTTTTGTATCGATACGCCCCAACCGTATCGATATTCCCTAATCCAAAAAGCCAATTTTATGAATGTTGTACCGATATGCTATCACCCGTATCGGTACGCCAGACCTGAAATAGCAAAATTTTGCTGGTTTTTATTCAATTTACCCAATCAGATGATATTCAAATTTTATCAAACTTTACCAACAACCTCAAAAACAATAATTTTAATCGCATATCAAAATTTAGAGCTTTCTGAATCCGTTTACTAAGACCTTACCAATTAGGACTTTTAGGGTCATTTTAACCATATTAACCATTTCCAAACATACCATTCACCACATGCATTATCTAGACTCTTTTAAACTTATACAAACATACCAAAATTGGACATTTAGACACGTTTGGATCTTATGCCACCTTACTAGGAGTTCAAAAACAAAAGTAAACATACATATAGCTTGCGGAAGTGACTTGCAACCGGTAGATTACACAATCATAGCTCGGGAGATCTCAAGGTCCTGAAATGCATGAGACACACATATGTTAGGCTTACATAGCCTAGTGAGGTAGTCATTAATACATAAATAATGATTTATAACATATGATACATGCTATGAACATGATTGACATAATAATATGCTTAATTATCTTACTTACATATCTTTAATCACATGATCTCATGCTTAATCAATTATCACAATTTTTCATAATTCGAACATAAATGATACACATATTAGACCCCTTGGACAACGTAACGAATGGATATGCGGATTCCCCTTTACACCAACATATACATATAACGGATAGTAGGCCATAGCCTTGAGCCGTAGCTCTGGTAAGTCCCTTACACATTGCATCCTTATTTCCCCCACATATAGGCCGTAGCCCTAGACCGTAGTCCACCCTTACTTATACGAGCTCAAACAACCCTATGGCATGCCAATTGTATCCAAAACTCACGTCTAAGGTTACACATATTTCATCATATTGCTTACCTTTATGCCCTTAGGCCATATCTTATCGGATCAGATTGCATATTAAGCCTTGGCTCCGAATAACATATCATATCATTACATGTTCGTGTCAATTTAGCATATCATATCATATTTTACTCACATCAATTTCACATGTAACATGTCTCGATTATCACATAATGACTTATAGAATATCAACCCTATCAAAGGCTTACCATGCTCACCTTGGCATCCACACAAGCATTGCCATACTTGAGCCTTATACAAATGCAATGGAAAATACAATACAAATGCAATGGGGTAGCTCCTTGCCTATCCCTTGGCACTACTACACTCACCTTGACCACGAGGCTCTTGGATTTCAGTTCCGTTGTGCCTAGCTTCCTTTGGAGGTGACAAGGGATCATTCTCCAATATTTGAGCTAGCACAAAATTAGGGATTGCATCAGAATTCGATATAAGGATTTGGAGTTATGTTTCAAGCTTAACGAAACTTATAGGCATCATCAGAATGACAAAATTAACTCTTTAATCCATGGGCTTCCATTTGAACATTAGAACCATAATCTTGGAATTAGACCTCAACGAAATATGAAATCACTAAACCGATATAGGGGTTTTACTCACTGGACTAAGAGCTTTCAAATGAATTATTCAAACCAACCAAAAGTGGAAGATTGAATCGAGGTGCTTGCTTAGCTTGAGGTTGAAGATGGAAATAGAGGTGTGTGCTTATTTTGGAAACAAAAGAGTGAGTTTGGTTTACAGGGAACTCAAGAATGAAGAGAGCTTTGATTCTCACAACTTAAAATCCTTTTTCAGCCTTAATCATTTCTCACCAACCCTTGAACCAATGGGAAGCTTTCCTCCTAACCAAGGAAATATTAAACAATTAATTCTATCATTTCACACCTCCTTGATACTCCAAGGCAAATGATGGTTGCATACCACTCCTTTTCTAAGGCAAATCACGTGGGGAGGCAAGCTAAGTTGTGAGTAAGCACCTTGCTTACTTCCCTTTTCAATTTGATTTCGAACATTTTCAAATCAGGGAACACGTATCGATACACGTATATTCGTATCGATACAAAGTGAAACAACCCGTATCGATACGCTTATAGCCGTATCGGTATGGTTAGGCTAAAACAAGCAAGTTAGTTATTGGCAGTTGGACCGTATCGATACTGGCATGGCCGTAACGATACGCCTAGCTCAGAATTTGCATTTTTGGCTTGAATTTCTTGTAAGGAAGTTCATTCAATCACATAGGGCCAAAATATAACTTCATTAAACAAGAGGGGTACAAGGGTTAATTGTACAACATTTAACACATCAGATTCAAAATTTTTGATCACCAGAACCTACTTCTGACTAGGCTAGTTTTCGGGATGTGAAAACTCTCCCCCTTAAGAAAATCCGTCCCTCAATTTTCACTTCAGATGAAGAGATGAGGATACTACTTTTGCATTGTTTCTTCAGGTTCCCATGTTGATTCGTCAACAGAATGTCTTCTCCATAGGACCTTTACTAAGGGCACAGACTTGTTACGAAGTCTCTTGACTTTTCGTGAGAAGATCTGCACAGGTTCTTCCTCGTATGTCAGATTGGACCAAATTTTTATGGATTCTGGCTCAATTACGTGGGAAGGATCAGATCGGTACTTGCGTAGAATAGACACATGGAAGACGTCATGGATCCGACTTAACTTCTCAGGGAGGGCTAATCGGTAAGCAAAAAGTCCAACTCTTTCGATCACTCTAAATGGGCCAATAAAATGAGGACTTAGCTTCCCCTTTTCGTCGAAACGAAGGATCTTCTTCCACTGAGATACTTTGAGAAAGGTTTTCTCACCAACCTCGTACTAAATGTCTCTCATTTTTAGATCAGTATAGGACTTATGCCGGTTGAAGGTAGCTTTGAGTCGATCACGGATAATGGTTGTTCTTTCTTCAGTTTCCCAAAGTAAGTCAAAACCTAATCTCTTGCCTTCACCAAGTTCAGTCCAAAAAAGAGGAGTTTTACATCTCCTTCCATACAAAGCTTTATAGGGAGCCATTCGAATTGAGGCTTGGTAACTATTGTTGTATGCGAACTCGACTAAGGGTAGGGATTTCTTCCATGTATCCCCAAAGTCGATAATGCAGGCTCGAAGCATATCTTCCAAAATTTATAAGGAAGAATCGAGGTTGATACGGAATGCTTATATATATATGAATCAAAGGAGGATATAGGGTTACTTGTATAACCCTTTCGGATTGACCATTAGTTTGAGGATGGAATACAGTGATTAGGTGCACTCATGTTCCCAAACCCTCATGTAGGGCCCTCCAAAACTGAGACGCGAAACATGGATCACGATCAGAGATGATGGAAATAGGGACTCTATGCAAACGGATAATTTCACGGACATACAACTCCGCGAGCTTAGGCAAACTAAAATCCATTCTCACCTGAAGGAAATAAGCGGATTTAGAGAATTGGTCCACAATGACCCAGGTGGCATCACTCTTCCTCGGTGTCATTGGTAATCCACGTACGAAATCCATTGTAATTAACTTACATTTCCATTTTGGAATTTCAATGGGTTGTAGAAGACCCATAGGTACTTGGTGTTCATTTTTGACTCATTGACAAGTCAAACACCTAGCCACAAAGTCAACGATCTCTCCTTTCATACCAGACCACCAATACAGTTCTTTTAGGTCTTTATACATTTTAACAGCTCCTGGATCTATAAAGAGAAGGCTAGAATGAGCTTCATAATTTTCTCTTGAAGGTCATCATCATCGGGTACACAGATACGGTTGCAGAAAGACAACAACTCTTCGGAAATCATAGCAAAATCAGGATTTGGGTTATCTTCGATCTTGGCAATAAGGGATTGCAACTCCTCATCAGATTCTTGGAGTGCTTTAATTCGAGATACAATGGTTGATTGAACTCTCAATTCAGCCAACAATTTGCCATGTTTCTTGAGCCGAATTGAGCATTCAAACATCTTAGAGAGGGGGTAGGTTTCCGACTAAGAGCATCAGCTACGACATTAGCTTTACCAGGATGATAATCAACAACCAAGTCGTAGTCTTTCAATAGCTCCATCCACCCACACTGACAGAGGTTTAATTCTTTCTGAGTTAGGAGGTACTTAAGGCTTTTGTGATTAGTGTACAGATAACACTTCTCTCCGTACATATAGTGATGCTAAATCTTCAAAGCAAACACAACTGCGGCTAACTCCAAATCATGGGTTCGATAATTTAACTTGTGAGGTTTGAGTTTTCGTGAAGCATAAGCTATGACTTTGCCTTATTGTATTAACACACAGCCTAGTCGGTGGGGACGCATCACAACATACAAGTGAAGTCTTTACCCGACTCGAGTTGCACCAAAATAAAAGTATGAGTGAGGACTTGTTTAAGCTAATCAAAACTTCTTTGCTAATCCGTTGCCCGCACAAAGGGAGTTTCCTTACGGAGAAGCTTTGTCAAGGGTGCAGCAATCAGTGAAAACCCCTTAACGAGTCTATAGTAGTAGCCCGCAAGGCCCAGAAAACTACGAATTTCTCCAACATTCTTCGAAGGAATCCAATCAAGGATTGCTTGAATATTCTTTGGGTCAACTTCGATTCTCGCAGAAGAAATCACATGGCCTAGAAAGGATACTTCGGATAGCCAAAATTCACATTTACTGAACTTGGCGTATAACTACTTTTCTCAAAGAGTTTGAAGTACAATTCAGAGATGTTCTTTATGAGAAGTCGAATCTTTAGAATAGATTAAAATGTCATCTATGAAGACGACTACGAATTTATCAAGATAAGGCTGAAATACACAATTCATCAAATCTATGAAGGCTGCAGGTGCATTCGTAAGCCCAAAACGCATCACTAGAAATTCATAATGGCCATATCTAGTTCGAAAGTCAGTCTTTGGAACATCAGACTCCTTCACCGGCACTTGATAGTATCCGGATCGAAGATCAATTTTGGAGAAGACAAAGGCATTTTTCAATTGATCAAAAAGATCATCGATTCTTGGTAATGGATACTTGTTCTTGATTGTCACCTTGTTCAACTGATGATAGTCGATGCAAAAGTGCATCGATCCATCATTCTTCTTTACGAACAAAACCGGTGCTCCCCAAGGTAAGGAACTTGGTCGAATGAATCTCTTATCCAAGAGATCTTGTATTTGAGTCTTTAACTCTCTTAACTCCACTAGAGCCATTCTATACAGAGTGATAGAGACTAGAGTAGTCCCAGATTGCACTTAGATCCCGAATTATACTTCACGGGTGGAAGGAGTCCCGAAGCTCATCGGGGAACACATCAGAAAACTCTTTCACTACAGGTACATCTTCAAGTCTTGGAACTTTTTTGGTCCTCATGGCACACATAAAAATTGTCTTAGGCTCGAGTTCAGATTTCATTAGGGTTATACTCTCCTTATCGAGCCCAGAAAGGTACAATTTTTTCTTAGAACAGTCTACCCAGGCTTGGTGTTCGGGTAACCAATCTAGGTCTATGATAAGATTGAATTCTCGAAAGGGAAAAGCCATCAAGTAGCCAAAAATGGGATCCCTAGGATCCTCAAAGGACAAGCTTTACAAACCCATAGAATAATCACACTATCTCCTAGCGAATTAGAGACAACTATCTCGGATACAACAGGTTCAGATTCTAAAGCGTACTTGTCAATAAAAGTTTCACCGATGAAAGAGTGCATAGAGCCCGGATCTATTAAATCATAAACATGATCAGAACATAACTCCACCATACCTGCAATTACATTAGGTTCATCCTCCAGCTTGCGACCTCGTACATGATACATCTGGGCCTACGTTTGAGGATCACGTCTAATCAGAGTGGCACTGGTGTTACGAGGTTTCTCCGTTGATCCAGATTGCACTTGTTTTGCTCTTCTTCCCTTCCTAGGGTTGTTTTGAGATGCTACAGAGGTAGGAGCATGAGGGTTCTATGGACATTGTCTGATAAAGTGGCCAGACTCGCCACAGAGATAGTAGGATCTCGATTGTCTACGGCACTGCCCTGGGTGCCTCTTCTGGAAGAAATTACATAGAGGGATTTTAGAACCCTTCGCGGAGCCACCCGTACTATCTACTGAGGCTGTACGAGCGACAGATGCTCATGCAGACTAAAATTTTGGCACATGGTCGGATTGTGGCATCTGCTGATAAGCGACAAACTTTTGATCCTATTGTCTACCCTTCTTGTGAGGCATAAAAGGCTTAGAGTCATCTCGAAATCTCTTATCGGGTCAGCCTAGATTCTCCTTCCTTCTTTCAGAGGCTTTCTGAGAGGATTCAGCAGAAATGGCTCGATTGAAGAGTGTCTGGAAGTCCTCTATCTCCAGAGCAATGAAGAAAGAACGTAATTCATTACAGAGGCCATCAATGAATATTCGTATTTCTCTTTCTCTGTTTGGATGATCTCACTAACATATCTTGCGTACTTGCAGAAGTCGTGGATGTACTAATCCATAGATCTTCCCCTTTGTTTCATGTGGAGGAATTTCATACGCCTTTTAGGGAGATAGTGGTCGCTGACATATTTTTTGCAAAACTCTTAAAAGAAGAAGTCCCACGTAATCTGGTGTTCGGGCACGGTGAGCGTCATAGTGTCCCACCAACTTTGGGCTTCTTCAAAGATCAAAGCCAAGGCACATTTTAGCTTGTACTCCTCATGGCACTTCATCAGCTTATTCAATACTTTAAGCGTGTTCTCTAGCCAGTATTATGCGATCTCAAGGTTATCCAGGTCTTGGCTGGTGAAGATAGAAATCTGATAATGCTTAAGCTTATCGATAGAGGCTCTTGATACAGTCAGGGGTGCTTCAGCAGGCTGAGGGAATGGTTCTTGTTGGAGTGACACAACCACTTGCTTGATCATGTCAGCCATAGACATCAAATACTCCTCTTGAGCGAGTGGCATCGGCAGAGGATGAGGTGGGTCATTCTGTCCCACACATTCAGGCCAGGTCTCAGGCCCTAAATTATCCCCCTGGGTCGAGGAGCAACCCGTATGAGGTTCATTGACAGCACGTCTATCATCGTGCGCAGACATGTTCAGATCTAATTAGGCAGAAAGATTAAATCGTGTAAGTTGCAAGTCACGGATATCATAAACAAATAACTCCTAGATGGCATAAGTACATATAGATGCATAACAGCTTCAGTTTAGTCCTAGAATCGACTAAACCTAGGCTCTGATATCACAACTGTAACACCTAATTCTCAGTCTGGTAGAGAACTGAGTCGATAAGCGTTACCAAAAAACATAATCGGAATTGGAAGACAGAATTAGTGTTAGAAACTTACTCAAAATATATTAACGATCTTGATTAAGGTTTATCGGACTTATTCGTTACTAGTTTAGTTAGAATTTGGGTTAACTTTAAACTTTTTAGACTAAGAGGACCAAATTGAAAATTTTACAAATTAATGATCCTAATCCAAATTCTTTATTACCAACTTGTAATTAAACTTACCAATTAATATTATGTGAAGTTTTGTTACTATCTAATATCATTTACTTAGTCGATTGAGCTATATGACTTTGATGACCATTATGTAAAACTGTCCAAAATTCCAATTTTATTCTTTTAAATAAATTAACTAACACCGTATCGATATGCCCTATAAACGTATTTATACACATAACCTAATTTCAATTTCCAAATTCAAGGATTTCAAACCGCACGATACGCAGCTAAGCCCGTATCGATACACTAAGCCGATTTTAGTTTTTCCAGTTTTAAGAATTTTAACCCGCATCGATCTGACTAAGCCCGTAATGATACGCGTTGAAAGCGTTAACCCCGTTTTGATACGCTCTAAGACCGTATCGATACCATTTTCCAGCCAAATTCTAGTGACCAATTTTCGTATCGATACGCCCCAACCGTATCGATATTCCCTAATCCAAAAGCCAATTTTATGAATGTTGTACCGATATGCTATCACCCGTATCGGTACACCACACTGAAATAGCAAAATTTTGATGGTTTTTATTCAATTTACCCAATCAAATGATATTCAAATTTTATCAAACTTTACCAACAACCTCAAAAACAATAATTTTAATCACATATCAAAATTTAGAGCTTTACAATCCGTTTACTAAGACCATACCAATTAGGACTTTTAGGGTCATTTTAACCATATTAACCATTTCCAAACATACCATTCACCACATGCATTATCTAGACTCTTTTAAACTTATACAAACATACCAAAATTGGACATTTAGACACGTTTGGATCTTATGCCACCTTACTAGGAGTTCAAAAACAAAAGTAAACATACATATAGCTTATGGAAGTGACTTGCAACCTGAGAGATTACACAATCATAACTCGGGAGATCTCAAGGTCCTGAAATGCATGAGACACACATATGTTAGGCTTACATAGCCTAGTGAGGTAGTCATTAATACATAAATAATGATTTATAACATATGATACATGCTATGAACATGATTGACATAATAATATGCTTAATTATCTTACTTACATATCTTTAATCACAAGATCTCATGCTTAATCAATTATCACAATTTTTCATAATTTGAACATAAATGATACACATATTAGACCCCTTGGACAATGTAACGAATGGATATGCGGATTCCCTTTACACCAACATATACATATAACGGATAGTAGGCCATAGCCTTGAGCCGTAGCTCTGGTAAGTCCCTTACATTGCATCCTTATTTCCCCACATAGGCCGTAGCCCTAGACCGTAGTCCACCCTTACTTATACGAGCTCAAACAACCCTATGGCATGCCAATTGTATCCAAAACTCACGTCTAAGGTTACACATATTTCATCATATTGCTTACCTTTATGCCCTTAGGCCATATCTTATCGGATCAGATTGCATATTGAGCCTTGGCTCGAATAACATATCATATCATTACATGTTCATGTCAATTTAGCATATCATATCATATTTTACTCACATCAATTTCACATGTAACATGTCTCGATTATCACATAATGACTTATAGAATATCAACCCTATCAAAGGCTTACCATGCTCACCTTGGCATCCACACAAGCATTGCCATACTTGAGCCTTATACAAATGCAATGGAAAATACAATACAAATGCAATGGGGTAGCTCCTTGCCTATCCCTTGGCACTACTACACTCACCTTGACCACGAGGCTCTTGGATTTCAGTTCCGTTGTGCCTAGCTTCCTTTGGAGGTGACAAGGGATCATTCTCCAATATTTGAGCTAGCACAAAATTAGGGATTGCATCAGAATTCGATATAAGGATTTGGAGTTATGTTTCAAGCTTAACGAAACTTATAGGCATCATCAGAATGACAAAATTAACTCTTTAATCCATGGGCTTCCATTTGAACATTAGAACCATAATCTTGGAATTAGACCTCAACGAAATATGAAATCACTAAACCGATATAGGGGTTTTACTCACTGGACTAAGAGCTTTCAAATGAATTATTCAAACCAACCAAAAGTGGAAGATTGAATCGAGGTGCTTGCTTAGCTTGAGGTTGAAGATGGAAATAGAGGTGTGTGCTTATTTTGGAAACAAAAGAGTGAGTTTGGTTTACAGGGAACTCAAGAATGAAGAGAGCTTTGATTCTCACAACTTAAAAATCCTTTTTCAGCCTTAATCATTTCTCACCAACCCTTGAACCAATGGGAAGCTTTCCTCCTAACCAAGGAAATATTAAACAATTAATTCTATCATTTCACACCTCCTTGATACTCCAAGGCAAATGATGGTTGCATACCACTCCTTTTCTAAGGCAAATCACGTGGGGAGGCAAGCTAAGTTGTGAGTAAGCACCTTGCTTACTTCCCTTTTCAATTTGATTTCGAACATTTTCAAATCAGGGAACACGTATCGATACACGTATATTCGTGATCGATACAAAGTGAAACAACCCGTGATCGATACGCTTTATAGCCGTATCGGTATGGTTAGGCTAAAACAAGCAAGTTAGTTATTGGCAGTTGGACCGTATCGATACTGGCATGACCGTACTGATACGCCTAAGCTCAGAATTTGCATTTTTGGCTTGAATTGCTTGCAAAGAAGTTCATTCAATCACATAGGGCCAAAATATAACTTCATTAAACAAGAGGGGTACAAGGGTTAATTGCACAACATTTAACACATCGGATTTAAAATTTCCAATCACTAGAACCTACTTCTGACTAAGCCGGTTTTCGGGATGTGACAACTCTCCCCTTAAGAAAATTCGTCCTCGAATTTTCACTTCAAACAAAAAGACGAGGATACTACTTTTGCATTGTTTCTTCAGGTTCCCATATTGCTTCTTCGACAGAATGACTTCTCCATAGAACCTTTACTAAGGGCACAGACTTGTTACGTCTCTCTTGACTTTTCGTGAGAAGATCTGCACAGTTCTTCCTCGTATGTCGATTGGACCAAATTTTTATGGATTCTAGCTCGATTACGTGGGAAGGATCGGATCGGTACTTGCATAGTATAGACACATGGAAGACGTCATAGATCTGACTTAACTCCTTAGTGAGAGCTAATCGGTAAGCAACAGGTACAACTCTTTCGATCACTTTGAATGGCCAATAAAACGAGGAATTAACTTCTTTTTTTACCGAAACGAAGGACTTCTTCCACGGAGATACTTTGAGGAATGCCTTCTCACCAACCTCGTACTGAATGTCTCTTCTTTTCAAATCAGTATAGGACTTATGTCGGTCGAATGCAGCTTTGAGTCTGTCACGGATAATGGTTGTTCTTTCTTCAGTTTCTCGAAGTAAGTCAGAGCTTAACCTCTTACCTTCACTGAGTTCGGTCCAACAAAGAGAAGTTCTACATCTCCTTCTATACAAAGCTTCACAAGGAGCCATTCGAATTGAGGCTTGGTAACTGTTGTTGTATGCGAACTCGACTAAGGGTAGGGATTTCTCCCATGTATTCCCAAAGTTGATAATACAGGCTTGAAGCATATCTTCCAAAATTTATAAGGAAGAATCGAGGTTGATACGGAATGCTTATATATATATGAATCAAAGGAGGATATAGGGTTACTTGTATAACCCTTTCGGATTGACCATTAGTTTGAGGATGGAATACAGTGATTAGGTGCACTCATGTTCCCAAACCCTCATGTAGGGCCCTCCAAAACTGAGACGCGAAACATGGATCACGATCAGAGATGATGGAAATAGGGACTCTATGCAAACGGATAATTTCACGGACATACAACTCCGCGAGCTTAGGCAAACTAAAATCCATTCTCACCTGAAGGAAATAAGCGGATTTAGAGAATTGGTCCACAATGACCCAAATAGCATCACTCTTCCTCGGTGTCATTGGTAATCCACGTCTGAAATCCATTGTAATTAACTTACATTTCCATTTTGGAATTTCAATGGGTTGTAGAAGACCCATAGGTACTTTGTGTTCATTTTTGACTCATTGACAAGTCAAACACCTAGCCACAAAGTCAACGATCTCTCCTTTCATACCATACCACCAATACAACTTCTTTTAGGTCTTTATACATTTTAACAGCTCTGGATCTATAAAGAGAAGGCTAGAATGAGCTTCATAATTTTATTCTTGAAGGTCATCATCATCGGGTACACGATACGGTTGCGAAAAAGACAACAACTCTTCAAAATCATAGCAAAATCAGGATTTGGGTTATCTTTGATCTTGGCAATAAGGGATTGCAACTCCTCATCGGATTCCTTGAGTGCTTTAATTTGAGATACAATGGTTGATTGAACTCTCAATTCAGCCAACAATTTGCCATATTTCTTGAGCTGAAAGTGAGCATTCAAACATCTTAGAGAGGGGGTAGGTTTCCGACTAAGAGCATCAGCTACGACATTAGCTTTACCAGGATGATAATCAACAACCAAGTCGTAGTCTTTCAATAGCTCCATCCACCCACACTGACAGAGGTTTAATTCTTTCTGAGTTAGGAGGTACTTAAGGCTTTTGTGATTAGTGTACAGATAACACTTCTCTCCGTACATATAGTGATGCTAAATCTTCAAAGCAAACACAACTGCGGCTAACTCCAAATCATGGGTTCGATAATTTAACTTGTGAGGTTTGAGTTTTCGTGAAGCATAAGCTATGACTTTGCCTTATTGTATTAACACACAGCCTAGTCCAGGTGGGACGCATCACTGTACACAGTGAAGTCTTTACCCGACTCGAGTTGCACCAAAATAAAAGTATGAGTGGGGACTTGTTTAAGCTGATCAAAACTTCTTTGCTGATCCGTTGTCCACACAAAGAGAGTTTCCTTATGGAGAAGCTTTGTCAAGGGTGCAGCAATCAGGGAAAACCCCTTAACGAATCTACAGTAGTAGCCTGCAAGGCCCAGAAAACTACGAACTTCTCCAACATTCTTCGAAGGAATCCAATCAAGGATTGCTTGAATATTCTTTGGGTCAACTTCGATTCTCGCAGAAGAAATCACATGGCCTAGAAAGGATACTTTGGATAGCCAAAATTCACATTTACTGAACTTGGCGTATAACTACTTTTCTCAAAGAGTTTGAAGTACAATTCAGAGATGTTCTTTATGAGAAGTCGAATCTTTAAAATAGATTAAAATGCCATCTATGAAGACGACTACGAATTTATCAAGATAAGGCCGGAACACATGATTCATAAAATCCATGAAGGCTGTAGGTGCATTCGTGAGCCCAAAAGGTATCACTAGAAATTCATAATGGCCATATTTGGTTCGAAAGACAATATTTGGAACATCAGACTCCTTCACCGGCATTTGATAATATCCGGATCGGAGATCAATTTTGGAGAAGACAGGGGCATCTTTCAATTGATCGAAAAGATCAGCGACTCTTGGTAATGGATACTTGTTCTTGATTGTCACCTTGTTCAACTGATGATAGTCGATGCAAAAGTGCATCGATCCATCATTCTTCTTTACGAACAAAACCGGTGCTCCCCAAGGTAAGGAACTTGGTCGAATGAATCTCTTATCCAAGAGATCTTGTATTTGAGTCTTTAACTCTCTTAACTCCACTAGAGCCATTCTATACAGAGTGATAGAGACTAGAGTAGTCCCAGATTGCACTTAGATCCCGAATTATACTTCACGGGTGGAAGGGAGTCCCGGAAGCTCATCGGGGAACACATCAGAAAACTCTTTCACTACAGGTACATCTTCAAGTCTTGGAACTTTTTTGGTCCTCATGGCACACATAAAAATTGTCTTAGGCTCGAGTTCAGATTTCATTAGGGTTATACTCTCCTTATCGAGCCCAGAAAGGTACAATTTTTTCTTAGAACAGTCTACCCAGGCTTGGTGTTCGGGTAACCAATCTAGGTCTATGATAAGATTGAATTCTCGAAAGGGAAAAGCCATCAAGTAGCCAAAAATGGGATCCCTAGGATCCTCAAAGGACAAGCTTTACAAACCCATAGAATAATCACACTATCTCCTAGCGAATTAGAGACAACTATCTCGGATACAACAGTTCGATTTCTAAAGCGTACTTGTCAATAAAAGTTTCACCGATGAAAGAGTGCATAGAGCCCGGATCTATTAAATCATAAACATGATCAGAACATAACTCCACCATACCTGCAATTACATTAGGTTCATCCTCCAGCTTGCGACCTCGTACATGATACATCTGGGCCTACGTTTGAGGATCACGTCTAATCGTAGTGGCACCGTGTTACGAGGTTTCTCCGTTGATCCGGATTGCACTTGTTTTGCTCTTCTTCCCTTCCTAGGGTTGTTTTGAGATGCTACAGAGGTAGGAGCATGAGGGTTCTATGGACATTGTCTGATAAAGTGGCGAGACTCGCCACAGAGATAGTAGGATCTCGATTGTCTCACGACCTTTGCCTGGTGCCTCTTCGGAAGAAATTACATAGAGGATTTTAGAACCCTTCGCGAGCCACCCGTACTATCTACATCGAGGCTGTCTGAGCGGCGGATGCTCATGCAGACTAAAATTTTGGCACATGGTCGGATTGTGGCATCTGCTGATAAGCGACAAACTTTTGATCCTATTGTCTACCCTTCTTGTGAGGCATAAAAGGCTTAGAGTCATCTCGAAATCTCTTATCGGGTCAGCCTAGATTCTCCTTCCTTCTTTCGAGGCTTTTTGAGAGGATTCAGCAAAATGGCTCGATTGAAGAGTGTCCGAAGTCCTCTATCTCGAGCAATGAAGAAAGAACGTAATTCATTACAGAGGCCATCAATGAATATTCGTATTTCTCTTTCTCTGTTTGGATGATCTCACTAACATATCTTGCGTACTTGCGTAAGTCGTGGATGTACTAATCCATAGATCTTCCCTTTGTTTCATGTGGAGGAATTTCATACGCCTTTTAGGGAGATAGTGGTCGCTGACATATTTTTTGCAAAACTCTTAAAAGAAGAAGTCCCACGTAATCTGGTGTTCGGGCACGGTGAGCGTCATAGTGTCCCACCAACTTTGGGCTTCTTCAAAGATCAAAGCCAAGGCACATTTTAGCTTGTACTCCTCATGGCACTTCATCAGCTTATTCAATACTTTAAGCGTGTTCTCTAGCCAGTTATTATGCGATCTCAAGGTTATCCAGGTCTTGGCTGGTGAAGATAGAAATCTGATAATGCTTAAGCTTATCGATAGAGGCTCTTGATACAGTCAGGGGTGCTTCAGCAGGCTGAGGGAATGGTTCTTGTTGGAGTGACACAACCACTTGCTTGATCATGTCAGCCATAGACATCAAATACTCCTCTTGAGCGAGTGGCATCGGCAGAGGATGAGGTGGGTCATTCTGTCCCACACATTCAGGCCAGGTCTCAGGCCCTAAATTATCCCCCTGGGTCGAGGAGCAACCCGTATGAGGTTCATTGACAGCACGTCTATCATCGTGCGCAGACATGTTCAGATCTAATTAGGCAGAAAGATTAAATCGTGTAAGTTGCAAGTCACGGATATCATAAACAAATAACTCCTAGATGGCATAAGTACATATAGATGCATAATGACTTGATTTAGTCCTAGAATCGACTAAACCTAGGCTCGATATCACAATCAGAACACCTAATTCTCGATCCAGAGAACTGAGTCGATAAGCGTTACCAAAAAACATAATCGGAATTGGAAGACAGAATTAGTGTTAGAAACTTACTCAAAATATATTAACGATCTTGATTAAGGTTTATCGGACTTATTCGTTACTAGTTTAGTTAGAATTTGGGTTAACTTTAAACTTTTTAGACTAAGAGGACCAAATTGAAAATTTTACAAATTAATGATCCTAATCCAAATTCTTTATTACCAACTTGTAATTAAACTTACCAATTAATATTCTGTTAAGTTTTGTTACTATCGGATATCATTTACTTAGTCGATTGAGCTATATGACTTTGATGACCATTATGTAAACTGTCCAAAATTCCAATTTTATTCTTTTAAATAAATTAACTAACACCGTATCGATATGCCCTATAACCGTATTTATACACATAACCTAATTTCAATTTCCAAATTCAAGGATTTCAAACCGTACCGATACGCAGATAAGCCCGTATCGATACACTAAGCCAGATTTTAGTTATTCCAGATTTAAGAATTTTAACCCGTGCCGATACAGCTAAGCCCGTAATGATACGCGTTGACAGCGTTAACCCCGTTTTGATACGCTCTAAGACCGTATCGATACCATTTTCCAGCCAAATTCTAGTGACCAATTTTCGTATCGATACGCCCCAACCGTATCGATATTCCCTATTCCAAAAAGCCAATTTTATGAATGCCTTACCGATACGCCACCACCCGTATCGGTACACCAGACCTGAAATAACAGAATTTTGATGGTTTTTATTCGATTTACCCAATCAAATGATATTCAAATTTTATCAAACTTTACCAACAACCTCAAAAACAGTAATTTTAATCACATATCAAATTTTAGAGCTTTCTGAATCCGTTTACTAAGACCATACCAATTAGGACTTTTAAGGTCATTTTAACCATATTAACCATTTCCAAACATATCATTCACCACATGCATTATCTAGACTCTTTTAAACTTATACAAACATACCAAAATAGGCCATTTAGACACGTTTGGATCTTATGCCACCTTACTAGGAGTTCGGAAACAAAAGTAAACATGCATATAGCTTGCGGAAGTGACTTGCAACCAGGAGATTACAAGATCATAACTCGGGAGATCTCTAGGTCCTGAAATGCATGAGACACACATATGTTAGTTTACATATCCTAGTGAGGTAGTCATTAATACATAAATAATGATGTCTAATATATGATACATGCTATGAACATGATTGACATAATAATATGCTTAATTATCTTACTTACATATCTTTAATCACAAGATCTCATGCTTAATCAATTATCACAATTTTCATAATTTGAACATAAATGGTACACATATTAGACCCCTTGGATAATGTAACGAATGGATACGCGGATTCCCCTTTACACCAACATATACATATAACGGATAGTAGGTTGTAGCCTTAAGCTATAGCTCCGAATAAGTCCCTTACATAATCCATCCTTATTTCCCCCACATATAGGCCGTAGCCTCAGATCGTAGTCCACCCTTACTTATACGAGCTCAAATAACCCTATGGCATGCCAATTGTATCCAAAACTCACAATGTCCAAGGTTACACATATTTCATCATATTGCTTACCTTTGTGCCCTTAGACCATATCGTATCCTATCAGATTGCATATTGAGCCTTGGCTCCAAATAACATATCATATCATTACATATCATATCATATCATAACATGTTCGTGTCAATTTAAATTATCATATCGTATCTTACTCACATCAATTTCATATGTAACATGTCTCGATTATCACATAATGAATTATAGAATATCAACCCTATCAAAGGCTTACCATACTCACCTTGGCATCCACACAAGCATTGCTCTACTTGAGCCTTTTACAAATGTAATGGAAAACACAATACAAATGCAATGGGATGGCTCCTTGCCTATCCCTTGACACGACTACACTCACCTTGACCACAAGGCTCTTGGATTACAATTTCATTGTGCCTAGTTTCCTTTAGAGGTGACAAGGGATCCTGCTCTATAGACCTGGCAAACTTGACTCGAGACCCAAAAACCGAACCGATTTACCAGAAATCAACCCAAACATGATGGCCTGAAATTTGATCAGAAATCGAAACAAACCAAATCAAACCGAATCGAAACTGATCCAAATTTTAGTTGAACCGAAATGGACCCGAACCAATTTTCAACCGAACTGAATGGACCCGAACCGAATAGACCTGAACCAAAGACAACCCAAAATATAGAAAAGTTATTAATAGAAATAAATAAAGATAGGATATGAACAACCATAGAACTCACCAAAAAGTTAAATATATTGACTTTATAAATCTATATATAGGGTGTAAAAAATTGACCAGCCTAAAAACTCGATTAAAATCGACCGATCTCCCATTGACCCGAAATTGATCTGAACCGAAATCAACCGAACCGAAAATAACTGAACCAAAAATAACCAAACCGAAAATCAATCGACCCGAAATGACCCGAATCATAATAGACCCAAACTAAAATTGAACCGAACTGAACTGAACCAAAACCGAATTTGAACCGAATAATATCAGACCCAAAATGACCCGAACTGGAACCGAATCGAATAACCCGTTTGCCACCTCTACTTCTCCAATATTTGAGCTAGCACAAAATTAGAGATTGCATCAAAATTTGATCTAAGGATTTAGAGTTATGTTTCAAGCTTACCAAAACTTATGGACATCATCAAAATGACAAAATTAACTCTTTAATCCAGGGGCTTCCATTTGAACATTAGAACCATAATCTTGGGATTAGACCTCAACAAAAGATGAAATCAGTAAACTGATATAGGGGTTTTACTCACCGGACTAAGAGCTTTCAAATAAAGTATTCAAACCAACCAAAAGTGGAAGATTGAATTGAGTTGCTTGCTTAGCTTGAGGTTGAAGATGGAAATGGAGGTGTGTGCTTATTTTGGAAACATAAGAGTAAGTTTGGTTTACCGGGAACTTAAGAATGAAGAGAGCTATGATTCTCACAACTTAAAATCCTTTCTCAGCCTTAATCATTTCTCACCAACCCATGAACCAATGGGAAGCTTTCCTCTTAACCAAAGAAAGATTAAACAATTAATTCTATCCTTTCGCACCTCATTGATACTCCAAGGCAAATGATGGCTGCATATCACTCCTTTTCTGAGGCAAATCATGTGGGAAGACAAGCTAAGAGGTGAGTAAGCACCTTGCTTACTTCCCTTTTTAATTTGACTTCGAATAGATTCAAAATAGGGAACACGTATCGATACGCATATATGCGTATCGATACGAAGTGAAACAACTCGTATCGGTACGCTTATAGTCGTATCAGTACGGTTAGGCTTAAATATATAAGTTAGTTATTAGCAGTTGGACCGTATCGATACTGGCATGGCCGTATCAATATGCCTAGCTCATAATTTGCATTTTTGGCTTGAATTTCTTGCAAGAAAGTTGATTCGATCACATAGGACCAAAATATAACTTCATTAAACAAGAGGGGTACAAGGGTCAATTGCACAACATTTAACATATCGGATTCAAAATTTTCAATCATCGAAACCTACATCCTACTAGGCCAGTTTTTGGGATGTGACACACCCTTTTAAACTCAAATTCATCCCTTGCTCTTCATATTTCTCTCATTCAATCCATATAAACCCTAAACCTCCCTCACTTTTGTGTTTTTAAAAATCAAACTCCTTAGAAACCCATGAACCCAAACCATGTTCTTTAACTCTCCTCACCCCAATCCATATTTGCCCTATTGTCCCTTTCTCGGGATGTTGGCCAACAGCTATAGGCGATGCCAGTCAACTTCGATCATCCCTAACCTTAGTCTGGCCACCATCTAAAACCTTTGACCACTATCTAAATCTTCTGATCACCCCAAACCTAGCTCTGACCACTGTGCTCCGTCGTATGGCGATTTTCGACCACCGTACTGGAAACCTAAAATTTCCTAAAACATCATATTTTTAAGCCTAAACCTAGATCTAGCACTCGATTCGTTAGAATCTCCCTTCTTCCCCTCCTAAATCTAGCTACCCGAAACCTTAGACTCTCATTTTTTGACTCTGACAACCTCTCCTGACCTCTCCGACAACTAAATACAGACTTCAGCCATTCTACTTTTTATTTTTATACTTCTATTTTTTTATATTTTCGCTCTAAATCAAATATTTTTATTTTATTACAGGAAACAAAAGAAGATGAAAAGAAAAAGTTACCTTCCGGTGACTTTGGCAAGCTCCGACGATAGCCTGATCTTCTTCTTTGGCGACTCCTAGTCTTTTCTGGTATAACTCATCAACTCCTCTCTCTTTTTTTACTGTTCGCAATAATTGCCGGTCATTATTACCCTCATAAATTTTCTCTCTCTATTTATATTCTATGCATGTGCTGACATCATGGGCTATTGACAGCTGGCTTGAGAGATAGCCTCAATCCGTGTGAGGATTGAATAGACCAATGGTCGAGTGACACGTAGCCAATTGGGCATGAATAAAAAACACAAGTGTGTTTGTTGGGCTAGTTTTACCTGAATTGAGTTGTAAAAATAGGCGGGAAATGTAATGGGCTTTGGTTTTAATTTGGGGCTTTTGGGTTTTATATGTAATATGGACATTTGGAATGTATTTATGGGATTATTTTATTTAAACTACTATTATTTATTTTTGAATTTATTTATACTATTTATTTATTTATACATATATAACCCTGGTCAAAATTCAGGTATTACATCAATTTCACTCTCGTCGTAAAACGTATTTAATGTGGCCCTCTAGTCTGGAAAATCGATCAAGTTGACCTGTGACCGACGTTAACCATTACAATGTTGGCGTGGCAGTTCACGGTGATGACGTGGCGGTCCACGATGCTGACGTCGTAGTACATGTGGGATGATGACGTGACGGGGGGGCCAATTGATTATTTTAACCAAATTCGATAGCATAATTGATTTTTTTACCGAATTCAGAGGCATAACTAATTTTAATTGAAAGTGCGATAACTTACTTAGTCTTTAAGCTAAATTTTTTATTAATATTTACATAATATTTAAATATTCATAAATTATTAAAAAATAAAAAATTATAAAAAATAAGTAAAAAGATTAAAATTAAAAATATCAAAAGTTATAAATATAAAAAATTAAAATTTAAAAATATTTATAAACTATCGAAAAAGCGTTCGACTGTTTCTCGTTATGCTAAGGGTACTAATATTTCTTGAACATATTTTTAATTGAAACATCATTTTATTATAGTAGTAATAAAACCAAAATTCTCTTTCATTTTTCTACATCAAATGCCAATGAGCATCAATATGATGTAGAACAGCGAATGAAAATTTGGGTTTTATTATTACTCTAATACAAGGTTGATTCCACTGAAAATTTGTTTGACAAATGGTAATACTCAGACTGACGAAGTCGAAGACTTTTTCGATGAAAGTGTTCAAGTTTTTTAATACTTTATAAACATTTTTATTAAATTTTTATATTTAAATTTTATCATTTTATATTTCTATTACTTTTAAATTTTTATATAGTTTTTATTTTCAATAATTTTTTGAATATTTTATTTATTTTTATTAACTTTATGGATTTTTAGGGAAAAAGTTGAAGAATATTTTGATTATTTGTGAGAGTCATCACTTTGCTTATTTTTAAAATTATCAGGGACCCAAAGGATATTTACACCAATTTGTTAATCGATTTTTTATATATTCCATTTGTAAAAGTTCAACTCGAAAAACCAAATGATTTATCCAGTTTTATTCAAATACTAAATAAATCGATTAAATTAACTTGAAATTTAAACAAATTATTTATCCAGTTTTAATACTTTTAAAATTTTAATAATTTCCTAAATTCTTATTTTTAACTTAAATATTAAGTAAGCTATCGAACTTTTAATTAAAATCAATTATTCCCCTGAACTCGGTAAAAAAATTAATTATGCCCTCGAATTCGGTTAAAATAATCAATTCAATCCGTCAACGACGTCATCATCCCACGTGTACTGTCATGTCAGCATTGTGGACTGTCATGTCATCATCGTTAACTGTCACGCCAACATTGTAACAGTCAACGTCGGTCAAAGGGTCAATTTAATCAATTTTGCAGACTGAAAGGCCACATTCGATGCACTTTTCGGTAAGGAGTGATTTTTTTGGGTCAAACACAGGGGCAAAAGTACCCCTTTAGCCTATATAAAACTAGTTTGTTTTTTTTAAAAAAAATCAAACATTGAAAAACTTGTTGAAAAATATATTTACGTTTACATGGATTTAAAAATATAAAAACACATTTTATATTAAAAAATCAGGGTTAATTTATTTCGTTAAAAAATTGTTTTCAACGTTTTTCAATTTTAAAAAATATTTTTTTAGTGAAAACAATTTTTTATTGTTTTCTAAGGTTTCATTTGGTTTTGAAAATATTTTATTTCTATTATAATTTTTTATTTTCTATTTTTTAAATGGAAAAACTTGTTTGATAAATAGAAATAAAAAGTGTTTTCAATAATAGAAATATGAAAACATATTCGGCTACATATTTTCTTAGAATAGAAACTTGATAAATAAAAATCCTACATTTATATTGGTTCAAATAGGGGTCATAGGTTTAACATTTAAAATTATTGAAAAAACAAATATTTTAGTGTTTATATGGATATGGATTTGAACCTAGACCAATTCATTAAATTAAAAAAACTTTTTTTTTTAATTTTTTCAATTTTAAAAATATTATTAGTGAAAAAAACTTTTTATTGTTTTCTATTTTTGACATATTTAAAGTCTCACTCTAAATTTCTTTTATCGGCCAAAACTAGTAAATTTAGCTGGATGGGTTGGTTGTGAATTGAGAGTCAATCGTCGGTTCCTTCCATCTCGTCATATTCCTTTATTCTCTCTTCATCTTCATTTTCTCTTTCTATCTCTCTAGTTTTTGTTTTTATAGATCTGAGTTTTTTTTAATAAATCTTCTCATTTTCTTATGAGAAATGGTGGATGTTTTTAACTACTCTTATAGCATGTTTCTGTCTTGTTTTTGCAAGTATTTTTTCCCTTTTGAAGGTTGGATTTTTATTGTCGCTCCAATTAATAGTTATTTGTTTATATTTTTTATATACCCTTGCTTTGGACCCCGAGTTGATTTTCTTATATAGATAGATGCACGCAATCACCTCAAATATGTCGTGCTTGAGTTGTGATAAAGACATCTGGCAACATGTTGTTATGTTCTATTATTATGTTAGTGTTAATGGTGTAATGGCCCAATTTTTCAAGTCAATAAAAAATATTGACCCAAGCCTTAAATTAGTGGGTTACTAAGGTAATAAGAACCTTTGGGCCAAGTTTATGCCTTATAAGGTGAGTAATGGGCTTGGGTTGGCTAGACAGGGTCTTATTTATGAAGAAAAGAAAGTGGAGGGACTTAGGAAATAATTTTTCCATTGTTGAAAAAGTTGATTGATCACCAACTAATTTTTATATGTATTTATGTAAGGGTGGGGATACAAATTAATACCATGATATCATTATCCTTGCTTCATCTTTTCTCACTCTTACTTTTCTATCATCTTCTCCATTAAAACCCTAACCACCAAGCCTTAAAATCCAAACTTTAACTTTCAAGTTGTTCGTCTAGGATTCACGATGACTAGATTATTAATCTACATCAAAAGAGCTTCAAGAGAAGCACATCATCTTGTTGGAATGATGGTAAAAGAACTCTCTTGAGATTTTATGCGATGAGAGATTTATGTAACACCCTGATCCCAATCCAGATCCAAAGTACTACATTCGGTTCACCCAAAATCAACCCATCAAAATTTCCATTTAAAAACCATAAGTTTAGCCATTTTCAAAATATCGAATCATCCATAAATCTATGTAATTAATTAAGCATTATAAATAAGTTACAAAATAGGTGCTCCAAGTTAAAATCACCATATATCAAAATAACATTTCAAAAGAGTTTATAAATTCAATAACCCGTAAAGTCCTATAAATACATAATCCCAAAGCTAAATACTAAGCATTATACTCTGAAGCGAAGCGGTTCTGGAAATCCCTTCTTAATGCGCTCCTCGGTCACAATCCACCTATTAACATGCGAACATAAACAACGACTATGAACGCTAAGCTTATAAAGCTCAGTTGTACATTTCTACTATACCACAATTCATGATTATCATAAAATAAGCATGCAAGATATATATAGTTTAAAGAACATAGATAAGGTTTTACTATCTATGAATTATCATCTAGCCTACACTATTTAAAGTTCTTAGATCACCTATCTCAAGGCATCATTAAGTATACAAGAAGTTTACATATTCTACAATACTTGCCATACTCGAGGTCACATAGCCTATCGAGTTACTCAAGCTCACTCAGCCTATCTAGTTCATATAGCACCCTGATCACTCAGCCATTGGGTACGTAAGCTATAATCTATAGCATCAACACAGCATACATAAATACATCCATACATCATCTACATAATAGACAATAAAGCATTATTTTACCTGTGCTCACACAGTCGTTGGGTTAACCGTGTTCACATAGCCGTCGGGTTAAATAGACCATATCTAAATTACCATAGCCACAAATGCGTCTTAGACATACTTAGATTACATTAGCCACAAGTAGTCTTTACCTGAGGTTACTCAGCCTATCAGGTTACTCGAGCTCACTTAGCCTATCGAGTTTATTACCTTATCCAGATCACCATAACCATGGTTAGGTTTCTAACCGCACCTAGATCACTCAGCTCGTGGGTATGTCGGATGTACTTGTTCACTCAGCCCAAAGTACACATCCCTTATATAAGTATCATAATACTGACTCTAGGATATTTAAATTCTTTTTCAACAGCCACAAAGTAATAAATGCTCCCAAGCATTCATACACCTCACCAAGAGGTAAGTGGCACCAAGCCAAGCCATCAAACAAATGCCCCAAGGCATAACACTAACCATCATGGTTATCTCGATTCATCACCTACCAAGTTATTACACGTTATTCTCATCCTTTAGGGTTAAATCTTGGTTTCTCAAATTTTCAATTTATTTTATCACCTTAGAATCCCATTGGACCATATACGTCAAATTATCAACCCTCAACCCATTTTCAATATTTACAGACAAATTACTAGTGGGTACCGATACCCAACATCGTATACCGATACGCCTTTCTGGGTACTGATACCTACCCCGGGCGTATTGATACTCAGCCTTACATAAAGGGGTTGGCCGCTGACCTATACCAGTACTCATACCCTGCGTACTAATACTCCCTAGGTACCGATAAAACTACAAGCGTACCGATACCATTTTATGCTATTAGAATTTCAATGGAACATGGGATACCGATACGGCTCCAACCTGTACTTGTAACGACCTAAATTTTTGAGTCAACAGGTGAGCGTTGACCCAGTTTATGGACCCTCATTTTGGAGTGGGTAATTAGTTTCGTTAGGCCAAGTTTAGGCCTTTTTAGATGATTTTTGGATCTTGTAATCTTGGAAATGGTTGTTTTGAAAAAGAGAAAAAGATGGGGGTTTTATTATGTGAATATACCCTTTTTGGAATAAAAAAAGGGGGTTGGCCACCCTTTTAATTTGTGTCTCTCACGTGGGTGGATGGTGATATCACCATTGCCCTTCATCTTTTTCATCTTCCCCAACACTCTATCTTCTCCCATTTTTAAACTTATTTCTCCACACTAAAAATCCAAGATTTATTCATCATTTCTTCTATTCGGTATTCGAGATTCAAGTATGTTAATCTTCACACTCAAACTTTAAGAGAAGTATAATCTTTTGGTGGAAAGGTAAGATGGCCATTTATGGGTTTTTAGAAAGTTTAGAGCTTTAATGGTTTTTGGAGTTCTTCCTTTGATTTCAAGGTTGTAATTTCTTAGCTAAGCTTACGCCTAATTGTTATCTCAAGTCTTGATTCATTTCTCATGTTGGTTTGGTGGAAAGATGATTTGGGGTTTCTTCAAGCTTGAGTCAAGAGAGCAAGTTAAATTGTTTTGCTTAGGAGCTTGGTTTCGGGATTCTTGCTAAAAGTTTAATACATCTCTGACTCATACTCTTCTTGAAGATCATAAAATGGTTACCTTGCTTGATGTTATGGTTTATTGTTGCTAAGTTGGGTGTTTGGTAGCTTAGAACCTTATTAACGGTGAAATCTGGATTAGTTTTTAGTAATGAGTAAAAATGGTAGTAAACCGCCCTAGCTAACTTTCATAAGATGTAGGATCAAGTTAATGGGTTAAAGGTTTCGTTTTGGGGGCTTGGGAGGTGATTTTTTGAGCCTTGAAAACTATTTTGGGGCTTCAATATCGATACACGGGAAGCCGGTATCGGTACCCTATGTTCTAAGGATGAACATATATAGTTCTTGAAATGTGTATCGGTACACCTAAGGGGGTATCGATACTTATGATCCATTGAAATTCTAATAGATTAAAATGGTATCTATACATTTAGAGACGTATCGGTACCTAGAGGGTATTAGTACTCAGGGATCGTGTACCGGTATGGGTCAATAGTCAACCCATTTCTCTGTAAAGCTGAGTATCGATCCATTTAGTCTGGGTGTCGGTACCAAAAGACCAGTATCGATGCTCTTGATTTGGTATCAGTACCTACTAGGCAATCTGCCTGGAAAATGCATTTTGAGTTTGAGGGGCTTATCATTCAGAAACTACGATCCGATGAGCTTCTAATATGATAAAATAAATAGTAAAACTAAGAAACTAGAATTTAACCATCATGAATGAGCATAATGTGTAATAACCCGATAATTTTGAAAGGAATAATGATTATGATAGCAATCCTAGAGATGTTTGGTATCATGCCTTGGTGGCATTTGTTTGTTAGCTTGGCTTGGAGCCACTTACCTCTTGGTAAGGTGTATGAATGCTTGAGGAGCATGTACTATCTTATGATTGTTGTAAAGGAATCCAGATGTCCTAGAGTCAGTACTACGTTACTTATATAAAGGGATGTATATTTTGGGCTAAGTGATTAAGTACATCCGACGTACCCACGGGCTGAGTGATATGGGTGTTGTTAGAATCCTATATGTGGCTATGTTGATCCAGATAAGGTAATAAACTCGATAGGCTGAGTGAGCTCGAGTAACCTAATAGGATGAGTGACCTTAGATAAAGACTACTTGTGGCTAATGTGATCCAAGTATGTCTAGAATGTATCTGTGACTATAGTGATTTGGATATGGTTCATTAACCTGATGGCTATGTGAACACGGGTAACCCGACAGTTGTGTGAGTATGGGTAAAGTAGAGCTTCATTGGTCATTATGTAGATGATGTATGGATGTATTTATGTATGCTGGGTGGATTTTATAGATGATAGCTTATATACTCGATGGGTGAGTGATCGGGATACGCTATGTATTAAATCAATGGGATGAGTAAGCTCGAGTGACTTTATAGGCTATGTGATCTCGAGTATGAAAAAGCTTGTAGAATAAGTAAGACTTCTTGTAGACATAGTGATGCCTTAAGATAGGTGATCTAAAAACTCTATCGAGTGTAGGCTAAATGATAACTCATAGATAGTAAAGCCTTATCTATGCTCTCTAAACTATAATTATCTTGCATGCTTATTTTATGATAATCACGAATTATGGTAGAGTAGAAATGTATCATTGAGCTTTGTAATCTCAACGTTCAGAATCGTTGTTTCTATTTGCGGGTTAGTAGGTAGATCGTGGCCGAGGAGTACATCAAGAAGAGATTTCCCAGCACCACTTTGCTTCAGAGTATAATGCTTAGTATTTAGTTTTGGGCTTATGTATTCATAGGATTGTACGATTTATTGAGTCTGTAAACTCTATTGAAATGTTATTTTGATATACGGTGTTTTAAACTTGGAGCTCCTATTTTGTAAACTTATTTTTAATGCTATTTAATTACATAGATTTATAGAGGATTTAATATATTGAAATTTGCTAAACTTATGGTTTTTTAAATTTAATTTTTGATGGGTCAATTTTAGGGGACCTAAATATAGTACTTTAGATCTAGATCGGGATTGGGGTGTTATATTTATTGGTATCAGAGCTTAGGTTTAGCCGATTGTAGCAAAATCCTAGGGTGGTATAGAGGTCGTGGTAAGGTGTCTAGTGAATACAAGCCCTTAAATTTAAGTTGTACACTTTCAAGACTGGAAATCCAGATGGTGCTGCCTTATCTCCTTGTGTTTTCAGAAAGTTTAATAGTGGGTGATGCCAAACGCGACCAGAAAAGTGGAATAGAGTCTATCTCAAGCGGAAGACTTTGGTAAGGAGTCTATCCCAAATGTTGGGGATATGAACCTTTCGGGAGGTACCAAAAGTAGAGGAGCGAGCCACCTCAATGATCTTACCTCTACTCTCTTACAAGTGGTGCAAGTTATTCCGAGGTAATCTGAGATGCTTTGCAAGATCCCTATTAAGAGGCTTCACCATTTTGGGCCAAAATATTTTAAAGTTTTAAGTGACGATGGCCTGATCAAGGCTAACCAGTGGTTAAAAGACACTCAAATAATTCTAAGACATATGAGAGGGGGTCCAGAGGGTGACCTCGATTGTATTGTCTCCCTTCTTAACTGTAATGTACATGGATGGTGGGAAACTGTTGAGTTTGGACTACATCTTACACTTTCAACATGAGATGTCTTCTTCGACGATTTTAGGAAGAAGTTCATTAGTGAGGTTTACATGGATGAGATGAGAGATCAGTTTTTGCATCTAGTTTAGGGGGTCCGGTTAGTGTTTGAGTATGAGTAATATTTTTTATGGTTGAGCCATTATGCCCTAGAGTTAGTTTCCATTGAGAAGTTTAGGTTTAAGAGATTTAGACATAGGTTAAAAGTGGACCTTCGGATGTACGTGATAGCGGGTCCGCTTAGGATATTCTCAAAGTTAGCCAATACTATAAAGACACTTGAATAACTTTAGGGTTTGACACCGAGTCAGATTAGGAACTCTAGAGGCCATGTTGTAGGGACCCATGGCATTATATGTCATTCTCAGGCTTTATCTAGGAGGTTTCTTGCTTTGAGGGATTCAAAGAGAGTTGCTTTAGATCAGCTACCGAATGACAGTCGGGGATCTAGATCGAGGGTTCGTAGGGGTTCATTGATTTCTGCTCTAGAGGGAATACTGATAGTTTAGTAGGAGCGCCACTTCCACCAGCTTGTGAGCACTATGGTCGACATCACCTTGGGGTATGCTTCTTGCTTTGGAGGGTTTGCTATAAGTGTTGGGCACCAGGTCACATAGTAAAAGACTACCTAATGATGGATGATGGTACACCAATTCAGTCTTAGAGGTTGACTCCTTCTCGACATGGTCAGAGTTTGCTAGAGGTGGTGCTAGGCATCACATGGACATCATGGTAGAGATGTTGTGAGATCTACTATTAGAGTCGATGATCGAGTTGTTGGTAGACAGTCTGCCATTTAAGTTAGGGATGACAGCTTTGCCACCGATGATATGCAGGTACATGTGTTCTATTTTGGTTTCAATTGTTACTTTGATAGAGATTTGATTTCTTGTTCAAACAATGGTAGTGATTCTCGTTGGATAAGTATTATGGTAAGATCTAGGGGTTGATGTTGGATTGATTAAATTGTCAGATTTGTAAGTGTTGGTAAATAAGGTTTTTACCATGAATGGTGAGTGAGGATTGAGAGTAACAGTCCCCGTGGGCTTTTTAGATTTACTCTATCTTTTTAGTGGGTGTTACCCTTAGTATAGATTGGTCGTGTGAGCACGACGTATGCCTTAGTTTTAGAGGAAGAGTCTTAAAGTTTTAGTGTTTAAAATAAATCTGGTTGTTGGTAATAGATGCGAGGAACCATTGCCTCTCTAGCAGAAGTGTCGTTCTCATGTGATGTTAGTTCTATGAGAGCTTTTTAAGTTGCAAGACGTTCTTAGCTCATATAGTAGATACGGGGGTTGAGAGTCCGAGACTTAAAGTTGTGAGCGTTTAAGAGGATGTTGAGGTGCTCTTTGGCGAATGAGCAGGCTTACCTCTTGATCATGGATTAAAACCCAAGATAGAGGTAACATAGAGTTCAGTGTTAGTGTCTATCACCTTGTGGTATGGCACCGAATGAACTTTTAGAGTGGGGACTCATTTGTAAAAGAGAGAGAATATAGGTGTCGTCGCCAAGTGGTTCACCTTGGGACGTGCCTGTGTTGGTATGGCGAAGAGTAGTGGCATTGGATATTGTGAGCCTATGTGTAACGGTTAAAGACCATTACCCGTTTCCTGAGGTTAATGATCTTGTAATTGGTTGAAGAGTTTTGAGGTTTTTGTATGACCGTTCAAAATTTGAGTATCGTAAGTTGAAGGTTAAAGAGATGTTGTGATAAAGATTGTATTGAGGTGATGTTTGGACTCTAAGGACAATCCGTAAAGTGGTTTGGGTTCAAGCGTGCATCTTTATAATCATGAGTTTGATGATTTGAGTGTTTGCTCTACTGAGTTTTTGAGATAGGTTGTCTACAAGTATGGTAAAATAGTGTGAAGATTATCAAACTAGTGCAGCAAAAATATGGGTTACCAGCTACGGTTATGTAGAACCGAGATTTTTGTGTTACAATAGATCTTGTTGGAAGAACTATTTAAAAATCCTTGAGGGCTTGTTAGAGTTTCAGTATAACTATTCGTTGGGATTAAGTGGTTGGATTAGAAGAGAATGTTCGGACCTTCGAGGATAGTTGGGTGAGTTTTGATCTTTAGTAAGAGTTTGTAAGCGGCAACGGTTTTGTTTGGAATCAAGTGGCTGAGTAGTGAAATCATGTGATCATGAGTTAGATTTCGCTCGAGTTAGGGTGAGTTCTAGTAAAATGAAGTGCTAAGTCCTGTCCTGGTTAGCCAATTTGGGAAGAAGGGTTGTTAATTCAAGATAGATCGATGGAAGAGTTCGGTTGTCAGATTTTTGCTTGTTTTTGGAAGTATTTGGTCATAGTGTTAATAATAGACAAAGAAAGAATACCTTTGGGGAGGTTTCAAGTTTCGAACACAGATGAAGTTTGAGTTCAAGAGTTTTGAAACGTGAATGATGGTAGAGAGGATTGTTAACCGAAATGAACTCATCTGAAGTGAGTTTCGTGGGTTGATATCTGGACAATATTGTTTGAGGTTATCCTATGTTGATCCACTTTAAGGTTCAATGTGAATGTTGTACGGTTGATGGAAATGAATTGTTGGGGATTCATGAGAGGAGTGTTGAGGAGTCCAGTGTTGTGAGGCTTGACTAAAGAAGTTTTGTAGAGGAATTTTAGAACCAAAGTAAACGTTGTGAGCTGGGTTATGGATGGATCTGAGATTGTTGCACCTCCTTTATTTCTTTAATTTTGAGGATGAAACTTCTTTTTAGGAGGGGAGAGTTGTAACGACCTAAATTTTTGAGTCAACGGGTGAGCGTTGACACTAGTTATAGACTATTGTATTAGTGCGGGTAATTAGATTCGTTGGGTCAATTTTGGGCCTCTTTGGATGAGTTTGGATCTTGTAAGCTTGGAAAGTGGTTGTTTTGATAAAGGGAAAATGATAGGGTTTTATTATGTGAATATACCCTTTTTGGAATAAAAGGGGACTAAACACCTTTTTAATTCTTGTATCTCACGTGGGTGTATGGTGATATCACCCTTACCCTTCATCTTTTTCATTTTCCCCAACACTCTATCTTCTCCCATTTTCAAACTCATTTCTCCACACTAAAAATCCAAGCTTTATTCATTATTTCTTCCATTCGGGATTCGAGATTCAAGTATGTTAATCATCACATCTCAACCTTTAAGAAAAGTATAATCTTTTGGTGGAAAGGTAAGATGGCCATTTATGGGTTTTTGGAGTGCTTTAATGGTTTTTGGAGTTCTTCCTTTGATTTCAAGGTTGTAATTTCATAGCTAAGCTTACCCCTAATTGTTATCTCAAGTCTTTATTCATTTCTCATGTTGGTTTGGTGGAAATGTGAGTTGGGGGTTTTCTTCAAGCTTAAGTCAAGAGAGAGAGCTAAGCTTACCTAGATTGTATCGGTACGCGGGGACCGGTACCGGTACAGGTCAACAGTCAACCCTTTTCTCTATGAAGCCAAGTGTTAGTATGCTTAGTATTGGTGTCGATACCCAAAGACCAGTATCGATACTCTTGAGGGGGTATCGGTACCCACTGAGAAATCTGCCCAAAATGCATTATGAATTTGAGGGGCTTATAATTCGGAGACTACGGTCTGATGAGATTCTAATGTGATAAAATAAATAGTAAAAATGAGAAAACAAAATTTAACCCTCATGAATGAGCATAATGTGCAATAACCCGATAATTTTGAAGGGGATAATAATTATGATAGCAATCCTAGAGATGTTTGGTATCATGCCTTAGTGGCATTTGCTTGTTAGCTTGGCTTGGAGCCACTTGCCTATTGGTGAGGTGTATGAATGCTCGGGGAGAATGTACTATCTTATGGTTTTTGTAAAGGAATCCGGATATCCTAGAGTCAGTCCTATGGTACTTATATAAAGGGATGTGTACGTGCTGAGTGATCAAGTACATCTGACGTACCCATGGGCTGAGTGATCTGGGTGCGGTTAGAATTCTATCTGTGGCTATGGTGATCCGGATAAGGTAATAAACTCGATAGGCTGAGTGAGCTCAAGTAACCTGGCTGAGTGACCTCATGTAAAGACTACTTGTGGCTAATATGATCTAAGTATGTCTAGGACATATCCATGGCTATAGTGATCCGACAGCTGTGTGGATGTTATAGATGATAGCTCATGTACTCAATGACTGAGTTATCAGGGTACGGTATGTATTAACTCGATGGGCTGAGTGAGCTCGATAGGCTATGTGATCTCGAGTATGGCAAAGCTTGTTGAGCAAGTAAGACTTCTTGTAGACTTAATGATGCATTGAGATAGGTGATCTAAGAACTCTAGCTAGTGTAGGCTAAATGATAGCTCAAAGATAATAGAGCCTTATCTATGCTCTATGAACTCTAACGGAATCGCTGACTTGACATTTTATTTTTATTTTTTGGTCACCTAACTATCATCTTTTTCCTGTTTTGGTCACCTTTTCATGTTTTAGTCCTCTTCTTGGTTGGTCGAATAAAAAATACTATAGTATATCATTAGGTTTGACCGGAGGGACCAAAAATGCTATAAAAATATAAAAAATGCCAAGTCAACGATTCCGTTAGGTTTTTAATAGAGGGGGGCCAAAACAGGAAAGATATCTAACGGAATAGACGCTTTTGAAGAAAAAATTAGTTTGATGACCAAAATAGGAAAATGGTGATAGTTGGGTAACCACCCATGTAGTTTTCCCTAACCAAAAAGTATAAAATAAAATTAGTTTATTGCTAACTCATATACTACAATATAAAAAATAAAGGCTTAATATAAAAAAATTTTAAACTATACTTTTTTTTTTACTTTAGGTGCCTAAAGTTCTTTTTGACAAAATATGTGTCTAACGTTTATACCATTGCCATTTTAGGTGCATCATGTTTCATTCTGTTAATATTTTAAGGTCAATCCGATAAAAAAAATTCATCATCCAATTATTGCTTGACATGTGGTTGTGTTTTTAATTTCTTTTTATTTTTTTAAAAAATAAAAGCCTAATTTATAAAACCCAAAAAAACTCTCATTTTTTTTCAAAAGAACCCCAAATTCCTAGATCCCAAATCTTCAAATCCTCTATCACCGCGAACACTATGTCGTCGCCACTGTTAAATCCCTTCTTCTTGTCGAAAGAGTCACAAAGTTCAATCGTCGTACGTCCGTTCATTGTTTATGGAACCCATTTCGTGTTCATCATTCGACATTCAATCGACACCTCATTCGTCGATTTGCGGCAATGAAAGAATGGGGTAATCGATATTGGGGTCCGATGATGGAAATAGTGAGTGGGCGGTGGTTGATTCGGCGTGGTAGAGAATGAATTTAAAGATTTAAGGATTGAGGTTAGGATTTGGGTGGCTTATGAAAAAAATGAGAATTTTAGGAAATTCTTGAAGAAAAATAAAGATTTTATGGTGTTCTATTTTAAAAAAATAAATGAAATTAAAAAGTATTTCACATGTCATACATTCATTGGATGACGAAATCTTTTTAATCATAATTAACGAAAATATTTTAAAATATAAAAAAATAAAAATATTAGACATCTACTTTTACCAAAAAAAAATTAGACAATTCAAAAAATATATATATAGTTTAAACTTTTTTCTCAATTAAAAAAAATAAATAACAATCTTACAGAACTATCATAAAAAACAGAGTGCATTTACTCGAACATCTTCACCGAATATTTGCAGCTGGCACAAACGAAATTTCATTTCATCTTGTCCATGCAAAAAACAAACTTCTTTTTTTTATCCCAAACAATGAATTGTCCAATCCGGTCTATTCTATTTCATAGGCTTAAAGATTAATATTAAATTTACACACTCTCTATAATAATGTATTCTTTTTATCCCAAACAAATTATAATTTATTTATATTAAAAATATATTAGTATCCAATAGACTCTTAATATATAAATTTACACATAACACAATTCAAAAAATAATTACACACTAACAGTGCCCATGGACAATGAAAAAAAGTTTATTTACATTTTTTAACCATAATAACATTTAAAATTATCTGAGATCACCCCTCTCCTCTACAATTCATATTGCATATTTGCATCTTACGTATTTCCATTAAAAGCAGATAAGAACCGAGTTAGAATAAAATCCTATTACCAAACAATATAATAAGACAAAGAAATAAAATAAAATTTTAGGATTAGAGACCAGTTGAGATTGATTCTGTAACAACCTTATTGATTCTGTGTGTGATCATCTATCCTATGTCTGAAGTAGAAGATGCCAAACATTCACGTTCCACTGTTTTATTCTTTAAAAAACCAACAACACTACCTAAACACAAAACATAGCATTAACAATTAAGGACTAAAGCATCAATGAATCAAACATATCAATACCTAATCGGGTTTGCAAATTAATTGCTCAAATGTTGATTTTATTTGTTTGCATTGTAGTACACGGATTAAATTAAGCTTTTAATTCTAATGTAGGATTTGATGGATATTTAAACCTCAAAAGCTTTGATTTAGGGGGAAAATAACTTTTTTTTTAAAGCTATTGATCATTAAATTAATTAAATGTAAAACATAGCAGTCATGGAAAAGCGAAAGGTACCTTCCGAATATATCCGGGGCAGTACCTGCTATCTCTGGGTCCTGCTTTAATCCTTTCTTTTAAGCTAATGGACGGCGTGGGTCAGCCAGGGCTTTCATGTTTATCTAAAATGATAAGCATGTTTTATATATTTCCGTCTCAGAAAGGAAGCAACATGAACACCCGTTTAGGGTTCTCATTTTCTATCTTTTCAGTTTTACTAATTTTTTAAGTAATAATTTTGATATTATTTTATTTGTATATAAGATATTTTTAAACAAAATAATAAAAATAATGTGTTTAACAAAGTTTGATTATATTTTTTTAGTTTATTCATGAAATATTAAATTAATTGTTCAAAGCAATGATATATATTTTTGTTATATATGGGATATTTTTTAGTTTCGCTCATGGTCCAAAAAAATGTCTAAGAGCTCTAGTTTTATCCAAAGAATTTGTTGCATAAATTGGATGTTTGATTGATTTGTCATTTCGGATAATATGTTGTGTTGGTAACAATGGAATGCTCTCTCTATATATATGCATGAGATTTCACTCAACAAAACCAACCAAGACCGTCCTTTCTTCTAAGCTTCATCGTCGAGTCAAACAGTTTACAAATTCTTTGTTAGATTCAACTCAGATGGAGGCAACTCAAAAGAAGGGTTTCTTCAGAGGCAAGTTAGCCAAGTCTTTCTCTCGATTCACCAGGCCGTTAAGGTCCACTAACGGAAGCGGCACCACCAGCAAGGTGGTTCCCTGCTTGACACAACCGTCATTGGCCTATTCGTCGATTCCGAGGGTGTCGACCTATTCTTATGCTAGCTCGAAGCGGCCGACTAGTTTCCATGAGCAGAAGAATGTAGCAAATCTACCATCAGCGATGCAAAAGGTGTCGTATGCGTATGCAATTGAGGCTTGGGGTCATGCCGACGAAAACGTGGATTTGAAGGCCTCCACCTATATTTCAAACGTCCGACAAGGTTTCCAGCTTGATAGAGTCTGATTCCACTTAATATATATATATATATATACGAGATAAGATCCTCTTACACTACGTAAAATTTAAAAGTTTTACACTTTTTTTGGACCATTAGATGAAGGTAAATGGATGGTTGAGATTAACAGTAAAAAATGTGAAGATTATCACAGAAAAAATAAAGATAAGAAAACAATCTTAACTATTTATTACCTTCATCTAACGGTCCAAAAAATATATAAATAATTGGGTTTTACACTGTGCATCCTAACCCTATATATATATATATATATATATATATATGCTAAAGCAGAACTATGGTAATTATGTTGGAGTTTAGCTAGTTATTATAAAGATAGATTTTGTAATCCATTTAAGTTTTGATCGATCGATTGCGGAATTTACACGTACACAGTTCGATCTTAATTACTTGTTGCTATATTAAGCTTCATTTATGATAAAGGACGAGGATTGTTAGAAATGATGCCTACATCTTGGGTAAACTACATAGTTGGTCACCCAACTATGAATATTTTCATTTTGGTCATTGAAACAGAATTGTTTACAAATAGGTCAACAGAATTAGGTTCCATTTTCATTTTAGTCACCAATTATAAAAAAAATATATTTTAATCATTCAATTAATTTCCATTAGTGACATGTGTCCCTCATACTGAGGTGACACATGTTACCACTTGGTTGGTTGGGAATTTTTCTTTGAGGGGTTGGATCTGGAATTCAAACCCAGGTCCACCACAAAAATCACAATTGCTTAACTGTCAGACCCCCACATTTGTTATAACTTTCTAAATAAAATTGAAATAGAAAAGTTTTTAACCTAAAATTAAATTAAGTATATTAATTGTGTACACGTTTTAAGTTGAGCTGAATTCAAACTGATTAAATTAATTGTGTATAAAATATTAAGTTTTTAAAAATAAGTAAAAAGATTACAAAATCAAAATAATTAAATAAATTTTCGTATAGTTAAGAATTACTATTTTCTTTTAGAATTTTATGCTTTTTTTCAAAATGAGTTCATAATAATCAAGTGGATGTTGAGTTTAACTTAAAATTTTGTACACAATTAGTGTAATTAATTTGAATTTTATATTAAAAACTTTCCGGTTCTCGTTTAGTTAAAATATTATATTCTAAAAATTTAACAAATGAAGCACTTAGGTGTGCCGATTAAGTAGTTAGGAGATTTTGGTAGGGGACTTGGGTTCCAGTCCTAATTTCAACCTCTTAAGTCAAAAATATTTAGTGACTAAAATGGAAGTTTTTATAGTCGTGTGGCTAAAAGGAAAACACAACTGAATTTTGGTGAGAAGTTTGCAAAATATTATTTTTCAATGATCAAAATGAAAAGTTTTAATAGTCGGGTGACTAACTGTATAGTTTACCATTACTTGATTAAATCAATATAAAAATTTCATATTAAAAATCGGGTTTAAGGGTATCATAAGCCCTTGAACTTTAAAAAAATTATTTAAGCTCCTAAACTATTTTTGCACCAAATTAAGTTCTTATACTCTAAAATTCATCAATTCACCCCTTTGACCAATGTTGATTGTTAAATCTAACAGTTTTTTGGATCGATTGGTACGAAGTGTCGTGTTACAGTGCTGTCACTTAGCATTTTCAAATTTTTTTAACTTATTTAAAAAATTCTTTAAAAGTTATAAAAAAACTTATAAAAATTATAAAAAATTATAAAAATTATAAAAAATAGTATTCTAGAAAATCTGTAAATATTATATAACTGAATTGTCTTGTATCACGTGACATTAATATCTCAAGAAAAAAATCGTCAAAATTTGATGGTTAAAATTGGTCAATTAATTTAATTTATTGATTTGATGACTTAATTGGGTGCAAAAAGTAGTTTAAGAGCTTAATTGATTTTTAAAGTTCAAGGGCTCCAAAACCCTTAAGCCAAAAAAACTCAAATATTAAGATTTTTTATGAATAATGTTACTCAACAAACATCCTCATGCAGAAGGTATAAAATCTTATTCAGAGGTGAGCAATAACGTCGCCATTCCAAGTCGTCTGGTCGAACAAGTTCGGTCATCTTATCTACCATTCTATTAATATTATGGAGTACATGTCAACAATTTTTAGAGTAGGTGGTTAAAAGTTTTCTGTTGACACTTTCTCCTCTTCTAAATTACAGGTTTTAGACTCGGTATAAATAAAATTTCTCATTTTCTCTTCTAGATAGAAATTGTTCAAAAAAAAAATATTACAGAGCACATGTTGAAGCTAAATATTCTAGTGTTGCCTGAATAAAAGAATAACATGTTGAAAAATTGTTAGATAACCACCTTTACAATGGTTATTCCGTAGTGATCTAACTGCATCCAAGTTGTCAAGCTGGACAATAACCTGGGCCTCATGCACATAAAAGACCCAGGTATACTCCCCAAATTTCGGCTTCCAACACAATACATATGCCAATGAACTTGGAAAATCCCAAATACCATCTCCTCGTCGCATCACAGATTACACCCCCACACGTGGCTTTACCACTATTAGAACACCGTGCACCATCCAAATTTACCCTAACCCAACTTTCAAGTATTTTTATTGTTTTTAGAAAAGGGTTAATTGTCATAAAAGTGTCTAACTTATATTTTTTTTCAAATAGGTGTCTAAATTATTTTTGGACAAATAGGTGTCTAATGCTTCATTTCGTAATTATTGTAAAATTTCCCCATCAATGGCCGCTAATTTTTTCTGTTATTCAATTATATATGAACATGTGGCAAGTATTTTAATTTTCTTTATCTTTTGTTGCAAAAAAAAAACATAAAATATTTTATTTTATTAAACCCCAAATTTCAAAATCCTAAAACAACCCAAAACCCTAAATTTCAAATGTCTCCTCTTCAAACATCGATTCAACCACCACTGGTCACCTTTCAGTTCTTCGAACCCCTACGACGGTGGGGTTGGCAATGGTGGTTGGTTATGATAATGGAATTTGAGATTAGGGATTCAAGATGTTGGGAATTGAGGATTTTGGGAATTTAGGGCGGTAGTAAGGGGTGCTCGATCAATGTGTTACTGACGACGAATGGCTTGGGTGGATAGGTAGTGGTCGACGATGATCAAATGTTAGGGGTTTGGGGATTTAGGAATTTTAAAAATTAGGGATTTGAGGATTTTTTTTGAAGAACATTAAAGTTTTGGGTTTTTTAAAAAATAATGATTTTTAAACAAAAATTAAAATGAAAAGTAATAAATAGGTCACATGACTCATTTTCATTGAATAACGAAAATTTTTTAACGGCCGTTGACGGAAAACCCTTACAATGGTGTTGCAGAATGAAACGTTAGACATATATTTTACCCAAAAATAGTTTAGACACCTATCTGAAAAATAAAGGTATAGTTTAGGAACTTTCCTTAAGCCTTTTAAAAACAAAAACTTCATATTTATTGATAATGGAATGTAAGTCTCTAAGCTTTAATTTTTGTTCAGTTTAGTCCCTAAATTTTTTTATTTAATCTGAAATTATCCCTATTTTTTCTAGTTTTTTAATTTAGTCCAATATTATAATTATTATAGAAAATATTATTTTATTTAAATGTAATATTAAATAAAAAATAATCTATGATAAAGTATTTTATATTTAATATTAAATAAAAATCATTTTTAATTAAAGAAAATAAATAAAAACCATTATACTTATTATTGACCTAAGGGTGTAGATTCATACCAAAACTACAAGATTATAAGGAATGGGTAGGATGCTCTTGAATTTCTGCAAAATTAAGGAATGCTCATATGTTAGAACTTTTTATTATATCTATATTCAAAATTAAACTATTGATTGATTTAGTGATATGAATTAATCGATCACTAACTCAATGAGAATTTATTGAAAAAATAAGAAGAAAAAAACTCAACTTTTTATAAATTACTATAAGGTTAGTTTTTGTCATTTCTATTATTTAATAGTGTCTTTTAAAATGAGTTAATACAAATTGAGAGAAGGGTTTAACTAAGAATCAAACAAAAGACTTGATAAGACAAATTATTTTTGACACTACGCCACCAGCTCCATTTATATGAACTTTTTTCTCTCATCTGTTTTTTGTGGGTATGCCATTATCTATCTATATTTCTTTTGATTATGATAAACCTCTTGATTGATTTGGTGAGATAAGTGAAGATTCGCTAAGTAAAAAAGAAATACATGGAAAAAATTAATGAATCGGGTGATTTTCATTGATTGGGATCATGTATTACGTGATGAGGAGTGCCCATGACCAAACTCATTTATGAAATTTTGGTGGCCCAATAGCGAATCTAAAAATTGGGCTCTTAACTAGAGGTGAGCATTTGATTGAACCAATTCGAGTTTGCAATAAAAAAATTAATTTTTTCGAGCCCAATAGCCCTAATAACTAGTATTGGAAAAAAAATGAATTTTATAACTAAACCTCTAATAATAAGTATTGAAAAAAACCAGGCTCTTAATAATTAGTATTAGAAAAAAATTGAATTTAAAAAATAGGCATCTAAAAATAAGTATTGGAAAAAAATGGATCTCTAATAACAAGTATTGAAAAAATTTGGTCCTAATAACTAGTATTTGGAAAATTTGAATTACAAAAGTAAGCCCCTAATAATAAGTATTGAAAAAGTTGGGCTCACAATAATAAGTACTAAAAATATTGGACCCTAATAACAAGTATGGAAAAAATGAATTATAAAAGTATGTCTCTAATAATAAGTATTAGAAAAAATTGAGTCCGTGATAATAAGTATTGAAATAAAGTTGGGCCTCTAATAATAAGTATTGGAAAAAAATAGACACTTAATAATAAATGTTAAAAAAATTAACCCCTTAATAACAAGCATTCGAAAACAATTAGACTCTATAACAAATATTAGGAAAATAAAGTGGGCCCAAGGTAGGTGCCCCTCCTATTAGGCCCAGAAATGGGTCTACCCATGATATAATTTCTCGTGTTTTGGGCCTCACAAAATAATTATGAAAAAATGGGGATGTATTATTACTATGAGTCGTCTGTTGTGGAAATGGAATCACCATTTCGTCAGATGACTCGACCTAAAGTTCATTTGAATCAGGTAAGACTCGACCTGAAGTTCACCAACAATTGATATTATCCTAATCAAAATTCATCCAAAATCGACTTTACCCGCCATAAACTTGATCTGAAACTGACGTGACCCGACCTGAACATGACCCGACACGAATTCCATCCAAAGTCGAATTAACCCAACCCGGGTTTTATTAGAAATTGTCATTACTCCATTTGATACCCGAAATGACCAGTCTAAAGTCCAGCCGAACTTGAACTAAACCAATAATTAATTTCTCATACTCAAACCGTTTTGACCTAAACATAATATTAACTAGACCTGAAATTTAACTGATCTAAACTCAAACCGAGTCTGAATTAGAATCAACCCGACATTAACTTAGACCCAACCTGGTTTAAGTTAAATCACTTAATTCACACGACATAACTCAAATCCGATATGACCTAAAACTCAATCGAGTGTCATATTTTACATCCCTCTTTATTACATTATGATGACCTGAAGACGTAAAAATCAGGTGAGGTCACGTGATTACCCGAAACCTGAAAAAAGGGTCAAGTGGATTATTATCAGATGCCTCTCCACTTTTACTATCGACACGTGGTACTGTATTTTTAAACCTTTGTGTTTTTATTGGTTAAAGCTTCCCACTTCCTCCGCTTCGCTGTCATCGGAAATTCTCTATCCATTTGGAGTTCATCAATCACATTGTGCCACATCTCATACCATATTTTTTAACTTAATTAAAGTTCAACTGCCTATTAATGGCAATCCTTTCTTTTATATTATTTCAAACAGTGGCTTCTTTAATTTGCAAAAAATGAAAATGCAAAAGTTTTGTACATACCTACACAATTTTTTTGATCGAAAAGAGTAATGTATGATTAAATGTGTTGAACCATACATTCAAGATTATCACAAGCCTCGTTAAAAAACCCCTTAAGCCTAAATGGGGGAAAAGAGTACTCATGATAATCCACCCATAGCGAACACGACAAAAGAAGACAAAACACCCAAACCAAGTATAAAACACAATATAACACAAAACACACCCGCTATTCCTCCACAAAGAATATCACACACCATCCTAACCAAGAAATACGATCCATACCCCTTTTCGCAAGCATATCCGCTATACTATTCACCTCGTATATATATTGTTAAAACACACACAATGTAAAGAATCACATGCCGCATCAATCCTACGAAACCAATAATCCAACCTCCAAGGTCTCTTGTCGTGATGCAGCACCCAAGACACCGCCACAACTGAGTCTGATTCAATTATGATTGAGCTGTTCGCACGCCATTGTGAATGTAGCACCAAATCCAAAGTGGAATCAATCACTCTTACTTCAACCTCATTCGAATCCATAATCCCAAGCGAACCTGAAAACAAAGCCAAAATTATACCATCCTTGTAACGCAAAACTCCCCCACATCCAACTGGTCCCGGTTTGCCATGTGCCAAGCCATCCACATTAAATTTTAATACACCCAGACTCGGCGGAATCCAAACAATCCTCAACCTAGACGAACTCGGTAAAATACGCTAACCACATAGACTCTAATGTGATACAATCCGTTGTAGAAGCTCTCACCCAATATAACATATGAAGCTTCACAAGGAAAAACAATTCACCCAACTGCAATAGTTTTTTATTGAACGTACCTTCATTACGCGCTAACCACAAAATCCACATCAGTACAGCACATCCTGCCAACCACCATTGTTGTTGTATACCCGAGAAAAAACTAAAGAAGCCTTGAACCAAGAACTCACATAATGATCGCAGCAAAGTTATCACAATCTTCCACCACTGGAAAAATAAAAATCAGATGCCTTGCACTTGAATACAATGATAAAGAACATACTCTAATTCATCATCTCCCTCCCCACATATCACACAATGTAATGCCACTCCCTCTAATGGCACTCAACGAGATCTAAGCATATGTAGCGTAGGCAATCTTTGGACCATTACAAACCATAAGAAACGCTGAATTTTAGGTAAAACCCCAATATTCCACACTTTGAAAGCCTCTACACTGTCATCTCTAATCCTACACGAGCTCATTAAATATGTTAACTCTTTGATAGTAAATTGACCTTGCACATTAGTCTCCCATATTAGATTATCACATACTCCTAACCGCAAAATGAAAGGTCTCACCACAGCCCGCAACTCACTGATTTGGCGTGTTTTAAAGGAACGCAGCACACGACTAAAAAAAACATCCCTAAGAATCATGATCGAAGATATATTCTTTGCATACTGTGACACCAAAGTAACCTTATCCCATGCCAAATGAAACAATCTTGGAAAAATAATATTCAAAGGTTCATCCGAGCACCATCTATCATACC
The DNA here is from genome assembly GCA_019671005.1 of Hibiscus mutabilis. Classification (NCBI taxonomy): domain Eukaryota; kingdom Viridiplantae; phylum Streptophyta; class Magnoliopsida; order Malvales; family Malvaceae; genus Hibiscus; species Hibiscus mutabilis. Next base: position 23,948,408 of record CM033744.1, on the reverse strand, counting down.
AAAATAGTGTTCGACTCCCATCACCTATACGCCATGAAAAATGATTAGCCCCCATAAAACTCTCCATACGTTCATCTTCCTGCACATTAACTATTTCACGCCACATTAGCGACATTCAATTCTGTCTCCCCGAGTTAAAACGCCAATTCAAAACTTGCACTCCATATTTCGCAGTAATTAGACTTTTTTCATAATGACTCACCCACATTTGCATACCGCCACGCCTATTTGGCCAATAACGCCAAATTTCGGGTGCATAAATCAACAACTCCAGGACCCCTTAATTTCCTCGGAGTACAAACTTTAGTCCAATTCACCCTACTCATTTTATTCCTCAAATTTGTATCCCCCAAAGAAAAGCTCGACGTATATTGTCAATCTTCTTAATAATTCTTTTAGGAATAAAAAAATACTTTCATATAATATACTGTCAATGAGGATAAAACCGAGTTAACTAGAGTCAAACGTGCAACAAAAGACAAGGATCTTCACTTCCAACCAGTAAATTTCACACGAAATCTTTTTAGAAGAGGTTCCTACATTTCCTGACTTCGTGGATTAACACCAATCGGTAATCAAAGATAAACAAACAGTAACTCTCCCATGGAACAACCTAAAATCAATGTCATCTCGTCCACAATCCCCTTTGTTATTCCCACAGCATATAAACATGATTTAACAAAATTAATCTTCAATCCGGAGCAATGTTGGAAACAAAAAAGAAGCCTTTTCAAATTACGCGCCAACTCGGCATCCCCCTGTAAAAATACAATGGTATTATCTGCAAATTGTAAGTGTGTAATATTAAAATTTGGCATTAAGGATACACCCTGAATCAGACCAAGTTCTTTCGCATAACATAAAAACACATGGAGGACCTCCGCCACTAACACAAATAAAAGAGGCGACGAGAGGTCCCCTATCGCAAGCCTCTCTCCATACGAAATTTCTGTGTCGCACTACCATTTAATAATACCGCAAGTCGAGCCGTGGTGACACACTCTTGTATCCAACTATGCTATAATGAACCAAATCCCATTTGCTCAATGACGTGGTCTAAGAAATCCCATCTCACGCAATCATACGCCTTTATAAAATCCAATTTCAAAATCACCCTCCACCATTGTTATTCGAATGCTGCAAAGAGTGGATAACCTCATTCACAAGTAGGATACCATCGACAATCTGTCTTTTTTTATAAACCCCGATTGAGTATCACTAACCAACTGATCTACCACCCCTTGTAATCTACCTATCAATACTTTGGAGACAATTTTGTAGGCCGAATTAAGTAAACAAATTGGGCGAAAATCACTTACCTCTTCCGTGCACTCTATCTTAGGAATTAATATTATAAATGATGAGTTCAAGCCCCTTGGTAAACAACTCGAACTATGAAACACTTGTATCAACGCCATTAAATCTTTCTGAAGGAAGTGCCAGCCTTTTTTATAGAACTCGAAAGTAAAGCCATCCGATCCGGGTGCTTCCGATCCATCACAGCCTTTTATCGCCTCCCAAACTTCTTGTACAATAAACTCCTTTTCCAATTCAGACGATTGTTCCAAAGACAACCTTTTTAATCCCGTGCCCACAGTAAATGAATCCAAGACTAATTCTTGTGAAAAGTGTTTCTAAAAAGCACGCAAAACATGCATTTTAAGCTGAATCAGATCCGACACCCACCATCCTTCAAACCTCAAACCATCAATACTATTCTGCATTCCCCTAAGTTTTGCGGCCCGCTGAAAATAATGTGTTACGGTCTCTCTCTCTCTCAACCAAAGCACACGCAATTTTTGTCGCCAAATAGATTCTTGGAATCGCATTAAATGACATAAATCATTCTGTAATTTTTTGTGTTCCTCCTCTAACGATCCAGCCTCCCCATCTCCAACTACTATCTCATCCAAATCTTCAAGAATATTAGTTGTCGCTTCTATCTGCAAGTCAACACTGCCAAACTCTTTCTTGTTCCACTCCTTTAGAAACACACGCATTGCTTTCAATTTTTCCAGCAAAGTATACTCCCCAAAAGCAGAAGAAATTCGACTCCACTCTGTCTCCATAGTTCTAACATGTTTTTTCTTCTCCAACCAACAATTTATAAACTTTAAAAGACGGGGTCCCCAGTCTTGAGAATCTGAAACAAGCCGAATAGGTATATGATCCGATACCATTCTTTGCAAGCCAACTTGTGCTAAATTACTAAATCTACCGATCCACCCAGCAGCAACAATAAATCCATCTAGACGACAACACTTATTACCTCGGCCAAATCATGTATATCTCTTACCCTGCATCGGCAAGTCTGTCAATTCAGTTTCAGACATGAATTCCACAACTGCCTCCATTCCACGTTTGTCCTCCTGACAAATACTTCTTTCATCCCTGCAAATCACCACATTAAAATCACCTCCCACACAACTCGGCTCACCCAAAGTCACAATAGTCGCACGTAATCTTTCCTAAAGTTCCCCTTGTTCACTCACATTACATGGTGCATAAACCGACACCATCGCACAACTCCAATTCTCCAACACCCAATACCCACGCACAATTACAAAACTGTAATCGATAAAAGAGTCTCGCACTACAAACTTTGAAGTTTCCCATATCACTAACACTCCACCAGACAAACCCCTAGACGGAGAAAACACAAAGTCAAAAGAATCCGTATGCCATACCCTTTTCACCAACTGTAAATCAATACTCTCTAATTTAGTTTCCTGCAGGAAAATCATCTCTCCACGCTGCTGTCTTAACACTTTTTGGACCGCTTTTCTCTTTGTCGATGAGCCCAATCCTCTTACGTTCCATGACAGCACTCTCATATCGTTACTTATTGATCGTTGTCAAGAAAACGCGCAATATCGCGCACAATATTCTCCTCTTGTCTAATAGTTTTTGCACCAATTATCTTTCCAAAGTTCACCGTTTCCCTTGCCTCTTTAAGGATAACCTCCGTGCGATTTACAAAATCATATTCACTCAGCGAAGCATTCGCAAAATCTACAATCGGCTCCGGCGCCTTTCTCGGTCTGCCACGACCTTTCTTTGTAGCTTTCAACTCAGCAACATCACGTTCCTCTGGAGGCAATAGACTCAAAGCCACCTCTGCTATTTTCCTTATTTTCCTAGCCTCCCCTTTGTAAGTTATTGTGGTAGCAGAATTCGCCCTATTTTCCACCTCCAATGGCCTGCCCTTTGTTAGGCCCATAATGTCACGGACCAAACTTTTTGGATCGAGATATTGGCGCAAGCATCAGATAGGGAGGTTGTGTGCAATGTAACGGGCTTGCAAAATGTGGCCCAACACTTGGAGAAAGGCATGGACCAAACCTTTGGGACCAAGGCGTTGGCGCAGGAATCAGCCAAAGAAGGTTTGTGCGATATAACGGGCTTGCCAAATGTGGCCCAGCACTTGGAGGAAGGCGTGGACCAAACCTTTGGGACCGAGGCATTGGCGCAAGAATCAGCCAAAGAGGGTTTGCGCGGTGTAACGGGCTTGTCAAGACCATCACACTTGGCCCGGCACTTGGAGAATGCTAAAGCGCCTGCAAGCCCACAGGACTTAGCCAAATCCATGGAGGATTCAGGAGGGTAATTCGGTCAAAGCATCATCTATTTATTTGAAATATAATTTGTAGATAATGTTTGTGATAATTAGATATTTGAATTGAGATTTGATTAGATAAGATCAATCTCGACCGTCGATGTAATTTAAATTGAGCCGTTGGATGTAGGGAAGTTCAACTATAAATAGAGGCTCCCTCCTCACTTGTAAATCACTTCACTTCACTTCACTTATTCATTTACTTTGAGTAATACAAGAAGCATTTACTCTAAACTCTTTGAGTGTTCTTTATTGTTCTTGAGTGTTCTTCGTTGTTCTAGTTTCCAATCTCTTTCCGTTGTTCTTTGATTAGTTTTCGCTTAGAACGATCTTTCGTTCGAGGGCTTCGGGAAGTGTTTGATCTTCCGGAGCGAGAATCCTGGCTGAGTTAGGTGTTCGTTGAGAGAGCTTCACCTAAGGCCGTGATAAGGGATTTCAGGGTGACTTAGCCGACGTTTCAACCGAGCAAGTGACTAAGGTCTGCACGATTCGTTTGGCAAAAGTCTAGCCCGTGACAAGATCCATCCAAGCTCGGAGGGCTTGTCGGAGCCATTGTCGAGCATGAGTACTCACAAGGCTGGTTGAAGGCTGACTTAGGCGTAGAAATCGACCGATTAGCGTCAAAGGCGTCTAAGGCCGCACAGATCCGCTAGGGTCAAGTCTAGCCCCGTGACAAGTGGTATCAGAGCGAGTCGAGGAAGGGACTTGCGTTCAAGCCAGCTTGCAGGTGCAGTCAAGTGTGGTGGATTCCAGCTTGTAGTTGCAACCAAGCGTGGTGGTGGTTTGCGTTCGAGTTAGTCGAAGTGATCAGGGATCAGACTAGTTCGTGGCAAAGTGGTGATTGAGATGGCACCAAAGAAGAAGACATTGACAATGGACGAAGTAAGAAAGACTCTGAATGAATTTGACGAGAGGAGCAACCGTCTTGAAAATAAGGTGCAATTAAATCTCGAATTCATAACGGTCGTGGAGGCTTGGGTCGATAAACTCTTGGACTTCGAGAAGGAGGCCAAGGTGGTGTTTGAACAACTAGAGTCGGTAAACATTGAGAAGCTGGGTTCATTGGATATCGAGATGTTAGAGTCTCTGGAAGGGATCCAAGAGGAGGTTGAATGGGCTCTTAATGGCTTGGAAGTGAAGATGTCTGAGTGTGGCAATTCCTTAGAGGCTACTGTGGAAACTCTAAGAGAGGAGGCCAAAAAGATCCAAAGTGTTGTGGAGTCACGTCTTAAAAAGTTAGAGTCTATGGAGGGCAAGTTCAATGACGAGGCGCAACGCATCCTCGATGAGTTGGAGTTAGTTCGAGAGAGTTGTGCTTGTGAAGCCAAGATGGGGGATTTGCAAAAAGCGAATGATTCTTCCAAGGAGAAAACCGTGAAGAAAATCCAAGAAGTTTTCAACTCGATGTACGAGAAGTTGAACCAACAAGATAATTCCCTTCACGATGCAGTGGAGGCAATGAAGGAGGAATTGAAGTCGTTGGGAAATAGGGTTCTTAGACTTGAGAAATCCGAAGAAGAGGTTAAGCAGACCCAAGGTGTTTTTGAGTCCCGTCTTGACGAAGTAAAGTCTATAGATGTCCGGTTCAAGGACGAGACACGAGAAGTTCTCAACAAGTTGGTGACTGTTAGAGGGAGTAATGCTAGTGAAGCTGAGATGGAAGCTTTGCGGAAAGAAGTGGATGAGCTCAAGAGGGGGCTGCTCAGTTGCAGACGAAAATGAGTGAATGTGATGCGCTCAAGACCTTCTTAGAGGGATTTTGGCCAGGGGCAAAGCTCGCAGTAGAGCAGAGAGATGGCCAGAGACTTTCAGAGGCTTTCGTTGATGCCGAACCTCTGACCGAGCTCGCAGAATGCAAACAGTCGAGTGTTGAGTCAACCAAGCCCAGTTCGAGAGACAAGGGGAATGGTAAGGCTAAGTCCATGCCAGAAAAGAATGGAAGCAAGAAGTTGAAGTGCTACTTCTGTGATGGTCCTCATTTTATAAGGGGATGTCCTAAGAAGAACCGCCTAGCTGCCATGGTGAAGACAACAGAGGAGTCAAAGGGTGAAGTAGCGAGACTTGGGGCGATTGTGTGTGTCAATGCCGCCAAGCGAAGTGAGAACTGTGGTTCGACTACGAGTGCCAAAGTAGTCCAGCCAGTGACGAGACCTAGTGCAATAGCAAGTGAGAAAGCTATCAAGCCGAGGGTAAAGATGAGGCGATTGGAGTGCTACCGATGCAAGGGACCTCATAAGTTGCGGAGATGCCCGTTTCGAGCCAAGTGGTCCGAGGGACAATACAAGGCCAAGAGTAAAGAGCCTATGAAACTTGGTTCAAAGTTGTCTAGTTCTGCCAAGATGTCCAGGAAGGCTGGGAAAGAGCTTGCAGAGAATGTTCGAGTGAAGAACATTACTTTTGAGACCAGTAGAGTGTCGAAAGGGGCTGAGCCGTTGAGGGACATAGCAACTGTTAAGATGCCACCTATGGGCAAGGTGGGAAAGAAGCGAAGGACTTCGAGTAAGAAGTGTCGACGCAAGATTAAGCAACTAGAGTGCTACCAGTGTAAGGGGCCTCACAAATTACGAGAGTGCCTGGATCGAGTCAAGCCATCCAAGGAGTTGGGTGAGCCCGAAGAGAGCGAGGTTGCATTGCTTGATCTGATAATGTCGAGTTCTACCAAGGCCAAAGGGGACCGAAAGCAGAAAGGGGTGACCATGTCTGAGAAGGCTACCGAAGAGCTTGCCGAGGATGTTTGGGGAAAGAGCATCGCTTTTGAGACCATTGGAGAGTCGAAGGGGGCCAAGCCGTTAAGGGACATAGTAACCATGGAGACGCCACCAATGGGCAAGGTGGGAAACGAGCGACGAACTTCAGGTAGAAAGTGTCGACGCAAGAGAAAGCACCAAACTTCAAGGAAGAAGGATCGATGCAAGAGAGCACCAAATTTCAAGTCAGAAGGGCGGATGTAACCAGGAGCAGCAGACTTTAGGGAAGAAGAGTCGATGCAGAGTATCGCAGCGGACTTTGTGGCGAAAGTACCGATGTATGCAAATAACTTCGATGAAGAAGGTTCAATGCAGAGGGGGCCAGACTTCAAGGAGAAAGAAGGGCTGACCTGTTTTAGAGTAAATGTGATCGAGGAGAAGGTACATCTCAAACACATTCCTAGTGTTTTTAGTTTTGATTTGCCATTGTTGATGAGCGTAGGTCAAGTAAGACCTAGTCTTCAGTGCGGGGGAAATGAAGATTGGAAGTGACCTTTCAAAGTTCAAAGGGGCAAGTAAGAGTTGTCGACGAATCTGAGAGTTCAGTCTGTGTTCAATGTTGTGACAACTTCCAAGTCTTTGCCGCAGGACCAAGTGGGTCCGAGTCGAGGTAAATCAGAGTTTGTGGGAGAATGCTCCTACAAGAGAGATGTATCAAGAGGCGTGTTAGCACGCGATGTTCAACGACAGTTTGAGTCGAGGCAAGCAGTTCATATGGGGGAATTACATGAAGCCGAGGCATCGACAAGTGATCAAGTTGACCCTGCCCAGGATCGTTCGAATGCAGCGACGAGGGCGTCGCTAAGTCAAGTGGGGGAGAATGTCACAGACCAAACTTTTTGGATCGAGACATTGGCGCAAGCATCAGATAGGGAGGTTGTGCGCAATGTAACGGGTTGCAAAATGTGGCCCAACACTTGGAGAAAGGCATGGACCAAACCTTTGGGACCAAGGCGTAGGCGCAAGAATCAGCCAAAGAAGGTTTGCACGATGTAACGGGCTTGCCAAATGTGGCCCAGCACTTGGAGGAAGGCGTGGACCAAACCTTTAGGACCGAGGCATTAGCGCAAGAATCAGCCAAAGAGGGTTTGCGTGGTGTAACGGGCTTGCCAAGACCATCACACTTGGCCCGACACTTGGAGAATGCTAAAGAGCCCGCAAGCCCACAGGACTTAGCCAAATCCATAGAGGATTTAGGAGGGTAATTCGGTCAAAGCATCATCTATTTATTTGAAATATAATTTGTAGATAATGTTTGTGATAATTAGAGATTTAAATTGAGATTTGATTAGATAAGATCAATCTCGACCGTCGATGTAATTTAAACTGAGCCATTGAATGTAGGGGAGTTCAACTATAAATAGAGGCTCCCTCCTCACTTGTAAATCACTTCACTTCACTTATTCATTTACTTTGAGTAATACAAGAAGCATTTACTCTAAACTCTTTGAGTGTTCTTTATTGTTCTTGAGTGTTCTTCGTTGTTCTAGTTGCCAATCTCTTTCCGTTGTTCTTTGATTAGTTTCCGCTTAGAACTATCTTTCGTTCGAGGGCTTCGGGAAGTGTTTGATCTTCTGGAGCGAGAATCCTGGCTGAGTTAGGTGTTCGTCGAGAGAGCTTCACCTAAGGCCATGACAAGGGATTTTAGGGTGACTTAGCCGACGTTTCAACCGAGAAAGTGACTAAGGTATGCACGATTCGTCTGGCAAAAGTCTAGCCCGTGACAAGATCCATCCAAGCTTGGAGGGCTTGTCGGAGCCGTTGTCGAGCAGGAGTACTCACAAGGCTGGTTGAAGGCTGACTTAGGCGTAGGAATCGACCGATTAGCGTCAAAGGCGTCTAAGGCCGCACGGATCCGCTAGGGTCAAGTCTAGCCCCGTGACAATAACACGCAAATCTTGTTGTTTATCCCAAGCAACCTTCACGCCTTCATAATTTATTTTTTCTTATACTAATAATTGTCTTTAAATTTTTTAAGCTGGTGTTTTATATATTTTGTATTTCAATTTGGTTGAAGTGAAATTATTCAAATTGAATTAGTTGTAATATTAATTATAAGGGTTGATATAATTAGAAGTTGTAACGTAAAAAAATGTTACCGTGTTGAATGTAATTTAATTTTAAATTTAGGTTGTAGTACATAGGTCTGGGGGTTATGTTTCCATTTACAATCGAAACATAAAATTTTTGTTTGGTTTATTATTATTATTCAGTACAATATTCAAACTTTTTTCTCATATTAAAAAATATTATGTTTAAATATGTCACATTTACACTAGCAATTCCAACCGAATTAATACATCACATTTAATTTATGATTTAATCATTATTAGTATAATAAAAAATAAATTACAAAGGTTGATTGAATCATATTAGAATGTAATGGAAAATTTGTTCACGTGAGCAAAATAAAAAGTCTTCGGTTCACATCAATTTCATGTTTGATCATTCCCTACCATGTTCCCTATAACAATATATATTTGAACATATGGCAATCATTTAACTCTGTTATATATGACACATAAGATATACACATAATTTTTAAAAATATTTAAATGTGACACATATCATTATTCTAACTCTATTGTAAAGCTTTTATTTTTTTTAAAGCAAACTTTGAGAAGGATGGTTTCTTTGATTCTCGTATGAAGGACTGAGTAAATTTATATAGTAAGAGTAGACCTGGTAAATTTGACCCGAGACTCGATAACCGAACCGATTTACTCGAATCGAGATTCGAAATTGACTTGAATACGATGGCCCGAATTTGATCTGAAACCCGAAATAAACCGAACCGAACCGAAACCGAATCAAAGTTCAGTTGAACCGAAAATTGACCCGAACCGAATTGACCTGAACCGAAAGCAATCGAACCGAAGGCAACCCTAAATTAAGAAAATATATTAAAATAAATAAATAAAGATAAGATGTGAACTGTCGTACAACTTACCAAAAAGTCAAATATACATGCTATATAAAGTCATATATAGGGTGGAAAAACCTAACTCGGCCTAAAAACCCGACTAAAACCGATCGATCTCTTATTAACCCGATATTGACCCGACCCGAAATCAACCGATCTGAAAATAACCGACCCGAAATCAACCGAACCAAAAGTCAACCGAACCGAAAATCAACCGACTCGACGTCCTGACCCGATACCCGAACCGAAATCACCATAGACCCGAACTAAAACCGAACTAGACTAGAACTAAACTGAACTGAATTTAAACTGAATGCAGTCAGAACCGAAATGAACCAAACCGAAACCGAACCGAATGACCCATTTGCCACCTCTAAGTAAGAGTCTTAAGCAATATGTTAGCTTTAACAAACAAATTAGCATTAATGCTTATAACTAGGGGTGTTTATGGTCGGTTAATCGTACCGTTTAGCCTAAATGGTCGGTTAACCGTTATAACAGTTATTGAATTTTGTTAACTATAACCTAACTGTTAAGAATCGGTTAACCGCTAACAGTTAATCGTTAAGACATGGTTAACCGATGGTTCGATTACAGGTTAACCTGTAACCTATTACATTTTTTTTACATGTTCACTACTTCTTTTGAGAATAATGAAACCAAATTTAAATAAACATTATATTAAAATATTCATAAAAATACTTAAATAGATATTCTAAACAGTAAGTCCATAATTAAAAAGTATGTACATACTACAAAGTTTCAACACAAAACAAATACATAAATTCCACACTTAGTTTAAAATTTAAAGTTTTATCAGCGTTCAACACATAGCAATACACCATTAAAGTTTTAAAAAAAAATCTTTAACTAACATAAAACAAACATAAGGTAAATAAAACTTCCATAAGTTAATATCACAAGCCACAAAATAACTCTATTACCAAATCACCCAAGGTCTTCACCGACTTTCTCTAGAATGAAATATGACTCATCAATCATAATTGTTACTTGATTAAGTGTTAAATCCTTCAATCCTATATTTAAAAATATGAAACAAGTTAGTACAAGAAATATAATGTAATACTAGCAAATCGTAGATAAATTTTCTTTATGAATTAGATTACAAAATAGGATTTAAAAATTACAAAAAGAGGTGTGTGAGCTGAACTTTTAGTTGAAGACATTTTATTTTAAAAAATATATATAAATTTAATAATGGTTAACCATTTGTCAAAATTCGTAACTGTAACCATTAACTATTATTTTTAATGGTTCGGTTAACCGAAACTGTTTAGCCTTAACGGTTCGATTAATTAACATATAAAATGTAATGATTATATCGGTTAACAATTACAGTTCACTGTTACGGTTAATTATGCACACCTCTACTTATAACTATTTAACTCTTCCTAACTAATTAATGTTTAGTTAACCAGCTTAGCTGCTATTTTTTTATTATACTCAACATTCTCCCTACTTGTCCTGCTTCTCACTTCTTTTATTGGAAGCACACACAACTTTTGTCGAAACAGCTCGAAGTAGGGTCTTGAAAGTGGCTTGGTCATGCCATTTGCAGCTTGATGAGTAGCTGGAACATAGTTGAAAAGGGGTTGATTTGCAGCCACTTTCTCTCGTACAAAATGAATATCTAAATCAACATGCTTAGAATGTGCATGGTACACAAGGTTGGCACTCCTAGCAACAACACTGGTGTTATGACACCACACCATTGGTACTCCTTTAAGTGCTACTCCCATATCCTTCAGTAGAGCACCGATCCAAGTCATTTCTGAAGCAAAATCTGCAACACTCCTATACTCGGCTTCCGTGGTCAAGCGTAGACTGTTTTTTTACTTTTTCGAGTTCCAGGACGCAAGACAATTACATATATACACACAACATCCAGAAATTGACCTTCGATCATCCAAGTTTCCTCCCCAGTCAGCATCATCAAATGTTGTGACTTTTGCATCTTTAGTGTTGGAAGAGAACACCAAGCCATAGCTTAAAGTAACCAACTAGGTATTTTAGAATCCTTTTTTCAGCAATAAAATGTTGTTCATAGGAGGCATGAGAAAACTTCGCAGCCTTATTCACACTGAAAGCTATGTCAGGCCTTGTATGGAACACATATAATAGTGCACCTCAGATATTCATGAAGATCATCTAGCAAGCAACCTGCATCTTGTGTCAGTCTGGAGTTCACAACCATAGGAATAAGTGTAGGATTGATATGCAACATCTTTGTCTCAACAATTTATTTTCTTTGATTAAGCACCAACATTTCCTCATTTCTTGTGACCTCGATTTCTAGGAAGAAGCTAAGCACCCTTAAATCCTTAAGCGAGAATTTTGCATTCAACAACCTCATCATATTAGCAATATCATCATTAGATGCCCCTATAACGATGATATTCATATCACCAATCAGCTGATATTCCTGATTATATTCAACATGACCAATTAAATCAAATTTGAATATTACATACGCTTATTATGAAGTCATTTTCTCAATTTAATTTATTATGTTCATAGGTCATAATTTAAATTATAAACCATATTTAAGGTATTTACCGCAGTAAAAGATGTAACATGAAAATTTGTCGTTTTTAAAACCTTTTAAAGGAACAACCGATGGAATGTGAACCCAAAAAAATCAAATACTATATGTTTTTATTACATTGTGATGACGTGAACACGTAAAATGAAAAAAAGGTTAAGTGGATTATTATCAGATGCCTAAACACTTTTGCTTTCGACACGTGGCACTGTCCTTTAAAACCTTTTTATTGGCTAAGGTTTCTCATTCCCTCGGCTTCGCTGTCATCGGAAATCCACTCTCCATTTGGTGTCCGTCAATCATATTATGCCACGTCTCATATCATATTTTTCTGCTATGACGATCTTTTGTTTTATAGACAAGTTTTTTAATTTTAAAGTTTAGGATTTAGAGTTTAGGGCGTAGAATTTAAAGTTTATGATTAGAATTTAGAGTTTAGGGTTTAAGATTTAGGGTTTATGGTGTTAGGGTTTGATATTTAAGTTTTAAATTTTATAAAAGAGCTGTATAATTATTTTACACAGCTTGTATATTAAAATATAACTCTTGTTTTATTGTACTAGTAGTATTTTTCTAAACAGTCGATTATTTAATTTGCAAAAATGAAAATACAAAGTTTTGGGTGCACAACTTAATTATCGTTTACTACTCCACGTCCCATTTATTTTGTCCATTGTTGACTTTTTACATAATTTTAGGAAGAAAAAAATTGTGTAAGAATATGTAAGAAAGATGATATAAAATAATTAAAACGACAATTTTATCCTTAAAAAGTTGAATTTTGTTTTGTTGGAAAACTAAAAAAATGTATAAAGGAAAATGTGTCTTATAAAAGTTATTGATTTTTTCAATGAGACATTTTAAGTGGGACAATTTCAAAACACAAAAGGGACATATTGAGTGGGACAAAGGGAGTACTTCTCAATAGGTAAAGTTAATGCTTCAAATTCTTTAAAATTTTAGGTTCAAATTTTATTTTATATAAAACATGTACTCCTTCCGTCCCAGTTAAGTTATCACATGTTGACTTTTTACATAGCTTTAGGAAGCAAAAATTTATATAAGAGATGTGATATAAAAAAATTCAAATGATAATTTTATCCGTAAAATACTAACTTCTATTTTTTTTGGGAAACTAAAACAAATGGTAGAAAAGGAAATATGTGTTTAAATAGTTGTTGATTTTTTTAAGGTGATAATTTAGATGAGATAATTTTAAAATATAAAGTGACAAGTTTATTGGGACAGAAGGATTATAAGTTTTATATTAATTTTGATTGAATTGAAATTGTCCATATTGAATTAGAAATTATTTATTTATTTTGTTTCGATACTTATATTAGTTGCAATATTAATTATAAATGTTGATATACAAGGAGAGTGTCCTTGGGGTCCAGGGGTCTATGCCCCTATTATAAATTTAAATATTTAATACATTTTGGTCTAATAGTAATTTGGTCTATAAAAAATAAGTATTTAAATTAAAAAAATATAATTACTTATTAAATAATTAATCAAGTAGCGGCTGAACTAAAGAAGGTTGAGCTCGTGCTCTCAATTTTTATGTTCTAATAACAATTTAGCTCTCTATAAGTTTAAATATTAGATAAATTAGGTCTTGCTTTTTGAATTATGATTTTAAATACTCAATAAGCCATTATATTTTTGAAATTTAATATTTTGGTCCCTCAATGTTCGACCCTGGCTCCCCTGTTGATATAATCGGAAGTTGTGACAATTTTTTTGTTACCGTGATGAATGTTACTTGATTTGAAATTTAGGATGTAATTTGTTGTTTTGGGGTTTATGGTTCAATTATAAAATGAAATATAAGTAAGGCTTTTGTTCGAATTATTATTAATCGTACAATACTTAAATTTATTTTAACCATAGAAGATTATTGTGTTTTTAAATATATTCAAACCATTTTTATATATTGTAACAATAGTGATTCTAGTCGAGTAAAGACTCAATTCAAAACTTTTATTATTATAATTATTAATTGATCGTATTAATATTTATGTGTAAAATATATTTATAAATTAAGAAAATCATATGATATATAACAAATAAATGATATAAAATATAAATTTAAATAAAACTCGTTGCTTACTACACTACTCAAACTCGAGTCATCTAAGAAGAACAATGATAAAAACAACGATAGGTTCATAGTTATACATTATTAACAAAACACATTTAGTTGTATGGAGTATGATTTATTCATTATTAATATAAGATAAAAATAAATTACAAATGTTGATTGAATCATGAGAGAAGTAATAAGATATTTGTGTTTAAGTATTCGGTTGACATTAATTTGTTCAAGTCTTAAGGTAAATGCCAAAATTTGAATTCATATAAAATGAGACAACATGAGCATTTTTAACCACTCAACCAATTAATGGATCTCTCCTACCTCTTTCCTTTTAACAATATACATTTGAACACATGACAATCATTAACTTTGTTATACATTTTTTAACATAAGTTATATATATATATATATATATATATATATATATATTACTAAGAACGATAAACTGAATTTTATTAAAATAATATAAGGTACAACATTAACAACACAACTATTCAAAAAGAGAAACCTATGGACTAAATCCATTAAATTTCACACATATAAAATAATAATACGAAGATCCAAAGGCACAAAGAAAAGTGATGTCTTTCTTTGAAACAAACGTCATCATCTATAGAAACCCATTAATCGTCAACAAAATTCATTGTCTCTGTTCAACAAAAATATAATTACTTGTATAACTTTTATTTTTGGGCAAATGAACTCAATTTATATTCCAACTTATTTTAATAACCATTTTTTGATATAATTACTAGTATCTGATTCATTGGCCCAACTAAGCCAGATTTGAGTATTACATACTCTAGTTATGAAGCCACCCTCACAATTCAATTTATTTTATTCACATGTCAGGATTTGAACTATAAACGTTATTTAAGGGATCTAGTTAGGGATGGTCGTGGATCGGGTTGGGTCGGGTTTTTGGTCGATCCGCACTCGACCCAAAAATTTAACACCTCCATCCAAACTCGACCCGACCCAACATTTTATGATGTTCCACCCGACCCAAACTCGAACCTGAATTCTAGAGTAAAAATCCGAACCCAACCCGAAATAAATAAAAAATTATCAATTTTCATTATTATTCGATAAAATAGGGAGCTATTTGAAAAAATACAAATAGAGAGGGAGCATTATAATAATTATTCCATTTTTATTAGACAAAATAGGGGGTAATTGAATTATATATATAAAGAGAGGTACATTATAGCAATTATACCTAAATATTTAGAATAAAATTAAAAGAGTTAATTGCACCACACGTCCCCAAACTATGTCACTCATTCTAAATTAGTCCCTAAAGTTTTAAACATTCTAATTTCATCCTCAAACTATGAGTTTTATTCTAAATTGGTCCCCCAAACTTTTGAGCAATCCAGTTTCATCTTCAAACTAAAACTCTCATTCTAAATTGGTCCCCAAACTTTTTGAACATTCTAATTTTATCCCCCAAATTATCACTATATGCTAATCATATCTTATGTTAATAAAACCGTTACAAAAATTGTTAATTGTCATGAAACACTAATGTGTATTATGTAGCAATATGATGTGGTATAAATGGTAATTTGAGGATGAAATTGGAATATTCAAAAAGTTTGGGGACCAATTTAGAATGGAGTCATAGTTTGGGGATGAAAATGGAACATTCAAAAGTTTAGGGATGAATTTAGAATGAGAGCTATAGTTTGGGGATGAAATTAGAACATTTAAAAGTTTATGGACCAATTTAGAATGAGGGTGATAGTTTAGGGAAGTATGATGCAATTAACTCAAATTAAAATATTATTTCAGGTCAGGTCGGGTCGGGTATTTTTCACCTTAAACCTAAACCTGACCTCATCCTCAAAAAATCATACCCGAACCTGACCCAAACCCAAAATTTTCTTTAAAAATCCGACCTTATAGGATCAGCTCGAGTCAGAACTCGTCAGGTATGGATTAAATGGCCATCCTAGAACTAGTACATTATCCTAATAATGTTATCTGAGATTGTAATGTAACTCTCATCTAGGATCATCTAAAAGAAGGAATAATTATTTGATAGATGTGGAAACTAAAAGTTTCCACAAGCGTCTTAGTTTTAGGATTTAGGGATTTGGTTTAGAGTGTAGGGTTTAGGGATTTAGAACTTAGTGATTGTGAATAGAATTTAGGGTTTAGGGTTAAAATCTAAATCCTTAACATATTACCCTAAAAGCTAAACCTTAACCTATAAACCCTAAACCATAGCCCATAATTTCTAACCATTATCTTAAATTCTAAACCCTTAAACTCTATACCATAAATAAAGTCTCTAAACCTTAAAACTAATGCGCACGTGGAAACTACCGCCGTGTATTGGTATAAACAAAAAGGGTATAAACAAAAAGAAAGGGTTATTAAAGGGCCAGGAAGGATAGAACAGCAGCTCCTTTTTTCGGATTTGGGGAGAAGAAATTAAACAAAGAATGGGGAGTGATAGGGTTGAGTTGAAGAGGATCGAGAACAAGATCAACAGTCAAGTAACTTTCGCCAAGAGAAGGAACGGGCTTTTGAAGAAAGCTTACGAGCTTTCCGTTCTTTGCGACGCCGAGGTTGTTCTCATCATCTTCTCCAATAGAGGAAAACTGTACGAATTCTGCAGCAGCTCAAGGTATACCACCAAACCAGTCCTTACCCTCTTCAATTTTCTTCTTCTTCTTTAGCTAAACAAAGGAAACAACACCAAGGGTTTTTCTTTCTTTCTTTCTGCTTGCTTGCTTTAAATGATTTTGTTTTTACCGTTTTGGTGATTGTCTCGGGTTTCTACAGCAGGCTTGAGTTGAGTGTGTGTTGTTCTTATTGATGTTAGATCTGCAACTCAAAAACCATGGAAAAAAGATCAATCTTTATGGTTTCCCTCATTTTCCTTTCTAATTTCCTTTTCGAGTTCATCCTGTATTTTCCCCAGTTTTTCTAGGAAAAGAAAAGCTTCGAAAAGGGTTTCCTATTATTCATTTTTTTTAACTTTTAAACTTCTTTTGAAATTAGTTTGATTTTCTTAAAAGCTTACTTGATTATGGTTTTAAACTTTGCTTTTGTTATGATTTTTTTTTTTGGAAAATGAAAACACCCAAAGGTCCAAAACAGACAAGAAACCGATGGATTGCCTGTAAGAAGACTCAAAAGCTGTCTTCAGGTACCCAGAAAGTTTCAGATATTTGAAAAAAAATCAAACTAAACAAAAACAAAGACAACTAAGACATTCACACTGCCCAGCGTCGTCGTTTATCTGTTTTTTCGGATGAGTGAGTTTTAGGGTTTGGATTTTCAATTTTGCGTAAGCTGTTTTTGCCCCTATGTCCAGGGTTTCGACTTTGAACTTTCAGTTGGTACACAGCTCCCCTCTTATAGTTTGTGCAAAATTGATTTTTTTAGTATTTTACTCAAATTTATATTCAATACACAAGCGGATAAAAAAAAGTTTATAAAAGTGCCTTATTTTTAGGGTTTAGGGTTAAAATTTAATGTTTGAGGTTATAATTTAGAGTTTAAAGCTTAGGGTGATATAGTTAGATATTTAGGTTTTAAAATATAAACCTCAAAGTCTAACCTAAACCCTAAATTCTAAACACAACCTATCAATTCTGAGCCACTAAACTTAAACCCTAAACTTTAACGTTAAACCATTAAACTTTTTATTTCCACCGCTTGTGTTTAGAATAAATACCGTTTTTTGCTCTTTAATTTTAATAGAATTGGCTACGAATAATGATAAGTAATAATTTTATTCATTTAAAGTGTATTGATTAAAGAGATTATTACATATAAATAATATCCTTAGTGTATTCATTAACTTAACTGTATTAAAGAAACAACGTTTGATTATTATTTTTATTGTACAAATATTAATTGATTGCGGCCAAATGTTAATTACTATTAAGTGACGGACTGACGGCCATTAAGTTGATTTATATTTTTTAACAAAAGTAAGTTGATTAAGTTAATGTTTAAAGAAAAATTCTTCATTCATTTAACCATGCCTTAATTTTCTCAAGTAATAGTCTTGGTTGAAAGATCCTCAAGAAGTTATGATTCAAACTTTGCTTTTCTATTTCTCATAATATCAATATTCTTATTTTCTACACAAGTTGGAGGCATTTATCTAAATAATTTTCTATTTTTAATTATTTTAAAAACAACTAAACAATCATTTATAAAAATAACATATTTGTATTACGTAGGTTAAAAACATGCTTCAGTAGTGTTTTTTTAAAAAGCACGTCTGACAAGACGTGCCTTTACTTACATGACAAAAAGTCAATCAATGTTTTTAAATTTTGTGAAAATAGTATAAACTCTAAACTTCGTCATAAGAAAATAGTATAAACATGTCACCCAAATTAGATTAAAAACATATTTATAAAAATAACACATTTATATTACGTAGGTTAAAAACACGCTTTAGTCGTGTTTTTCCAAAATGCATATCATTTTTTCACATTTTTTTGTCTTTTTTTCCTTCTCCTTCCATTTTGAACCATTTTTTTTTATAAATTATAATAACTATATCGTCATATAAGTAAAGACCAATCAACAAGACGTTCTTTCAAAAGACGTGACTAATATGACGCGTCTTTTTTCTTCGTAGGCAAAATAAATGCCATTTTCCTAAATAATTTAGGGTGTATACTATTTGTTAAATAACCCTATCTGTCTACTCAATTTTGTAACAAAATTTTCTTATATTTTAAAAAATCATATCTTTGTACACAATTAGGAGTATATTCAAATAATATTTTATTAAGAACAAAAAAATTCGATAACATAACCTTGACATATAGCACAATCAAAACATTGGAGGTACCAGAAATGCAATTATGGAGCTCCGGAGACAAATGTGTCAACTAGGGTCGAGTCTCTGGTAATTCTAGACTCTGCACTGTCTTTTTTTGTCTCTCTATGAATTATACTTAACACGACATAAAAATAATACGAACATGATATGAATAAAACGTAAACACTTAAAAATTGTATACTATAGATTATGGATTGTCATAGTCAAGTTCTAGGCTTCGTGTATGTATAAGTATAATCGAATATATATTTTTGATGGTGTCTATGTAGGAATTAAGCAGTCAACAGGAATAACTGAATCTTAAAGTACGTTGTGAAGCTCTACAAAGGTCCCAAAGGCAAAGCCGGCAAAGCCAATGAAGTAATTCACCAAAAAAACACTTGGTGTCAACATGACTCATTTATTTGTTTGATTTTAACCAGGAATTTACTAGGAGAAGATCTGGGTCCTTTAAGCACGAAAGAGCTCGAGTCGATCGAAAAACAGCTCGATTCAACGTTGAAGCTGGTCAGATCGAGGCGGGTACTTAATATCGACTCTCTAAAACAGTCATAAAACCAAAGAAATGAACATTGAATATATCTAATTACGATTTGTATTATAGACTCAGTACATGGTGGATCAGGTCACTGATCTCCAAAGGAAGGTAAGCAAATTGTAAACTCAGTTTCCTGTCTGTCTCATAAATGCAACACATTTCATTTCTCCTAATTGCAGGAACATATGCTTAATGAAGCCAATGGGACCCTAAAACAAAGGGTATGTTATTTTCTACAGCTTCATGTAAATTATCAATATATATATATATAAATTTAACTTGTTGGCTTTGTATAGTTGGTGGAAGGGTACCAAGTAAATTCGGTCCAGTTGAACTCAAATCCTGAAGATATCGGCTATGGTGGAGAACCATTTTGCCAACTGATAAGTGTTCAAAAGTACTATTTTTATTACCCTTTTTACTCATATTATTGTTAGACTTAAGCTCATATTAGTTGCATAATTAGTTATTCATGCATTAATTCATGTTTCTTTCCACTGTTGAGCTTGATTACATAACTTGGTGATTTTTGTGGAAAAAGATGCTGCTTTGGTGTGTTTTTGTGTGTGTATGTGCAGGATCACTTGCCAAAGCAATGCCGAGCTAGTTGCCAAGGCAATGCATGAAGGATATGCCGAGCTAGTTGCCAGGGCAATGCATGAAGGAGACGCCGAGCCAGTTGCCATGGCAATTGTCGACAAAGAGAAAATGCAATAGGGATGTCGAAATTGATGACTAGACAAGCCCAAAATGACGTGGAGCAAAGCCCAAACCCAAAGGAATTTGATTTCCATGCAGAAATTAAAGAAGAATTAAATTCCAAGAAGATAGAAGAAGTTCTAGTAGGAATACAATTATAATAAAGAATTATATTCTTTAAAGATAATTTAATTCCAACTCAAACTCCTCCTCAAAGAAGGACTTTGGCCTAGCCCTATAAATAGCAAGGAGATTTCGACAATCCATAGAGAGAAGGCTAGGGGAATTTCGACAACTCCATAGAGAGCATTAGGGGAAATTTCGACTTCTTCTTCTTTGCTTCCATTAGATTCATGGTTTGGGGATTATTCTTTGTATATCATTTGAACCCACCCATGAACTAACTTGATCGGTTGGGGTTATTGTGTATTGTTGTTGTGAGAAACAATTGGATTTTGTTTAGGTAATAAGAGTTTGCACTTTTCTATTCAAGGTTTACTCATTCTTGGCTTTTATTCTTGTTTGCGAGTGAATTGGGAGAGGATCTCGTAACTTCATCTATTTATCTAATATCGGGAGAGTTAGATTCAAGAAACGAATGAGTATGGTCTTTATTCAATCTATTGATGGTGAAGATTAATCCGGCTTAGGAATAAGTTAAGGATTTCAACGGCTAAGAGGAGCGCAAGATTGGTTGTTTTTCACCCTTGATTCACGCAGGGATGTATTATCAAGGCATGCACAAGTAGCTAGAGTTTCGACTTAGGGATAAGAAGAAACCATTGAAGAACGCTCTGCCGAACCTTGAAGTTGCTGCCCAGACGCCCAAGTAGTTGCCCAGCTAGTTGCCCAGGCAACCATCGATTAGTTGCCAAGGCAACCCCGCTATGCAAGTTGACACGACAACTGAGTTGCCCTTGCACTCTTTTACCAAGACGATCCAATCGGCTATCACACCTCAACCCACGATAACCTGGCCTATTCTCTCTTTTTCTTTCATCTATTCTTTTAGTTTATTGCTTTTACTTTTCTCGTTAATTAAAACCTCTATTATCAATTGTGTTTTTATTTTCACAGTGCAGTAACTTAAGCAAAGTGTCCCAAACCAATCCCTGTGGAGACGATACTCGATACTCATATCACTTTATTACTTGCGACGTGTATACTTGCACATTTGCGTGGCACTTATTACACGCAACAAGTTTTTGGCGTCGTTGCCGGGGATTGGCAATTGGTGTTAGTTGTTTTTGTTATTGCATTTTTTTTCTCTTAGTTTTACTAACTTTTCTTTTTGTTTGTTTTATCAAAAAAAAAATTTAGGTGCGCTACAAGTTAAGGAATATCAACATGTCGGGAAATAAAAGCTAATCTATTCGAGAGATGATGTTGGAAGATATGAATCAATCCAATCAAGAGTTTCTTGCACCCTTTGATGATTACCTATACCAACTGAGAAAAGCCCAAAGAACTTATACCGTGGAAAAATCTTGTGCTATGTGTGGAGAACATCATGTGTTTGAAAATTGCCCTCACATTTTCGGTGCATATAACTACATGGAGGACCATAGAGGGAACCAGCAGCAAAATTCTTCATGGTATGGTCAAAAAGCTCAAATTGTTTTTACCATAACAATTTTGCCGCAGCAACAGATATGCCATGGCAATGTAGTCCTTTTCAAGAGCATTCCAATTCCTTGGAGGAAACGTTACTAGCTTCCTTGGCTAGACTTGACGGATCAATTGAAGAGATTCGAGAACTATCAAAATCTATGGATACGAGGATAGCTCAGTGGGATGCAACCTTAGGGGATTCAGAAGATCAATTGGGGAGATCCACATATGTCATGGATAACATGCACCAACAATTCATTCCTAGGGATACTGACGTCCCAAGGCACGAGGATAAGGAGCAATGCAAAGAAAGCTCTCCGATGTGTGGGGAACAACTAGAACCTCAAAGTCGAGAGTATGTCGATAAGAAAGACTGCCCAACACATGATGAGCCTGAACAACAAATTACCTCGGCAATGATTGAGGAGCCTAAACAGAGCAATGCCGCGACAACACTCGGTGAAGCTGAGAACAACAATACTACAGCAAATTCTGAGGAACCTGATGCCCAGAAGGTTACAACGTTGATGTTGAAGCAGGAATCTGTAGATTACTCTCATCTACAATTGCCACGGCAATTACACGACCACATGCAAGATCAACGAGATGATAATACTTTGCCAATGGAATATGAGCAGGTAATAGTTGAACCTTTTGAATTCTTTAAAAACTCACCTCGTCCATTGCAGGTATGTCTTGAGGAACCGAGGTTGATAGATTTGAAGCTATCGAAATCTCTACTGATGGAGATATTTGAGAGGCCAAAAGAAAAAGGTGTTTGGATTCATAAAGCTCTTCAAAAAATTGATTCTTCCCTTGACTTAAAGCAAAATTTGACAACTGATTGCCACGGCAATTGGCTTGAGCAGCAATTGCCACGACAACAAAGGCTACATCCAACCATGATAGAAGTCGACAAGAATGAGGTAATTGAATGGTTGAGAATGGATATAATTTTTCCTATTAATATATTTATGCCTTCAGGAATAGTAGCAAGGTGGAGAGTATACATGGACTACAAGCGAACAAAGAAGAAAGACACCTTCACCATGGTAATGCAAAAGGGAGTAGCTGGGAGCACATTGACCCAACTCTTTTTGGGCAATATTGTCACCCGATGGAGGGTACGGATGGACTATAAGAAGTATCAGAAACGACTCTCCTCAAGTTTTCTCAGATATGCAGTAACGTTAGAAGTGGTCACTTTAGGAGATGCTTGAGCATGCTCTCTTTTCAATATTTTCTTTTTCTTTATATTTTCATTTTTATTTTTAGGAGATATTTTATTTTTCTTCATTATCTTTAGTTTTCAGGATTTCTTTGTTTTCTTTTTCACAACAAGACTCACAACTACTATGCTAAGGAAATTCACTGCCGACTACTTGCCACAGCAACCACAACAGAAACTGGTGATGCCCAGGCAACAACAATGGCTTCGGCAACTATTGATGCCCATGCAAGTGAACCTGTATCGGCAAACATGGATCAAATCAAAGCAATGCTATTCACGCGGTACCAGCCACAAGCATTCAACCACTAACCAAAAATTGAATCAAGCAAATGGCACGAAGGAAACTTATCACTCGAGGTGACGACCTCTTCGACTAACTCATTTCATTTAGTTACTTTTAAATTTTGTTTCACTCTTACATGCATTGAGGACAATGCTTCTCTCGAGTTTGGGGGGGTGTTGGTTTCTAGTTAGTTTCATGTTTAGTTGCATTCATCTTTAGCAATCACATATAGGTTGCATATGTTACTTGCCATGCCTTTAATTGGATTTAATTGCTTAATACTTGTTGAATATCCAATGATGAATTTTTGCCACTGCACTTAATTGAAATAACCTTTAATTTTAGGATTGCATGAAAAGAACCTAGAATTTTACTATGATGCTGAATTTTTTTTACACGGTTGTGGGTTGTTGATTCAAAGAAACTTAGTGAACTTAGGTTGCTTAAAATTTGGGTAAATTTAAAATTGAAAATTAAAAGTTAATTTCTTGCTAGAGGTGCCCAAAACTGCTCTAGTAGTAAATACACTTTCTTGCTAGAGGTGCCCGAAACTGGCTCTAGTAGTTAATGCACATTAAAGAATCGCTAGAGGTGCCCGAAATTGGCTCTAGTCGACTAAAATAAAATGAGGAATTGCTTACTTTGCTAGAGGTGCCCGAAATTAGCTCTAGTGAAAATAAAAATAAATACCCCGATAATTGAATTAATAAAAGCCTGTAGTTCACATAGAATCTTGAAAATCAACTTGTTCACAACTACGCACACACATTGTCACGAGCACTATAGTTTGGTTCCGGGTAATTTTTGTGTTATCCGAAAAATTAAAAGGTGATCATACTTTGTGCCACGGTTCCGAGGTTTGAATTCAAGTTTGAAGCATGTCTTTGATGATTAAAGTCTTGGCAGGTAATTATGAGTTTGCATTGCTTGAGGACAAGCAATAGTTCGAGTTTGGGGGCGTGATAAGTGTTCAAAAGTACTATTTTTATTACCCTTTTTACTCATATTATTGTTAGACTTAAGCTCATATTAGTTGCATAATTAGTTATTCATGCATTAATTCATGTTTTTTTCCACTGTTGAGCTTGATTACATAACTTGGTGATTTTTGTGGAAAAAGATGCTGCTTTGGTGTGTTTTTGTGTGTGTATGTGCAGGATCACTTGCCAAAGCAATGTCGAGCTAGTTGCCAGGGCAATGCATGAAGGATTTGCCGAGCTAGTTGCCAGGGCAGTGCATGAAGGAGACGTCGAGCCAGTTGCCATGGCAATTGTCGACAAAGAGAAAATGCAATAGGGATGTCGAAATTGATGACTAGACAAGCCCAAAATGACGTGGAGCAAAGCCCAAACCCAAAGGAATTTGATTTCCATGCAGAGATTAAAGAAGAATTAAATTCCAAGAAGATAGAAGAAGTTCTAGTAGGAATACAATTATAATAAAGAATTATATTCTTTAAAGATAATTTAATTCCAACTCAAACTCCTCCTCAAAGAAGGAGTTTGGCCTAGCCCTATAAATAGCAAGGAGATTTCGACAATCCATAGAGAGAAGGCTAGGGGAATTTCGACAACTCCATAGAGAGCATTAGGGGAAATTTCGACTTCTTCTTCTTCTTTGCTTCCATTAGATTCATGGTTTGGGGATTATTCTTTGTATATCTTTTGAACCCACCCATGAACTAACTTGATCGGTTGGGGTTATTGTGTATTGTTGTTGTGAGAAACAATTGGATTTTGTTTAGGTAATAAGAGTTTGCACTTTTCTATTCAAGGTTTACTCATTCTTGGCTTTTATTCTTGTTTATGTGAATTGGGAGAGGATCTCGTAACTTCATATATTTATCTAATATCGGGAGAGTTAGATTCAAGAAACGAATGAGTATGGTCTTTATTCAATCTATTGATGGTGAAGATTAATACGGCTTAGGAATAAGTTAAAGATTTCAACGGCTAAGAGGAGCGCAAGATTGGTTGTTGTTCACCCTTGATTCACGCAGGGATGTATTATCAAGGCATGCACAAGTAGCTAGAGTTTCGACTTAGGGATAAGAAGAAACCATTGAAGAACGCTCTGCCGAACCTTGAAGTTGCTGCCCAGACGCCCAAGTAGTTGCCCAGCTAGTTGCCCAGGCAACCATCGATTAGTTGCCAAGGCAACCCCGCTGTGCAAGTTGACACGACAACTGAGTTGCCCTTGCACTCTTTTACCAAGACGATCCAATCGGGTATCACACCTCAACTCACGATAACCTGGCCTATTCTCTCTTTTTCTTTCATCTATTCTTTTAGTTTATTGCTTTTACTTTTCTCGTTAATTAAAACCTCTATTATCAATTGTGTTTTTATTTTCACAGTGCAGTAACTTAAGCAAAGTGGCCCAAACCAATCCCTGTGGAGACGATACTCGATACTCATATCACTTTATTACTTGCGACGTGTATACTTGCACATTTGCGTAGCACTTATTACACGCAACACCAACCCCAGGCTTATGGCTTCTTTCACCCATTGGAGTGCGAGCCAACATTACATATCGGGTGAGATTCGGAATATTACCAAACCAAGCAAATAAAATTACAATTTATGTCTTCCCAGGGATGTACTAGAGGGGGCTAGAGGGGGGCAGTTGCCCCTTACAAATTTAAAATCCATATATGATTTAGAAAATTTTTATGTATTTTCTATTGGAAATTTATTTTTGCCCCCTTAAAATTTTATAAGTACACTCTCTTAAAATTTTATAAACTCACCCTCTAATATAAAAATTTACGTCCGTCCCTGTGTCTACCAACTGTGCTGAATTGTTGAAATGCAGATATCAGCCCGATCCGATATCAGCAGCCACAGCGGGTCCAAGTGTGAATAACTATTTGACAGGATGGCTACCATGATGTATGTGTACTTACAAAAGATGAAAGCATGAGGAAATATGCATGCATGGTATGCGGTATGCATTACCTCGTAGGAATCAGACATTTTATTATCATCATCTGTGATGTATGTTATTTTATGAAACAACGTTGGCTTGTTGTTACCGTCTTTAATTAGGATAAACTACACCAATGGTCACTTATATTTTATAAATGTCCACTTATGCTCATTAAATTCAAAAAATAACGTTGTGGTCACTTATGTTATTAGTTTATAAAGTTTTGGCCTCTGAACGTTAAGAGAACGTTAATTTAGTTGCATCACATGTTACTAAAAGGGGTTAAATTTTAATTTGATCCTTAAATATAAATATAATACTAATTTGACCCCTTAACTTTGGATGAAATATCATTTTAACCTTTAAACTTTTGGTAAAATATCAATTTGGCCTCTGAATTCCACCAAAGTCTCCCGTTGCTGGCAACCATTCTCCACCATCGCCGGTTGCCACCGACAACCGTTGTCGACAACCGTTGTAGCCCCCAAATTACTGATGTTACAAGCCTTGTTCCTTCCTCAAGAAATTCTTAATCCATTGGCTTCTTTCCAGTTAAAAGTTCAAGCAAAACAACTCCAAAACTGTAAACATCCCCCTTTGTTGTTTAACTGAAATTGCAAAGTTTAACTGAAATTTTAGCCATAAAATCATTTTTGTTTAACTGAGATTGAGTAAAAGCAACTCAATTTGACTTGAGTGATCAAGTTACCCTAAACTCAAGAGAAATGAGAAAGAAAACTCATGGAACTCAAGTCACCTTTGTTGAAAATTGAAGTCTAATGGGCTACGGTTTAATCAAGTCCTTGACTAAACCGTAGTCCATTAGTCTTCAATTCTCAACAACCATGGACCTATTAAATCCAAGTTCTCGTTGGAAAAGCCTCTCTCAAGAGAGAAGCCGTAGCCAAAACCTAGGCTAAGCTTATTTTTCCAAAACAAAGAAGTCACTCTCTCCTATCGAAAAAAAAGTGAGTGGCTGAAAAAAGAAACATTAGGAGGTGGGGTGGTAAAGGAAGGGGGTCGACGGTGGAAGAGTAAAAAGACAAAGGAAGGGTGATGGGGTGACGGACGACGGTTTGGTGTCGACTCCTCAAGTCCTCCCCAATGTTGTAAGAGAGGTTGATTTATAGGGTTTGAAAAGGAGAGGGGTTCGGTACAGAGAAAAAATGTGATAATGGTTGCGTTTTCTACATATGCTACATATTTTCTCAATTACAATCTTTTATATGGTTATAATTTTTAAATTACTTCATATATTAAAGATAATATTTGCAGTTCATAGCGTAACTTATATAAATATTATCACTGATGAGATTTTTGTATAGTTGATCAACATTGTGGCCTTAGGTCATTATACACTCGGGTTTGAGTCTTATCATGCGTGATTTATTCATGTGTATTATAATAATTGATTATGGTTGTATCTATAGAAATGTGTGTAGATTGTAATTTTGTTTGTACATTATGTCGATTAATTTTGATTGTAATCATATAGATAAAATGTTATAATTGTACTTATAACTCAGAAGAGCATTAATCATATTCAAAATTATAAAATTGGTTTTATTTCACACTAATATTCTACTATATATTTACATAAAAAGTATAATAATTGCATATTTGGTGCGCAAGAAATTCAGTTGTTAGTTCTGCCAACGCGGTGCACAAATTGGACAAGCACATATAGTTTACATTTTATTTTTTTGAAAGCTCATGCAGAGGGTACAAATAGATTATAACTAATGGGGAAAAATGAATGGCTTCTTGGGATGAAAGTATTGTACATTGTATGGATTTTTGTATGTTGGTGCAAATAAGTTTATATTGCCAGTTGCAACTATATTAGCAACTGATGTAATACTTATATTATAGCAATTTGTATGTTTTTGGTGGTCAATTGAAGAAGAATCTATGTTGTTCAAAGAAACTTGACAATGAAATTTGGTAGCTATACTTCAGCCAATTGGCTAAACACATCACATTTCCCCTCCTCGGGGTTCTGGACAGACGCGATAGGAACAACCGTACAGGGCCCCCGAGAAAGAGGGGCCTAAAAATAGAGAACTTAAGTTAAATAGTTGTAAAAAAAATTAAAATTTATATATATAATTATGTGTATATATATATAACAATTATCTAAAACTTTAAACATGCAAAAAATGACACCTTTTAAATGAAAATGTTTGATTTTTAGATGTTTATAAGTCAATTTTTTGTTGCTCAAGAAGATAATATAATAATATTTGTTCTATTAAGGTAATTTTTTGAAAGAAAAAACATTTATATCTCCTACCGATTATAAAATTTTATTTAGATATACGTTTTAGTATGATGCCATTATTTTGTTTTTAGCTTAGTTTGAGTTTATGGTTTCGTTGTCCGGTATTAAATCGCTCAATGTATTATAGTCAGGTTTTAACTATTTTCTAATTGTTGGTTTTCCTTGGTATGCAGCCAAATGCAATTTTATTATAGGCATAATGTCAAATAATTCCCCTAACATTTTACTGAATAGTCATTTTGTCTCATATTCTTTTTTTTGTTCACTTTCACTCTTAACGTTTTATTTTAGGTCAAAATTACCCCTCGTGAATGGGAACCGTTAGTTAATTAACGGTCAATGCAGTATACTGATGTGACATGTTGACTTGGCTTAGGACACTAACATAGCACTTTACCACATCATCATTTTTTTAAATTTTTTTAAATTTTTTCTAAAAACAAAAAATAATAATTTATTTAATTTATTATTTTAATTTTTTAAATGATAAATTAAATAATTTATTTGATTTGTTATTTTTAAAAATTAAAAAATTTATTTTTAAAATAAATTAAATAAATTATTGTTTTTTATTTTTATTAAAAATAAAAAATATTATTATTTAATTATTATAAAAATATAAAAAACAAATTATTATTTATAAAAAATAAAAATAATATATTAAATAGTATTTATTATTTTTTAAAAATTAAAAAAACATTTTTAAAAAAATAATAAATCAAATATTTATTATTTATCATTTTTAAAAATAAAAAATATTATTAATTATTTTTATAAAATTAAAAAAAATGTTGATGTGTCAAAGTGCCACGTCTGTGCCCGCGTTAACCGTTAGTCAACTAATGATTTTCATCTACGAGGGTCACTTTGACCTAAAATGAAATGTTAGAGGTAAAAGTGGATAAAAAGAATAAGAGCTAAAATGATTATTCAGTGAAACGTTAGAGGTATTTTTTAGAATTATGCCTTTATTATATTAATAAAAAAATTCATTGAGTAAAAATTTAGATTTGCCTTTAGTATTTACCTATAATATACTTATATAATTCTAAAATGCACCAAGCATAATCTATCAATTTTTTTATTTTGCTCTGAATCTAGAATTAATTAATTAATTTTAAATGCATGCATGCTTCAATTTTATGAACTTTTAAACTAGTCGATGGATCTAAACTTAACTCCTTCAAAACAAGTTAAGATGATGAAATGTAAGCGTCATCTCAACATGAATTTAGACAAGACATACAATGAGGTACATTCATTATAATTAACTAAAGAAGTTGTGCATGTTTGATGTTAATGTTAGAATGTTAAAGGAATTTTGGTCTTTTTCTATCATTAGTTTTTTAAAATTGATTTATGTTGTTAATTTAGTGAGAAACTTGTGTGTCATTATACTTTATATAAAATTATTGTTGAAATTCTTATTTATTTTGTTTTCATATAGGAAGAAGCTAAAGCTGTACATGAAAAAAGCTAACAACTCCTTATAATAAAAAAAAAACTACTTAGATGTAATCATTCATTCAATACAAAATATTGAAACAGTAGCTATTAATATGAATGGTCAATTTAAAAAATTATTGAACATATTGACATTAAGTATTGTTAAAAGTTCAATACAAGATTATGATTCATTGAAAGAGGAAGGTTTACATAGTGAATCATTTAAGGAGGAATGCGTACATACTAGATCACATGGTGAAGGTTTAGATGATCATTAATTGAATGAGAAATGTTTACATAGTCGATCACTAAAGGAGGATTGTTTAAATAATATATTAAAAGATAAAGATTTAGATAACGATACATTGAAATGTTTAGAAAAAAATCACATAATAGAGAAGAATTAACTGTTGCATCCTTGAAGGAAGAAAAATGATAGTCATATTAGAAAATTATGTTTCTTTATTTTCAAATTTTTGTCATAATTATTATTCTTTTTTATTGTAATATATTTGTAAAAGAAAGCTTGAAGTAAATTATGAAGACAATATCAATTCTCACACTTATGGTCTGTCAGAAATATAAAACCTTCAATTTTCATTCCTTACTTTTTACTTGATACAATGATGACTTTATATAGGAGGAAAGACTTCACCTATGACCCTTATCCAAGGAAATTACATCCTAAAAAGATAGTCTAAGATTGCATCCTAAAAGATAGCTATCACAGATAAGGAAATTGTATCCTAAAAGATAGCCTAAAATTGTTTCCCAATCTTTCCGGCCGAGATCCTTGCCACGACAACCAATGAAGCAGTCGCCACGGCAACCGCAACAGATGATGTTGCGACAACCTACATCGTGCTTGCCCAAGCATATGCCACAACAACCAACCCTGAAGATGCCACGGCAACCAGAGCTAAAGACGTCCCGGAAATCACTATAAAAGCCAAAGGTAAAGCACCTATACCTGAATCAACTCCTACGGAATCATTGTCTGATTTTTTAGATTCGGACGAGTCCTCCATTGCACCAACAAAGACCGCACCAATCGAATCCTCCAAGAGAAAATCCAATGACATTGATGAAGAGGACGATGAGGACAACCCCGTACGAGGATAGATTCCACCATCGCGTTCAAGCAAGAGAATCAAGACACCGACCAAAAGGAAACTAATCATCCACGACGACGAACTCTCGGAGTAAGTCCTCGGTTGCATTTTACTTTTCTTTATTTTTATTTCTCTTTAATGCATGCAT
Organism: Hibiscus mutabilis; assembly: GCA_019671005.1. NCBI lineage: Eukaryota > Viridiplantae > Streptophyta > Magnoliopsida > Malvales > Malvaceae > Hibiscus > Hibiscus mutabilis. Next base: position 23,917,362 of record CM033744.1, on the reverse strand, counting down.
TGAGGACAATGCCTCACTCGAGTTTGGGGGGGATTGTTAGTAGTTAGTTACCATGTTTAGTTGCATTCATCTTAAGTATTGCATTTAGGATACATAAATTGCTTGCCATGCCTTTAGTTGGAACAAGAATTGCCTAGATTTGATGAATATCTGATGATAACTTTGCCAATGCACTTAATTGATAGAATTCTTATTCTAGGATAACCATGGAAAAACTTAGAATTTTACTATGATGCTAAATTTGATGAAACATTGTTGTGGTTTGATTGATTTAAGGAATTCTAGTGAACTTAGGTTGATAATTAAAAAAATTGGGGGATTAGAATAAAAATTGGATTAATGCTAGAGGTGCCCGAAATTGGCTCTAGCATGTGCTAAAAAATTGATCGCTAGAGGTGCCCGAAACCGGCTCTAGTATGTGCTAAAAATTGATCGCTAGAGGTGCCCAAAACTAGCACTAGTCGAATAAATTAATTAACTTAAGAAAACTAAAAACAAAACACTAGAGGTGCCCGAAACCGGCTCTTGTTAAAACATGTTAAAAAGAACCCAATGAAGTAATTTGAAAACCTCTTGTTTACATAGAATCTGAAAAATCAACTTGCACACGACTCCGCACACACTCACAAGCATTATAGTTTGATTCTGAGTAACTCCTAAGTTTTCTGAAAAATGAAAAGCCAATCATACTTTGTGCCCCGATTCTGAGAATTGAAATCAAGTTCAAAGCTAAGTTTGTGAAAATTAAAGTCTTGGCGGGTAATTATTAGTTTGCATTGTTTGAGGACAAGCAATAGTTCGAGTTTGGGGGTGTGATAAGTGTTCAAAAGTACTATTTTTATTACCCTTTTTACTCATATTATTGTTAGACTTAGGATCATATTAGTTGCATAATTAGCATTCATGCATTAATCCATGTTTCCTTCCATCGTTGAGCTTGATTGCATAACTTGGTTGTTTTTGTGGGAAAAGATGCTACTTTGGTGTGTTTTGTGTGTATGTGCAGAATCACTTGCCAAAGCAAGGCTAGAGCTAGTTGCCAGGGCAATGCATGAAGAAGATGCCGAGCTAGTTGCCAGGGCAATGCATGAAGGAGATGCCGAGCTAGTTGCCAGGGCAATGCATGAAAGAGAAGCCGAGCCAGTTGCCAGGGCAATTGTCGACAAAGAATAAGGTGATATGGTAGTCGAAATTGATGACTAGACAAGCCCAAGATGACGTGGAGCAAAGCTAAATCCCAAAGGAGTTTGATTTCCATGAAGAGGTTAAAGAAGAATTAAATTCCAAGAAGATAGGAGAAGTTCTAGAAAGAATATAATTATAGTAAAGAATTATATTCTTTAAAGATAATTTAACTCCAACTTAACTTTCTCCTTAAAGAAAGACTTTGACCTAGCCCTATAAATTAGAGGCCATGCCGTCAACTCTAAAAGGGAGAGAAGAGAGAATTTTTTACAAGCTTCAAGGGGAGAGAAGAGAGAATTTTTGACAAACTTCAAGGGGAGATCTCGACAAGAAGGCTTCATCCATCCTTCATCTTTTTCTTTCTTGTTCAATTAGGTTCATGCTAGAAATTCTTTATCTTGTGTTTCTTTGGAACCTAGCCATGAACTAAATCTATTTGGCTAAGGTTATTGTGTCTTGTGGTTGTGAGAAACTATTGGATTTTGTTTAGGTAATAAGAGTTTGCACTTTCTATTCAAGGTTTATTCATTCTTGGTTCTTATTCTTGTTTACGAGTGAATTGGGAGAGGATCTCGTAACTTCATCTATTTATCTAATATCGGGAGAGTTAGATTCAAGAAACGAATGAATATGATCTTTATTCAATCTATTGATGGTGAAGATTAATCCGGCTTAGGAATAAGTTAAGGATTTCAACGGCTAAGAGGAGCGCAAGATTGGTTGTTGTTCACCCTTGATTCACGCAGGGATGTATTATCAAGGCATGTACAAGTAGCTAGAGTTTCGACTTAGGGATAAGAAGAAACCATTGAACAACGCTCTGCCGAACCTTGAAGGTTGCTGCCCATACGCCCAAGTAGTTTCCCAACTAGTTGCCCAGGCAACCATCGATTAGTTGCCAAGGCAACCCCGTTGTGCAAGTTGCCACGACAACTGAGTTGCCCTTGCACTCTTTTACCAAGACGATCCAATCGGCTATCACACCTCAACTCACGATAACCTGGCCTATCTCTCTCATTTGATATCATCTATTCTTTTACTTTATTGCTTTCTAGTTTAGTTATTAGTTAAACTCCTATAACCTTCTATTTGTGTTTTTACTTTTTATAGTGCAAGAGATTAGATTCTTGAAGTGGCACCAATCCCTGTGGAGATGATATCTTTTATACTATAACTTGTGACGTGTACACTTGCACAATTGCGGAGCACTTATTACGCGCAACATCTGGTAATAGGCATTTTTCAAAAAAGCACTTTCAGATCCAAAGCCTGGTAATAGGCACTTTTCAAAATTAATCAAAAAGCACTCCAATGTTTGAAACCTGGAAATAGGCATTTTTCGAATAAGAGTGCATAATTTTTGGGGCACTCTGCTGAAGCCCATCCTAATTGAAACTCTTCGCTTCATGAATGATGGTAATATTTTCAAAAATGCCGAGTAGCTCGGGAATTTTTTGTTTGCTCCATCATTTATCTTGTGCCAAATGAATGTGATGAGTTAAATTCCCCAAATAAAAATAAGATAAAAATGAACCTACCAAGGGAAGTTCGTCAAGCACCGAAGTAACTTAAATTGCACTTCACACCTTCAAACATCAATTCAGCTCTTGAGGTCACCTAGACACAAGATTTGCTTGGGGCAATCCTCGGCAAGCTATTTTTAGTGTTGCTCATGCACTTGATATTCGGGGCATTCAATCTAGCTTGATATATCCACATTTTGAAAAGAAAAACCTATTTTTTTAATAAGCATCTCACATTGAAATAAGAACATGTAGTCTGAGATTTGAAGCAAAAAGTTTTCTCTACATTACTTACAAAGAAGTTCAAAAGTATAGGGACCAACAACAAAGGGGCCCTCAGATCAATGCTTTGACTAAAAAAGACACTCACAAGTTGACCTTTTGCCTAGAAAGATAATATTTTAGAAGAAGATGGTCAAACCCACAAGAGGTTGAGGCATCGACGCACACAAGGAAAAAGCCCACCTACTCTACAAGATATAACTGTAACAAAAACAAGACCGAGCCACCAATATGACCAGGGAGTCATGGGGCATCCCCTTTATAAGTCAACATCATTGCATGTTGTTGCGTGATTTAGGTGCAACGAAAACGGTGCAAGTATACACGTCGTAAGTAATAGTATAGTAAATGATCATCTCCACAGGGATTGGTGAAACTCTGATTTCTAACTTCTTGCACTGAAAAGAGAAATGAATAGTAATGGTAGGTGTTTGGTAATAACAAGTAAAATAACTAAGCAAGTAAAACGAATGGGAAAAGTAATTGAATAAGAGAGTAGGCTGGGTTATCGTGATTAGTGGTGTAATAGCTAAATGGATTGTCGTGGAAATTGTTTGCTGAGGTAACTCAATTGCTGTGGAAACTAAGACCAGATGAATTGTCGTGGCAACAAGGTCACAATTTATGTCGTGGCAACAAGGTCACAATTTATGTCGTGGCAACTGGGAATGGTTTGAATGCTGTGGCAACTGGGTTTCCTCCTTCAAATTTTGGTGAAGCGTTCTTCGATGTCTTCTTTTTATCCCTAACAGAAGAACTGGTAGATTGCACATGCCTTGGTGATACATCCCTACAAACCTTGGGTGAGCAACAACTGATTTGACACTTCTTTTAGCCGCTGAAATCCGATCCTTATCCCTAAGGCGGATTAGTTCCCACTAACGATTGTTTGAATAAGAACCGTATTCATTTGTTCCGTGAATCTAGTTCTCCCAAACCTAGATAAATAGATAACACTCGAGATCCTCTCCCAATTCTCTTAAGATGAAAAATAAGAAATCAAGAATGAACAAACCTTGAATTTATTAAAATTAAAAACCTAAACCATCCAATAGTTTTATCACACCACAAACCCAAATAACCCTTGCCAATTTAAATCAGTTCATGGCTGGGTAAAATGAAAATACAAAAGATGTAATCCCAGACATGGATCGCATAAAATAGAAATGAAGAAGGTGCGTTGGAATTCTTGTGATCTACTTTCTTTCTAAAAAAAACCCCCCTCCAAAGCTACGATTTGATCTCTATTTATAAAGTTGATGCGATCATCTTTGTGTTGATAAGATGGGTTTGAATGCATTTGAATTCCATGGAGATCTGATCCTTATCTGATCGGGCGTTTGAAATTTAAATCTGGGCTTTATCTTTTACTTTTTAGATAATCATGCAGATAATGTTGTTTTTATCCAGATTTATCCAGATATGCCGCAGCAATCAGTTTTGGCAATTCCTTCTATATTTTCCCTATTTGGCACGGCAATCTTATCCTGCACAAAATAGAGCGAACCAGCAGCGAATTTTCCATAAAAAACTAGCAAAATATAATACCAAGCTCATTAACCAAGGAAACTAAGAAACTATGTAAGAATGCCTATCAATGCAACTAGAATGAGCCTATGTCTAACAATAATATGAGTAAAAAGGGCAAGAAAAACAGTTCTTTTACGCACTCATCACACCCCAAACTCAAGCTATTGCTTGTCCTCAAGCAATGCAAATCACTAACAATTACCTGCCAAGGCCCTTATCACCAAAAACATGCTTCTTACTTGACTTCAATCCTTAAATCGTGGCATAAAAATTTAATTACCTTCAACCATCGGCAAGCATAGATAGTCACTCAAAAATGATGCTATAATGCTGGTGTAAGTGTGTGAACAAGTGTTGGACTCGTGTGAGTGCTTGGCAAAAGGGTAAAAATATGTACTGGAAATGTAAGAAAACAATGCCAAGATAAGTCTTTTGCATGCAAGTATATACGGTCTGCAAGTAATACAACAGTAAGCTGAGTATTGATCCCACAGAGATTGACTTGGAATTTAACTACTTTGATTTTTTACTTGTTAAGGGAAAAACATTATTGAGTTGAAATTGGTTTTGAAAGTGATTAAAGGAAAAGAAATGAAAATACAATAAAACAACGTTCGCAAGAAGAGTTGTAAAATGATTGATGAGAGTTGGCAAGGAATGACTACTTTTCACGATGTTCATGTCATGCCAGCCTTTAATAATGTTCTACCTTGGCATTTTTTACTGAGCAGATTCAAAGTTGGCATTCCTCTGTCAATGGAAATGCCCTAAATTAACCATGTAAAAACTCCTATATGCCTATAATGTATATTTTTTCATAAATTAATTTGATTAAGTCCCAATATTTACTCTCTAAGGGGTATACTCACTCCCGAAGTAAGTACATCTACTTGAACATCTTCTGTCAAAGCTTCTCACCTTAAAATCTGACAACTAATCATTGCCACCCAAGTCTGTTAAGAAATTGAGTTGCAATAGCCAAACTGTGTCAGTGGTCGCTTGGAACAGAAGTTATAGAAAAACTGAAGACCATGCCAGATGAATAAAACAATACCGAAGCATTTTAATATTAAAAACAAAATATTAAAAATTGTTCAACACAAGCATCCCCCACAAACTATTAAATTATTCATGGTAAGGATATTAACCATAAAACCTTTAACGTTTTCTAAAAACATCATCATCTTAAAAATAAAAATGACTAAACCAAATGAAAGGGCAAGAGAGGAGGTCGGTCGATGCAACCCTTCTTGATCTGGGTTTTCCTCGGTACAACCTCTCCAGGCCTATCGTGATGGTGAGAGCTATTTGGAGAGATTAAGAAAATGGTGTTGTCCATCGAGTGATTAGAAACGCTCTCCTTAAATAGGCGTGTGAAGAAACCCTAGATAAGGGGGAGAATTTGAAATTTGGATAATGCTCCAAGATAGGTGTTTCTAATTGATATTTTGGACTTAGTAAAAGTAAAGAATATTCAAATGGATTGTAGATAAAGGATTTCTAAGAGAAAAATTATTTTATGGAGATTTTCAATAACTATCAAAATAATAGACAGAGTTAAGAAAATTCAGTCTAAGTCTTTATAAAAGGAAAATTTTTAAGGTTTAAAAGTATCATGTGATAGATAGTGAGTTAAATTGGGTACTTTCAAATTTGGTAAAAGTTTGAGAAAAATTGAAGTTCAGTGACTAAAATGGAAATTTTGAAAGTTTGGCGGTCAAAGTATAAACTTTGGAAAAGTTCATGGATCAAAGTGCAATTTTCAAAAGTTATGTATTTTAACCCCATAAATGAATATTTCACCCCAAGAGTGAAACTTTCATGCTACTCGGATTTTTCGTACGAGGCCTATATTAGTGGCTATAAAGCTTTAAAGTTTGTAGGAAGAAAATTTAGAAACCGTATTGAGTGAAATCTGAATATTTGGATCGAATAAATGCCATAAATAAAAATCTAAGATATTTTGGGACATGGCTGTTTGGATTGGAACCAATTTGGTTCAATTTTAATGGAATGACAATTTTCAAGACTTGTTGTAAATAAAGTCTAGTTGGAGGGCAAATTGGTCATTTGTCATGGATGGCATTTTTGAAATATTTTGTAACTTTGAGGACAATTATGAAAGGTGAAAACACATGGATTTAATCATGGCCATTTATGTTGATGAGATTGAATCTTGGCCATTATAATAAAATGGCAAATTAGTAATTTCATTATTTAAAATGAATTAAAAATTCATTTTAATCTTTAAACATGTGGATTGTTTAAAAGATGAACAAAACAATATTTTGTTCATCCTTGGGCTGTTCGAATAGCCAAGAAAGAAAGGGGGGGAAATACCAAAATTTTCCTAGTCCATTTTCAAGGCTTTTGATCAAGAATTCAAGCAAGGTTGTTTAAGGTAAAGTGATCTACTCTTCATTCTCTATATTTTGATAGTAAAATTTCATGGAATTATGAATTTTGAGTTAGGGTTTGAAGAGAGAGAAATTAGGGTTTCATGAAATTTTATTAGAATTGTTGTAGTAGATATTGAATTGAGATTTGTTTTGATGAAAACAAGCTTGAAATCAAGTTAATTTCATGTTGGAAGTTGTAAAACCTAATCTTGAAATTTAGGGATTTGTTAGGGGTTTGAGAATTGATGATGATATTAAAGGATTTAAGTTGTTTGAAGCTTTATGTTGATGTTAGAACTTAATTTTTGATGTTTGAAGATTAAATTTCTATTAGGGACCAATTCGAATTTTTATGGAATATTAGGGACTAAATTGTCAAAATTTATTCGATGAAGGAAATGAATAGAAAATGCTATTTCATGCTTGAATTGACAATTTAGGACCAAATTGAACATTTTTAAAAGTGAGGATTTATTCGGCAATTTGAAGAAATAAAGGGGTACTTGTGGAAATTATTGTTTTGAAGAGGGATTCTTAGTAATATGATCAAATTAGCTTGATTTGGTAATTAGGGATCAAAATGGAATTTTTTGGAAATTGGAGGACCATTCGGTAAGTCTTGAAAATTTAGGGATCTTTTCAGAAATTCAAGAAAGTTATAGGATTAGTCTTAAATTTATGAATACTTGATAGATTTGATGATTCAAGAGTGAAAGGAAGTTAAAAGGATTGAAATGACAAGAAGAAAAGTTTAGGGACCTTTTTGAAAATAAGAATTTTTGTGAAGGTTGAATTGATAAAGATTGGAAATTAGTGGAAAATTTCTAGAAATAATAAAATGAGTAAATATTTGGTTTGTACATGAATTAAATGTACAAATATAAAAGTAGTGACTAAAATGTCATTCTTACAAAGTTTAAGGGCTAAAAGGATATTAGTCCAAAATGAAGAGGTAGTATTGGAAATTGTTCAAATTGAGATTGAACAATTGTTTTATGTTCAAAATGGTCATTAAAGACCATAATGAACATTTGATAAAAATAAGTAGAGAAGTAGGGAGAAGTTAGTATAAAAGTTGAAGCTATGTATGGAAATTGTGTACAACTGGATTTTGGCAGTAAGTTTGAAAATTCTTCATAAATTCTATGAAAAGGGTTAGATGGTAAATTTTATACCGATGTAAAGATTTGTCCGTTTAGTTTCGTGTCCAATAAACAGAAAATGATTTTGAGTTCCGAGTAAAAGGATATGAATTTTTAAGTGAAGAAATGTCAGAAAACATAGCACCAGTCTGTTCCGAAATTAACACTGTAAATTGACTTTGAAAATTCTCCATAAATCGTACAAGTTAAATCTGGGCTATTAATATATATGGGTGAAAAGCTTATTGAATCTAGTTTCTTTCAGAACAAACAGAATTAGATTTCTAGTTTTAGATTATTTTATAGATATAAATCTTTGAAGGTAGTACAAAGCTGCCAGAAATGAAAATTTAGATATTCTGTATCTAAAATTAATTAGTAAGATTGGAAGCATTATTTAAAGTTTGAAATGGTTATTAAGGACCAAAATGAGGTATTTGACAGTATGAGGAAGGAGGGAATTTATGGAAATTTTTATGTTGAATACTTAGATAGCCTAATTAAAATATTGTTAGAAGTGAGTTTAACAAATGTTTATTTGCATGCATGTGATAAATGAAGTTGGATTCAAAACAAAAAGAAGATTTGAGGTTCTATAAAGGAAAATATCGAATAGAGCTTAGTGAAGCAAGTTAATAAATGGCCTAGGTGAGTGCATTTCTAAATGTTTGCATTACATTGAAAATAGCATTGCATTTCTCTATAATACATGATATGATACAATGCTCTACATGGCAAGCTTGATGGAATGCCAAGTACGAATTATTGTTTGCGTAAATGATGATGCATTATGCGTACATGAAATATGGATAATGACAAGATTTAAATGAAACAAGATACACCCTGGGGATCTAAGCCCATAGTGCAAAATGCACTAACGAGGTGTTTAATATAATGAGCAAAGAGCGTCCTCTCGAGTACGTACTCTACAAAGCACTACGGTGCAGATAAGCTACGGGGTTTCCATAGGCCTCTAGCCATACACGTTAATAATAATAATACAAGAAGGTTATATGATAAATCACGAGCATGCAAATAACTGCATGATGATACATGAATCACATGATAGTGATGACACATGATCTATACGATACATGACACATGAAGTATATGAAAGAATACATGATATGCAAATGATTGCATGACAAAGTATGATCGTGATAAAGTATATACAAATGACTGCATAATAAATGTATGTTCATGATAGAATACATATCATACAAATGTTTACATGATAAAAGCAATGAGCATGTTATGATATATGATGTTATGAAAGTGAGTTACATGATCGTGAAGTATGTTACATAATGAGTATAAAAAAAGATACATGATATAAGTTCATTGTGAAATGCCTGCCATGTTACAAAGAAATGAAATGCACTTTATTATGACATACTATATTTCATTATTTCATGTTATATACATAAGTTTTATTGCCTCACTAAGTTCGTACTTAGCGTGTGTTTTATTTCACACGTATGTTCTTCAGATCAGACTTAGCAAGTAGGAGCCACTCATTTGGAAGTCAAGTTATCAGTAAGTGAAAGTACGTACATCTTTAAAATAGTCAAGTACTAGTGGGCATGTAATTATATTTTCAAAGAACTGTTTGGTAAGCTTTAAAAGTATAAAATTTACAAATAAGAAAGCATAAGCAATTATGAAGTATGAAAATGAAATAATGTTACTGGTACGATGAAAGTAAAATGGTTTGACTCAATGTTTAAACCTTATCACGTAAAATTTCTATAAACAAGAAAAGATCTAGGCAGTAAGCGACGTTTTCATCCTGAATAAATTTTCTTTCAAATAACTTAATTTTATACTTTATAAACCAATTCAGGGTTAAAACTAGCTACAATTGTCTAGAAATGTTTTCAGATGAAAATTTTGAAAAGTGCTATTTACCGATAAAAAAAATTAAGCCAGTTTTTAGTACATGTTTTAGTAGCATCTGTAATGTATATTCGTATTACGAGTATACGTTATGAGTGTTACAATATGTATGAATGCGTCATTATTATTTGTGTGTGAATACATATGTATTAAAGTTTGTATATTATTTACTATATGGGTACGTATGTTATATGCATGTATAAATATATATGTAATATGTATACGTAATGTGTATGATTGAATGTGCGTACGTGTGTATGTATGTGTATGTGTGTATTATTGCATTATTATTTGTATATACGTTTATATGCATGTGTGCATGTAAGCAAGTATTTATTATTCTTATTATTATTATCTTTTATTATTATTAGGTTAAATGGGTTAAAATTGAAAATGGATCAGACAAAAAGTAAAACCCAATTGTTATTTAAACTGTCCAGTCCACATTATATTTACAAACCCAAGAATATATTACATAGGCCTATTCGGCCAGACCCAATTCTAATCCTAATAATTAAAAAACCCTAGAAAAATTAACCCTAATATATTTGTTTTGCAGGCGGCTAAAGGAGAGTCGTTGGGTCAAATATTATCCAACGGCCCAGATCAGAAGGATCATATCCAACTGGTGCGCGTGTGATACACCCGTTTAGCTCCACGTGCCATGCGGCTTCATCACGGGTTGCCATGACACTTCCCCAAGGCTATTTGGACCGTTCATCTCCAAGGGATCACGGCCGTTGGATTAGATCTGGTCCAATGGCCCGAAGCAGATCTATCCGAGATAATCATTCCATCTGCCAACTACCGACCTAGGCAGCTGCTCCGTCGTACACCACCCCTCACTGGCCATACCGTCCAGCATGGCCACAAAACACAGAAAAATAGAGAGATCAGATCAAAATCATCAGCACAGTATTTTCATTAAATGTAACTTGAGACTGTGAACAAAGAAAAAGTATGGATATATATGTTGTAAGAAAAAACCTTGTAAGAGCAGATTTTTCAGAAAAAATAACAAAAAAAGATTTCCAGTAAGCCTCTCAACTTCTTTCTTTTTGCATGCATAAAAAAAACCAACAAAAAGAATAAAATAGCAAATAAATAAAAAGGGTTCGGGGTTTACCTGGGTCGTTTGGTCTTTCTTTCCAGCGAAAAGCCCCCTAGATCTCTGATCTGACTGGTTGAATCGATGAAGGTCGTACGTTTTGGTATAGGATTAGGGTTTCATCTTTCGAAAATAAAGAAGGTTTTTACAAAAAAGAGGGACACTTTGTTTTAAAAAAACCAGTTTCAATTTATATCAAAAACAAGATTTTCATCTTATGTTTTTTTTGAAACAAGAAGGGATCGGGTTTAAACCTTTAAAAAGGGGGCAACTTTTTGTATTCTAGGCTCCGACTAGCGGTGGCCAGAGTAGCCGAACCACCGTCGGTTTCTGGAAAGGATGGCAATCGATGATGTTTTTTTGGGAAAAAAGGTTTGAGTATTTGGGAGAATTTGGGGTTATAAAGAATAGGTCTAAAAATGGGAAAGGTTCGAATTTCTGCTGATGGGTGTTATTTATAGAGTTTTAATCTTTTAAAAATAGGCAAATCACCGCATAGGGACCCCCGCGTTTCTGATGTTTGCGTTTTGAGCCTGCCCCTTAGCATAATTGCACCCCCAATCCCCCTTACCTTTTCAAATCTTTCAATAGGGTCCCTAAATTAAACGGATTTCGAACTCAAATGGTGAAATTACCCTTTTGTCATTCCGTGTTTTGAGTTTTTTCAGTTTGGGCATGCCCCTTGGTTTAATTACATGTTCAATCCTCATAGATTTCCTTCAGTTTCCAATCCCGTCCTTAAATTATGTCTTATTGTTTTAGTTTCTGTAATCTTGTTTTGTTTTTTTCCTTTTCAGTTCTTTTTATATTTAAATGTTTATGTCATATGATTTTTATTACATGTTGTTTACATGCTTATTTTGTTCATATATGTTCTTGATATCATGATTATTTGCATTTTTTTGATATTGTATCATGCTTTTATGCTTGTTTGTTCGTATCGTATACGTGTTTTTGGTGTTATATTTGTTTTAATTTCTTTTTTATCTTTTTATTTTATGTCATTTCAGCCCTTTTTATTATTCTAAATATTTATGAAATTTAATTCTTTTTAGCGTGCTTGCTTTGTTTTTAGTTTTTTTATACTTGTGATATCATGTTTTATGTTCTAATTTATTGGTCCATGTTATATGTTTTTTTACCCATCATGTTTAATCTAATTCGTATGTTCATGTCTATGTTCGCATGTTTTTTTTATATGTTCATTTTGTACATTATGATATATGTTAGCTAATGGCATGATTAATTCTTTTTTTTCATATATATGTTTTTTTATATATATAAGTTGTCTTTGTCATGTTTATTCATGCATATTTTCTTTTATGTGCATTATCATATGTTTAGCTTTGTTTGAATATGATAAAATAAGTGTTAGCATTTTTATGTTTGCCTTGTTTCCTATGTTACATGTTAGTAGAAAAAATTGTTAATTTTGTCATGACGTGTTTATATTGTGTATACGCATTTTGTGTTACATATTAAGTTCTAGTTTTTGTGTTTACATGTAGTTTTATCAATCTAGTATCATACTTTGTCATATGTATATGTCTTATGTATGTTTAGTCTTGATTCTTGTACATGTCATTTGTATCTATGTTCATGCATTTTGTTATTTTTGTTTAATATTATGATGCTCGTGTTTTTATATTTCAGTACCATGTCAATGTGAATGTATGTTTTTAAATTATTTCTCTAAGATTGCATAATGGAATAATGTTTGTCAATGCGGTGCCCTTTTATTCGAGCATAAACGTGGCCAGTATCAAGCGCAGTGATGGTGGTTTGACGGTTTACTCTCGAATAATGGGGCCCTTAAAATTTACTCGCACTTATAACCAAATTTTAATTTAATCGTCAATTTAGTCTGGAAAGTCTAATATTAGTAAAGCGGTAATCATTAAAGTACCAATTTTGGGCAGTGTGGGGGTGCTAATCCTTCCCCATTCGTAACCGACTCCCGAACCCAACATTTTTAAAATCTTTGGTTTTATGGTGCCCGACCTACCTTAGTGGCCGGTGGCGACTCTATTTTTAAAATAAAATATGGTTTTTCTAAAACCCGCGAAATACATATTTTAAATACCTGAAAGACCCCAAACACCTTAAACCCCGTTTTTTTAGCGACAGAAAGAAAGGGACATCGCTACACCACCCAAGTCTGTTAAGATATTAAGGTGCAATAGGCAAACTGTGCCAGTGGTCGCTTGGCACATAAGTTATAGAAAAATTGAGGATCATGCCAGATGAATAAAACAATGCCGAAGCATTTTAATTATTAAAGACAAAACATTAAAACAGTATTCAACGCAAGCATCCCCCACCAACATTTCAATTAGTTCATGGTGAGGGTATCAACCATAAAACCTTCAATGTTTTCTAACAACATAATAATCTTAAAAATAAAAACGACTAAACCAAAAGAAAGGGCAAGAGAAAAGGTCGGTCGATGTAGCCCTTCTTGATCTAGGCTTCCTCGATGCAGCCTCTCTAAGCCGATCGTGATGGTGAGAGCTATGTAGAGAGATCATGAAAATTGTGTTGTCCATCGAGTGATTGGAAACACTCTCTTTAAATAGGCGTGTGAAGAAACCCTAGATAAGGTGGAGAATTTGAAATTTGGATAATGCTCCAAGGTAGGTGTTTGATCACCTTATCACCTTATCTCTAGTTTTGAATTTCTAGGGCTGATGTGTACTGGATCATGAGCTGCTTTGACCAGTTATCGAACACCACTTCCTTGCCAGCCGAGCTTGGAAAAATTCTTCTGCCCTCTTATCCACTCCTATTTTCAGAGTTGGTTCTAATGCGCTTTTCTCAGGATCTGATATGGTCCTATTTTTTTGGGCTGATACTTCTTTGCCAAGGGTCTTGGCAGTAATCTTTTGGTCCTTCTACTTTTCTCTACCAACCGCTACTCGGCAATTTCCTTCTAGGGTCCTGACCTTTTGTTCCAGCATTTCATTGCCAAGCATGTCTGCCTAAAACCTGCATAAAAATAGCAAAACACCCTTCATTCTTGCAAAAGAATGTCTTCAAACTCCTTTTTGCAAAATGCATGATTTTAACACTAAATGTAAACAAATGTACCTAAAGGCAAGCAAAAGGCTGTGTAAAATAGGCATAAAATATTGTACTTTTGATAAGTCAACAACAAGTCAATCAAAAGGATTCAAAGAAGACTTTGCTTTATTCTTTCTCTTTTTTATATATAGATATTGCCAAGGTAATTTATTAACAAACCACAGCTTTTTAGGGCTTCAACTTATCACAACTACTTTCCTAGGCTTGAAGATAAGATTGAGCAAACACCGAACCCCCTGGCCTATTGAGTAGAGTCATCCTGTAAAGTCATTCATTCACTCATGCTGAACTGTCTTTCTACTTAGTAATTGCCAAGCGTATCGGACTAATCATAGCAGCGATGTGTCCTAAGCACAAGGTATTTATTTAACTAGAGCCAGATAGGCACCTCTAGCATAAGTTTTTTTTTCTTCTTTTAATCCTAAAATCAACAAGTCACAATCCTGTGGACTTTTAAACAACATCATATCAAATTTCTAAGTTAAATCCACACCAAACCTAAAGCCAAAAGTTCTATCATCGATATGCCATGGTAATAAATTCATCATAGGATATCACAGCAGGTTTAGACAGTTTCATTAGGTGAAAGACATGGCAAGTAACATATGCAACCTAACATGAGATGACAAAAAAAAACAAGACCCCCAAACTCGAGCGAAGCATTGAATTCAATGCATGCAAAAATAAACAAACAAAAAGAAAGGAAATAAAATGCAAATGAGTTAGCCGAAGAGGCCATCACCTCGAATGACTAGTTTCCTTCAAGCCATTTGCTAGGTCCTCTTTTCGGCTCGTGGTGGCTGTTGACGCGAAGCTGGTGGTGCATCCTGAACCCTGGTTTCCACGACCTTATCACCCAGTTCGTCCTCCTTGGTGGCCTCCTTATGTTTAGAAGCTTTCGCTTTGATGACAATTTCGATGGCTCGGCCGGTGGCGATTTCATCGATGCAGGAGTAGAGTCGTCTAAATCTATAAAACCATAAATAAATTCAGTACAGGTTGGTTCAATAATAGGGTCCTTACCTTTTTGTGAGACATTGGTTGCCGCGGCAATATTGCTGGGAGCAGGCATAGCTTCAGTTGCCGGGGCAAACAGTGCAGCAGGAAATATAGGGAAATGTACAGTACTGTCAGGATAATGCTCCAGGATAACTCTCGTGAGGGTTGTATCTGGGTCCTTCATGTAGCGCATAAACAACAGTTAACATACCTCTATTTTATCCAATCGTTGTGTCAAAGGGCAAAGGATTTTGGCAATCCCATCGATACTTGACGTGGCATGTACACTTGTTGTGGCATGTGCACTTGCCGCGACATGTTTGGTTCCCTTGACATTTGCTGGAGCAGAGGACTATTTTGCAGCTGTTGATTCTTTTGTTGGCTCTTCACGCATCATACGCATATACTGGCTCCATGACCACCCACTTCTCTCTGGCATCTTCTCGTCCATAGTATCAGCCGTTACATGCTCTCATTCGCATAAGCTAGAGATTAAATCGAGGAAAAAGAGTGCCCCACATCCTTTTGGCTACAAGTATAAAATTCACCAACCATGATTTTTCCAATATCAATAGTATGCTTGTGCAAAATAGAATGAAAAAGTAATAAATGAGAATAAGAGACAGTGGTATTATAGGTAGTAGGCATCAAACAAGTTTTTAGGAAGTTGTTCCATAGTTTGGCCACAGGCTTTAACAAGATGCGGTTCACCGTTCTCTTTAAAGCTCCTTCATTCCATGCGGCTCCCTCGACGGTGAGATCTTGGAAAACTTCCCCCACTTCTTTGGTGGTGATGTTTTCAACAAACTTGGTGTTCTCGTCATTTTCAACATACAACCCAAAGTATGCGTTGATTGTGGCTGAGTCAACAGGAATAGCCCTACCACATACAAAAACACAAGGGTTATCCAGATTTGAAAAATGTGAATAAAATTCCCTTACCCATGAAATGTTTCTGGGTTTCGGTTGTTCACAAAAAATCTGCCACTTGTGAAGCTCAATGATCTTGTAGACGGAGTCCTCAAGACCATAATTCTCTTGGGAAACATCATACTCGAACCCTTGTTCCTCTCATACCCTATGATTTGCAAATTTGGTGTTGAACTGCTTCTCAATTAGTAGAGAGGCAAATCGACAGAAATGGGGCTCGAGTACTCGTGTAGAACTTGCTCCGGGCATGGTCTTGAAGTTCTTGGCCATGGTTGTGGGTTCTTGATCGGAAGAACAAGAAGAAAAGAAATCTTAAGAGTTCAAAAGATAAAAAGAAAGTAAAGGAAGAAGATGAAGTAGATGGGTTTGTTACTCCTCTTCGGAAACACATCATCATATGACCTGATCTGCACATTGTTTAAACAATATAGGCTCATCCCAATAATAATGCTTAGCATCATGTCGGAACCACTTCTTTCCTTGGTGAGTAAGGCCATAAGGTAAAATACGCTAACCAAAAAATTAACTAGATCTATATACCAGGGTGTTGCGGTGGCAACTAACAATTGCTCATCTGGGAATGCATCATGATCTCCAAGGATTCATCATTTTTATCGCCCCCTTCTAGTCTTCACAAGTGATCAACAACCTAGTTCTTTGTTCCCTTCATGTCCTTAATTTCATTGTTAAATTCTTGTAAAAGCAATATCCAACAAATTAAACGAGGTTTGACATTTTTCTTGGCAATCAAATACTTAATTGCCGAATGGTCAGTATGGAAAATTACCTTTGTACCAATCAAGTAGGAGCGAAACTTGTCAAATGAGAAAACTATTGCTAGTAGTTCCTTCTCAGTCGTGGTGTAATTCAATTGAGCATCATTAAGGGTTTTACTAGCATAGTATATCACATGGAAAATTTTACCTTTCTGCTGGCTTAAAACAACTCTAACCACGAAATCGCTCAAATCACACATGAGCTCGAAATGTAGGAACCAATCAAGGGGAATGACAATGGGTACCGTGGCAAGTTGCTTTTTAAGAGTATCAAATGTCGTGGTACAAGAATCATCAAATTTGAAAGTCTTGTCATGTTCAAGAAAGTTACACAATGGTTTAGAAATCAAATAAAAATTATGAATAAATCTTTTGTAAAATCCTGCATGTACAAGAAAACTTCAGATCCCTTTAACTGAATGAGGTGGCGGTAATTTCTCAATCACGTACACCTTGGCTTTGTCTACCTCAATTCCGTTCGATGAAATCTTGTGTTCGAGCATGATACCCTTGTCCACAATAAAGTGGCACTTCTTCCAGTTTAATACTAGGTTAGATTCTTCACAGCATGCTAATACCTTCTCTAAATTATCGAGGCAATTATCAAAACTGTCTCTGAATATCGAGAAATTGTCTATAAAGATTTTTAGGAAATCTTCAACCATGTCAGATAAAATTGCCATCATACACAATTGGAAAGTTTTTGGAGCATTACATAATCCGAACGACATCCTTCGAAATTCATATGTACCATAAGGGTACGTGAAGGTGGTATTTTCCTGGTCTTCTGGTGCTATGGCAATTTGGTTAGAACCTGAGTATCCATCAAGAAAATAATAAAAAGATTTACCTGCAAGACGATCAAACATTTGGTCAATAAAGGGTAAAGGAAAATGATCTTTCCTAGTATCCTTATTTAACTTACGGTAATCTATACGCACTCTCCAACCAGTGACAGTCCTAGCTGGAATGAGTTCATTGTTTTCATTACTTACCACCGTTATACCTCCCTTTTTCGGTACACATTGTACTAGACTTATCCATAAAATGTTAGAAATAGGATATATGATAACAGAATCGAGCCACTTGATGATCTCTTTCATCACAACTTCCTTTATGGCAGGGTTAAGCCTCATTTGTACCTCAATGGAGTTTTTATGGCCATCTTCTAAAAATATCTTGTGCATACACACTGCTGGACTGATTCCCTGCAGGTCTGCTATTGTCCAGCCTATTACCTTTTTGTGCAGCACCAACATGTTAATCAACCTCATTTCCTGTTCAGGCTGCAACTTAGAAGAAATGATTATGGGTAAAGTTTTATTGTTTTCCAAATAAGCATATTTTAATTGCCCTGACAATGGTTTCAATTCTAAAATAGGGGGTTTCTCAATAGAAGGTTTTGTAGGTTTACATTCCTTACCCCGGTCGACTTATGATCAAACTCGTCTCTTGTTATGCCTCAATGTCTGACTCCTCAAGTTCTTCGTCTCGACAAGGAAATTGTAGTGGCAATACTCCTTTACATCGAAGTTAAATTTGGTGGTGGCCTAAATAACTTGGCATTCTTCTGGATCATCAGCATGCTTTAAGGTTTTAAAGACATTGAGCGTAACTTGCTGATCATTTACCCGTATAGTGAGCTCCCCTCTCTCAACATCAATCAAGGTCCTCCCCGTTGCTAAGAATGGTCTCCCAAGAATAATAGGTGCGAACTCATCTGCTTCACAATCTAAAACAATAAAGTTAGTGGGAAAAATAAACTTATCTACTCTTACCAAGATGTCTTCGATTTTTCCCTATAGATGTACATAAGATCTATCCGCGAGCTATAGCATGACTGTAGTTGGTCTCGCCTTTCCTATGCCTAATCTTTGAAAAAAGATTTTGGCATGAGGTTTATGCTTGCTCCGAGATCGCATAACGCATTCCTGACATAGCAATTATTGATTGCACAATGTATTGAAAAATTGTCGGGATCTTTTAGTTTTGGTGGCAATCAGTTGTGTAACATCGCCATGTATCCCTCTGTCGTAGCAACTGTCTCAAACTCTTCTAGCCTAGTCCTCTTAAATACAATGTCTTTAAGGAACTTATCATAGTTTGACATTTTTTCTATTGCTTCAACCAGTGGCAAGTTGATGTGGACTTGTTTTAGGATGTCAAGAAATTTCTTAAACTAGTACTCATGTTTCTGTTCTTCAGCCTTTGTGGGAATGGTGGTGGAAATCTAATCTCCTTGTCATTGCTCGTCTCATCTGGCTTAGAACTGGATAGACTTATCGCGGTAAGTGGATTTACCGGGGCAACTACTAAAGGCTCGTCATCAATGATTGCCTTGTCATTGTTGCTTGATACATTTTCTTGAGCGAGGGACTATTCTACTGGAAAACCACTATCCTAAGATTGGATAGGTCCATCGTTTTCTTTCGATCCACTTCGGGTGGTTATCACCTTACACTGATCATGGCCTATTCCTCGTACGACCTCAGTGTCGCTGGGTAGACCATCTTTTGGCCTTGTATTCAGGATCTGGACAAATTGCCCTACTTGCATCTCTAATGCTTTCAAAGCTTCTCCTTGGCTCTGCATTATCATCTATGTCATGTTAATAAAGGTGTTAGTCTTTTTTTTCATGAAATTACTACTCTCAGCCATATAAGATTCAGTTTTTAACATAAAAGCATTTATAGAGTTTTCCAAAGAACTAGCTGGAGTTAGTTGTTGCTGTGGTAACTGTTGTTGAGGGATCGGTTGCTGCGACATCTGTTATCGTGGCATGTTTTGTCAAAATATTGATGTTTCTGCATGCTGACGGTTCAGATTTTTGGAGTTATTCTAGTTACTCCACGAAAAGTTGGGGTGTTGTCGCCATGCTAGATTATATGTGTTAGAATATGCATTGTTGTTCTGGTTGTAGTTTCCAACATAAAAGGTGGACTTTGGGTTCTGTGAACACTCAGAAGAATCACGGTTAGCATTACCTAAATCATAAATTGGACCTATTACCTTGATCTCCTATGTGTTGTTAGGTTGCTGCATATTCTTAACCAAATTGGTTAAAGTGGATAACTATGCCAAAATAGTGTCTGACGACTCCAATTCAATTGCCAAGGCATTTCGCCTGACTATTCCTCTTCTAGTGGTCAGGAACTGATAATTATTCTTGGCAATTCTGTCTAAAATCTCAAAAGCTTCCTCTGCTGATTTATCTAAAAGCGTGTCATTCGCCGAGGCATCCAGCATCAACCTCGGCGAATATGGGAATAATTTTAGCCTTAGGACATCATTATGGACTCCTTGTTGCTTGAATGAATGACGGATTTCTAAGAACGATTTGAGATGCTGTCTAGCATCCTTAGTTGCTGGTCTGTCGAACTGACCAGCTGTATTGATCATATTGAACATTACTGGCTTCAATTCGAATTGGGTGGCCTGAATCTTAGGTATGACAACTTCCATAGTGAGGCCATCAAGATCTTGCTCTAAGTAGTCTCGGATGGGTTTGTTCCTCACACGAACATGTTGATTAGGTATCTCTACTCCACCTCCTACTGCGGAATTTTGATTGCCGTTGGCATTCATATTGACAACTGGATCGACAGGTCGATCTGCCATCATTACTTTCAACTCTCTTCTACGTCTACGAAAAACGCATTTGATCTCTGATTCACGTGGGTAATCTGGTGTTGTAGGTCTTGCCCTGGTCATACACCAATGCAAAACCAAAGTTATTAGCCCCTTCAAACCAAACACAGAAATAAAATAAAAGAAACAAATGTGCAAGAAAATAAAAACAAAGTCATTATTGCAAATCCCCGGGAACGGTGCCAAAAACTTGTTACGTGATTTAGGTGCAACGCAAACGGTGTAAGTATACACGTTGCAGGTAATAGTATAGTAAATTATCATCTCCATAGGGATTGGTGAAACTCCAATTTTTAGCTTCTTGCACTGAAAATAGAAATGAATAGTAATGTACAAACCTTTAATTTATTGAAATAAAAGCCTAAACCATCTATCATTTTATCACACCACAAACCCAAATAACCCCAGCCAATTTGAATCAGTTCATGGTTGGGTAAAAAGAAAATACAAAAGATTTAATCCCATACATGGATAGTTTAAAATAGAAATGAAGAAGAATGTACATTGGAATTCTTGCGATCTATTTCCCCTCTCAAAAATCCCCCTCCAAAGCTGTAATTTGATCTCTACTTATAGAGTTGATGCGATCAGCTTTATGTTGATAAGACGGGTTTGAATGCATTTGAATTCCATAGAGATTTGATCCTTATCTGATCGGGAATTTGAAATTTAAATCAGGGCGTTATCTTTTACTTTCTAGATAATCATGAGGATAATGTTGTATTTATCCAGATTTATCCAAATATACCGCGACAATCAGCTTCATCAATTCCTTCCATATTCTCCTTATTTGCCACGACAATCCTGTCCTATACAAAATAGAGCGAACCAACAGCGAATTTTCCACAAAAACCAGCAAAATGTAATACCAAGCTCATTAACCAATGAAACTAAGAAACTATGCAAGAATACCTATCAATGCAACTAAAATGAGCCTAAGTCTAACAATAATATGAGTAAAAAGGGCAAGAAAAATAGTACTTTTACGCACTCATCACATGCCATTCATATCAACAACATGTCATTCCATTTATCATGCATTCGCATTAAATGCATACATTACACATCAAGTTAGATGCATTCATGCTAAGTGCATTTATTTCATTCATACATAAAACAAACAAGTTCAGGATGAGGATCCTTAATCATGAACGACAATAACAAACTGGCAAGCCCTCAACCACGAAGGAAAGCCAAACTAGCAAAGAAGTTGAAACCTCAAAAATGGAGTATAACAACGCCCACCACGAAATGGTAAACCCTCAAAGCAAAGGAAGCCAAACCTAAACTCAAACCCTAAGTGAACAATTACTAATTATTGTTTACTTTTATTTTTCAAGTCTTACCCCATTGTCAGTAGTGTAGCAGATCTATCACACTTATTCTTTGATGTCGACCCACAATCAATGGTGTAGTAGAACAAGAGACCTCCCATTAGATCTTGACTCTCCATCTGTGGTGTAGTGGATCAACCTATATTCTCCAGATCTTGACTCATCGTCATTGGTGTAACGGATCAACCAATCTTTCTGATCATGCCTCTTTGTCAGAGTTGTAGCTTGATCAAACCTCTTTCTTCAGATCTTGACTCATCGTCAGTGGTGTAGCGGATCAAAATCTTTCAGATCTTGCCTCTTTGTTAGAGTTGTAGCTTGATCAAATCTCTCTTCTGATCATGCCTCTTCGTTAGAGTCATAGCTGATCGTAACCTATAAACTCAGATCATGCCTCTTCGTTAGAGTCGTAGCTTGATCACTATCAACAAACTTCGATCATGCCTCTTCATTAGAGTCATAGCTTGATCGCCATCAACTAACTCCTTAGATCATGCCTCTATGTTAGAGTCGTAGCTTGATCGTAACCTATAAACTCAGATCATACCTCTTCGTCAGAGTCGTAGCTTAATCGCCACTAACTTTTTAGATCATGCCTCTTCGTCAGAGTCGTAGCTTGATCACCACTAACTTCTCAGATCATGCCTCTTCGTTAGAGTCGTAGCTTGATCACCACTAACTCAGATCATGCCTCTTCGTTAGAGTCGTAGCTTAATCCAATCTAATACCATGATCTTGTCTCGTCGTCAGTGGCTTAGTGGATCACCCATATTCAAACATCTCTTTGCCCAATCGTTTTAATTTTACAAGTTTTAAACTAAAATAAATGGATACTCGCTCTAAAGCAATTCTCTTTTTACTCTCGCAGGTTCTATCCTTTTAGAAAAAAATGAAGTAGATGAGTTGACCAGATCTTGGCTCTCCATTGGTGGTGTAGCGAATCAACAGATGAGTTTTATTTTTTTGAGAATTGGAAGATAGACTAGTTAGAGTTCGAAGAAATGGTTGTGCCAAGAAGAGGTGTTCCAGTTTGATCGAACAAAAATGGTTATCTTTTAGTCTTTGCTCTATTGCTGGTTCACAACAATGAGCAAAGATGGGCAGCTGTAATTACCATTTTTGTCCAGCCTTACAATCCAAATAAATCTATTTAAAATTAAAATCCAGATTAATTAAATCCAAAAGTCCATTAAGTGTCCATTTACATCAGCCCAAATATCTCTATCCATTTTACAAACCGGCCCACTATCCTAAACCTATTTGCCAAACCAACCAATTAACCTAACCCGTTACCATTAACCCAACCTGGATCCCTAACCCGTGTAACCTAAACCGTAGAAACCCTAACTCCCCACATGCCCTAGCCGCCGCCCTTTAGATTCCCACTCTTCAGAAGCTTCTGGAAACAGCCTCTTGGCCATCCAGATCCCTGGCCACGTTAGCGCCACATCTGCCACGCTACACTAGCAAGGCTGCCACATCACGATCTTCTCAGTATGCGCATACAGCCAAGACTGGTTTCCTCCAACAGTTGTACGAGCATGCAGCGCCTGTAAAGACACCAACAAACAGAGATATCAGATGGTGCATGCAAACAAAATCAGAAATCAACACTGACTTTTTGATCAACAACCAATCAAGCTTTTTTTCCTATTTTGTCTATGTTTTTTTATCTTTAAAATCAATGTATTTCTGATAAAAAGCCAGGACTGAAAATAATGTAAAGGGGGAAGAACTGGAGAAATACACAAAAAGCAGCTAAGTTTTTTTAGGTATTCTTGCTTATTTTTTTCTTTATGTGCATAGATATTTAGGGTTCCTCCTTTTTCTTTTTTGTTAAAAAATGAAATCAACGGGTTTACCTAAGAAATCACAGCCATTTTTTTTCAAAATCGGAAGGTTTAAAGGGGTTTCATTTTTCAAAAAGATTTCATTTTAAACCAAAGAAAATCGAAAGTTTCTAAAAAACTAAAATCATTTCTTCAAACCCTAAACTTAAATTTTCAAATCAAAAACAAAAAGAAAAAAGAGGGTTTCGAGTTTACCTGCGTGACCCTGAGGCCGTCGTTTTCCAGTGCCTTCGGGCTTCAGAAATCACCAGCGAGGCAGCACTGCCGAGGATCGGCACTTGAAAGGCCGGGCTAGGATTTCAGCATTCCCCAAACAATAGAGCATTTTGTGTTTTTTTTTGTTTTGAAAAGGGCTGAAGCAAATGATTTTCAAGGCAAATTTTGCCCCGGCTTTTGATATATATGCAGCCATCGAAATGTTGTCGTTTTGGCCCTTCCTTGACCTGCGCGGTGACCCGGATCCGAGAAGGATCTGCGCACTTTGGTCAAGGGGTTAATTACCGTTCAGGTCCTCTCATTTTCTCCCGTGAAAATTTCAATCACGGGTTTAACCCCTTTTCAGTATTTTTTTTCTTCATGTGCATAGATATTTTACTATGTTATACATAAGTTATGTAATATATATTATATTATATGTTTTTTATATTGCTTATTATCATACTTCATATTATATAGTATATATATATTATTTATTTTATGTTATATATCATATATTATAATACATATTACATTATATGTTATTATCTTATAATATAGTATTATTATATTATGGTATAGCATAATATCTATATATTTATATCAGTTGTTTATTTCCTATTCGAAACGGCCTTAAGGTGACCTGCAATGAGAGATGACCCGTATTATTTATGGCCCGTTTAGTGTAGATTTTAATTTTTCGCCGTTTATTTACCACTTTTAATTTCTCGTATTTAAATTCTGTAATTTAATTTCTCGTATTTTTCTCGCAATTTAATTTCCCCATTTCTTTTTATGTTCAATCCGGTCTTTTTTCATATTTTTCCTTTTATGCACTCTTTGTTCGGTCCTATTTTTGGATATTTAAATTCTCGCATTTATTTTATTCGAGAATTTATTTTCTGCGTTTATCTTTATTGTTCTTTATTTATTTATAATTTTGTGACATACATAATCTTGTCATTCATTTCACCCTCAATTATTTTAGGTCACCTTGTTAATTAATTAAACTAACTTATAAAAAAGAGATAATTATTAACTCAATTATTTTGGTCTTAATCTTGGCTTAATGGATATAGACTAAATATTTCAATTAAATCTTATCGTCTGAAGATAAATACTAAATGATTAAAATTTTGACAACTCATAACATCATTTTTTAGACTGCTTGCATAATGCATAAAGGTGATGTACTTAATTCGAACTGTAAATTAACACGGCAGTTAGCTTATTAGATATCGGTTTAATCTACGATTCGATGTACATTCATACTTATTAATTAAACGGATAATTAATTCGATCCCACTAAATGATTAAAGCTTGTTCAATTAAAATTTATATTAGATTAAGAACGATTAATTAAATCCAATTTGAATTTCAATAATTTTCGTTGATTAAAAGCAACATCTGTTTTGGTACCAATTTCTAAGCGTGATGGGGGTGCTAATCCTTCCCCACACGTAGCCAACTCCCTGAACCCATTTTTTTAAAGAATCTCTGGTTTTATGGTGTTCGGTCTACCTTAGTGGTGGCGACTCCAACTCTTCATTTTCGAAATAAAAACACATTTTTATCAAAATCCCCAATTTTCAAAAATTTTCAAAGAAACAAAAAATTCAAAATAAAAATCCACAAAAAATATTTAGCGATTTTTAAAAAGGTCACTACAGTAATAAATGGCAATGGGACCAAGTTGTAATTGAAAGGGTTGCTTTGGTTACTCCCTGTTTTGGATATGTTATATTTGGTGTTTTAGACTTGTAAATTGTTATATGCTTTGAATTGGGGGGCTTTGGGAAGATTTAAGCATGTGGGGTAGAAGCCATGCCTATAGGTTTACTTGGATGATTGTTTATGCTTCTATGATGCCTACATTTCAATGTTTCTATGATGTTTACATGTTGTTTGAAGAGTATTCGAACGAAGAGGTCATTACAGACCCAGTCGTACTGATACAGATCCTTAGGGATCAGTATGCGAGGTTTGTTACAGCTTAAAAGTGTGCAAAATTGCATAGGGGTATCGATACGCCTAGTTCCGTATCGGCACACCCTCAGAAAAATACACTAGGTGTCAGTACACGGGCAACCGTATCGGTAATCATTTTAGTTTTTGGAATCCTCTATTTTGATATTGAACCACTGGTATCAGTACATAAGAGGACCGTATCGATACCCTTTGCAAAATAAACTCGTATCGATACAGACACGAGGTTTATCGGTACCAAGTCTGCTATTTCTGGTAACTGCTTTGCTGAAGTTTGAATCTTTGTGGTTTAGTCCTTGTTTCTTGTATATACAATTAATCGAGCTTGGATAGTTGTTTTATGTTGAAATTTAACTAACATGCATGTAACCTGGTTAATTAAGTTTTGGTAACTTTGGATTTAAGTAAGTCCCCTCAACTTTATAGAATTGTATTTTGGTCCCTAAATAGCAAATGGACCTTGGTTTAAGTATTTCGTTCGGGTTTGTCTCGGCAAACCCAATGTAGCTTACTTGGTTCGGTCTAGCGTCTAGGCCTGGTCAAGGTGGTTACATAAGACTTATACCCCAAAGTCTTGTAAAACACTCTTTTACAAAAAGAAAAGAAAGCAAATAAAGAATTCCTCGCTAGGTAGATTGTTTGCACAATTAAGCTCATTCACCCAAACCTAATACACTTGAGCATACATTAACAATTTAGCTCACAAGTGTTTGTCTATGAAGAAAATGAAAATTTAAGTACAAAGACTCTTTTCTAAATCATTGGGATGTTGGCATTAAGATCATTAGCTTCTTCAGATGCTTCTTGGGGTCCTTTATACTCCCAATTGAGTTTCTAGTCGTTGAGGACCGTTGGGGATGAATTGGAACAGTTAGGGTCTTTATTTTTTTACAATAAATGCAGTTCTGGAGCTGTCAGTATTGGTACACGGGTTGCCGTATCGGTACCTGTTCTTCATAAACTAGCCATTGGAGCGTTTAAAAAGATTAGGGTATCGGTACGCAATACTTTCATAGCGGTATGCACCCTAGTGTATCGATACATCCTTTGGCCGTATCGATACGGGTTTTGGCTACTAGAAATTTATGTAGAACTCGTATCAGTACGGCTTGAACCATATCGGTATGGGGCCTCATATTTTGATATTTTGGTCACTTAACTTCGTTTTAAAACAAGTCAAAACCCTTTCAAACATATTTTCAAGTTAGTTGGACTTTGAATAAGATTTGCAATAATTCAATCAAGTCCAAAACATTTTTCAAATTATTATATCAAAACAAAAATCTCAATAGGTATTGTAAGGCTCTAACCACAACCCGGTAACCTTGGACATCATTCAAAGCTTTGCCATCATGTAGACTAAGTTTGGGATATTGAAGAATAGGTGTAGAAACATCTTTAGCATCAAGCTGACCAGTTTTGTGTAAAAGTTCGACGGCAAACTTGCGTTGATTGAGGAAGAGACCACCATGCTGATGTTGTACTTTGATTCCTATAAAATAATATAGTTCACCGAGATTTTTGAGAGAAAAATAATCATATAGAGAGAAAATAATATCTTGAATCTGAGCATCAAAATTTTCGGTGAGAAGCATATCATCGACGTAGACAACAAGGTACATTACAGCACCATCATGCTGACTAATGAATAAGAAAGTATCGGGCGAGGAAGCATGAGACCCTATTGTTAGCAGAAATGATTTCAATTTGAGAAACAAATTTCGTGGAGCCTGGCGTAGACCATAGAGAGCTTTCTTTAATTTACAAACAAGGTGCTCTTCATTAGAGTTATATTGCACAAAGCCAGCAGTTTGGTGCATATAAACATTCTCCAATAGATCACCTTTTAAAAAGGCGTTATTGACCTCAACTTGGTGAATTTTCCATTGTCGAGTGACAACAATGGAGAGAATGATGTTAACAGTGAAGAACTGAACAACAGGGCTTAATATTTCCAAAAAAAATCGTGAACATGAACCTGTGTGAAGCCTTTGGTCACAAGTCAAGCCTTCAATCGATTGGGAGTGCCACCAGGGTTGTGCTTGACCTTAAATTACCATTTACTTACGATAACCTTCTTGCCTGTGGGAAGTTCAACCAAGTCCCACGTGTCATTATCTTGTAAGGCATTGTATTCTACCATTACAGCTTGTGCCCAATTAGGACGTGCAAGAGCATCGTGAACCGAGAGAGGGGTGTTACTATAGTGAAGATGATAGAGCTTGGACTTGAGACACCAGCCTTGCTGAGAGTGATAATAGCATGTTGATCGAGAGAGGTGTGAGTGGTGTGAGATGTAGGCATACTATAATTAGGGCTACCAACCCCCGATTCATGAGAGCTTGTAGTAGCAATGGGTGAAATTTCATCCATATTATGGGGAATATCCAATTTATGGTAAGAAGGAGAACTTTCATCGAGAGCCAAATCTTCATATACATGAATAGTGTTAGGAGACAGGGATTGATCACAAGGAGAACGCTCAGTAGAGGCTATCGGTAAGGGAGTTGTATGCATGTGGGCTCCTGTATAAGAAGAACCTGGTGAAGAAGAATATTCTGGCATAGGTGTTGAAGTGGGTTCAGTAGGTAGCACTAGGATCGAGCTACAAGAGAACACTTGTTGCGTGGTAGAGGACGACATTGTTTGGCAGCAAAATATATTCTCGTTAAAGATAACATGACAAGAGATGTACATTCTACCAGTAGGGCCAAGGCATTGATAACCATGGTGGCTGGGAAAATACCCAAGGAAGATGCAGGGCTTAGAGCGAAACTCTAACTTGTGTCTGTTGTATGGCCTGAGACATGGGAAACATTCGCAACCAAAAACCTTGAGAAATTTATAATCTGGAACCTGACCAGTTAGTATTTGGTGTAGAGACTTGTTGCCAAGAACCTTGGAGGGCATACGATTCATTAAATACGTGGCACTGAGCACATAAGCCCAAAATTTGAGAGGAAGAGAAGCCTGTGCAAGCAATGTGAGGGCTGTCTCAACAATGTGATGGTGCTTTCTTTCCACAACACCGTTTTTCTGAGAGGTGTGTGGACAAGAGATGCATCGTTAAATTCCAAGGTTTGCAAGAGTTGAATTAAGAAAGTGAAATTCAACACCTTCATTCATTTATATAGCTTTGATTCGGGCATCATACTGATTCTAAACTAGTGTAAATAACTGGAATGCACAAGTTGCATCATATTTCTTTTTCAGCAAATTCGAGAAGACATGTCCACAAAAGAAATATAATAATTATAACTAGGGGTGTGCATAATTAACCATAACCGTTAACCGGTATAACTGTTGCATTTTATAGGTTAATTAACTGAACCGTTAAAGTTTAACGGTTTTGATTAACCAAATCGCTAAAAATGATGATTAATGGTTATGGTTACAATTACGAATTTTGACAAATGGTTAACCTATAGGTTAACCATTTTTAAATTATTTATACATTTATAAATCTGTGAAGACCTTGAGTGATTTGATCATAGAGTTAACTTTTGTGGCTTGTGGTACTAACTCATTGAAGTTTCATTTACCTTATGTTTTGTATGTTAGTTAAACATTTGTCTTTATAACTTTGATGGTGTATTTCTATGTCCTGAACTTTGATGATGTATTGCTATGTGTTGAATACTGTCAAAACTTGAAACTTTAAACTAAGTACAATGTTTTTGTATTTTGTGTTGAGTTGGAACTTTGTAGTATGTAGGTATTTTTTTTAAAATTAAGTATGAAGTTAGTGTTTAGAATCTCACTATTTAAGTTTTTTTGAACATTTTTATATAATATTTATCGAATAGATAGTTTCATTATTCTCAAAAGAAGAACATGTGGAAAAAATCTAATAGGTTACTGGTTAACCTATAACTGAACCGTTAGTTAACCGTGTCTTAATGATTAATCGTCAGCGGTTAACCGTTAGGTTACAATTAGTAAAATTTAATAATCTTTATAATGGTTAACCAATCGTTTAGGTTAAACGGTACGGTTAACCGACCATGAACACCCTTACTGATAACCATTAGACAAAAAAAGGTGCAGGACCCCAAAGATCCACTTCAACAAGTTCAAATGGAGATGAGTACACTGTATTAGAAGATATAAATGGTAAATTGTGGCTTTTCCCCAACTGACAAGCCTTACAAACAATATGTTTATCGAAAGTAAGAGATTTATTCAACACAGAGCTAATAACCTTAGACGATGAGTGTCCTAAACGGCAATCCCAAATCCAAAAAGGTAAAGACTCATGAACATCAGCAGTCAAGGTTATGATAGCTTTATTATGCAAGGTTCTAGATATACTATAAAGAACATCGGATTGTGTTCCTCTGAGCAATTGTAGACTCTCTAAGTGAATGCTAGCAAAAAGGGAAGAAAATATGTATTGGAAAAGTATAAAACAATGCCAAGATGAGTCTTTTGCGTGCAAGTATACACGGTCTACAAGTAATACAGCAGTTAAGTTGAGTATCGATCCCATAGAGATTGACTTGGAATTCAATTGTCTTTGATTGTTACTTGCCTTGAGAAAAAGTTGTTTTGTTTTGAAGTTGGTTTTGGAAAAAATTGAATAGAAAAGAAATAAAAGTAAAGTAAAGACGTTCACAAAGAAGGTGCTTTAATGAATGATGAGCGTTGGCAGGGAATGCCTGGTTTTCACGCTATTCATGTCGTGCCAACTTTTAATAACAACCTGTCTTGGCATTGCTTGCCGAGCATATTCAAAATTAACTAAGCCTCTCGGTCCTTGGCTACCGAGAGCATAGCTCCCTTATTGGCTACCACTGTCGGCCCTTTTTTGTCTAAATTCCATGCCCCCCATGCCTTTATATAGGCAATTGGGGTGGGTTTAAGGATGACGTGGTCATCCAAAAACCACACAATTTCCTCATTTTTTGCTTTTTAATAATTTTTTTTACTTTTTTATATTATATTATTTTTTTGATTTTTATTAATTTTATATTTATAATTTTACTATTAAAATAACACTAATAACACTAAAACTCGGTCAAAAATGAGTGATTACATTTATTCATCCTTTTTATTCTTATTATTGCTAGACTTAGGCTCATATTAGATGCATGATTAGCCATTCATGCATGTTTGCATTGTTTCCTTGGTGGACAAGCTTGATTTCATATTTTGCTTAATTTTGTGGAAAAAGATATTGCTTTGGTGTGTTTTTGTCTGTGTGCAGAATCACTTGCCAAAACAAGGCTGGAACCAGTTGCCAGGGCAATGCATGAAAGAGATGCCGAGATAGTTGCCAGGGCAATTGTCGATAAGGGATAAGATG
The DNA here is from genome assembly GCA_019671005.1 of Hibiscus mutabilis. Taxonomy (NCBI): domain Eukaryota; kingdom Viridiplantae; phylum Streptophyta; class Magnoliopsida; order Malvales; family Malvaceae; genus Hibiscus; species Hibiscus mutabilis. Next base: position 23,886,193 of record CM033744.1, on the reverse strand, counting down.
ATATGTCAGTCAAAATTGATGACTAGATAAACCCAAGATGACGTGGAGTAAAGTTAAATCTCAAAGGAGTTTGATTTCCATTAAGAGGTTAAGGAGAAATTAAATCCCAAGAAGATAGGAGATCTAGAAGGAATTTAAATATAATAAAGAATTATATTCTTTAAAATTATTTAATTCTAACTTAACTTCCTCCTCAAAAAAGACTTTGACCTAGCCCTATAAATTGAGGACCAAGCCGTCAACTCCAAGGAAAAAGAGAGGAGATATTTCAACAAGAGCAAGAGAGAGCAAAGGGGAGAGATTTCGACAAGATGCTTCAACCATTCTTCATCTTTTTCTTTCTTGTTCAATTAGGTTTATGTTAGGGATTCTTTTTTGCGTTTCTTTGGAACCTAGCCATGAACTAAATCTATTTGGCTAAGGTTATTGTGTTTTGTGGTTGTGAGAAACAATTGGATTTTGTTTAGGTAATAAGAGTTTGCACTTTCAATTCAAGGTTTACTCATTCTTGGTTCTTATTCTTGTTTGCAGTGAATTACGAGAGGATCTCATAACTTCATCTATTTATCTAATATCAGGAGAGTTAGATTCAAGAAACGAATGAGTATTGTCTTTATTCAATCTATTGATGGTGAAGATTAATCCGACTTAGGAATAAATTAAGGATTTCAACGGCTAAGAGGAGCGCAAGATTGGTTGTTGTTCACCCTTGATTCACGCAGGGATGTATTATCAAGGCATGCACAAATAGCTAGAGTTTCAACTTAGGGATAAGAAGAAACCATTGAAGAACGCTCCGTCGAACCTTGAAGTTGTTTCCCAGCCGCCCAAATAGTTGCCCAGGCAACCGTCGATTAGTTGCCAAGGCAACCCCACTGCGCAAGTTGCCACGGCAACTGAGTTGCCCTTGCACCTTTTTACCAAGACGATCCAATTGGATATCACACCTCAACTCACGATAACCTGGCTTATTCTCTCTTATTTGATTACATCTTCTTTTACTTATTTGCTTTCTATTTTAGTTGTTAGTTAAACTCCTACAATCTTATACTTGTGTTCTTTTACTTTTTACAGTGCAATAGATTAGATTGTTGAAGTGGCACCAATCCCTGTGGAGACGACATCTTTTATACTATAACTTGCGACGTGTACACTTGCACAATTGCGGATCACTTATTACGCGCAACAAGTTTTTGGCGCCGTTGTCGGGGATTGGCAATAGCAACTTTGTTTTTATTTTATTTTCTTGCACTTTTTATTTTTTGTTTAAGATTCAAAGGGTTAACAAACTTTGGTTTTGCATTGGTATATGACCAGGGCAAGACCGATTACACTAGAAAATCCTTTTGATCCAGAAATCGAACGAACCTTGCAAAGACTCAGACGAAGGTTAAGAGTAACAATGGCCAATCAAGACGGCAATATGAATCAGGATGTTTCAGCAGGAGGAGTGGTTCTTGCACGAAACAGAACTATTCGAGACTATCTTGAATAAGATCTTGAAGAACTTAATCCAGGAGTTGTCACACCTAAAATTGAAGCCAGTGATGTTCAATATGATCTACACAATTGGTCAATTTGGCGGCTCAACAACTGAAGATGAACAACAACATCTTAAATCTTTCCTCGAGATTTGTAATTCATTCAAAATACAAGGAGTCACCCCCGATGTTTTACGACTAAGATTATTCCCCTATTCACTGAGGGATATAGTGAAAGCATGGTTGAATAGTATTCTTGTCAGATCAATAGGATCTTGGACCAATCTTTGTCGTGATTTCCTTGCTCGATTTAATCCTATAAATTTGACTGATAAGCTTCGTAACGAAATTACTTCTTTTCGGCAGGCAGATGATGAATCCATGTACGAGGCTTGGGAGCGATATAGAGAACTTCTATACAAATGCCCCTTACACGGATTCCCAGTATGGACACAAGTAACAATGTTTTACAACGTTGTGAATACACCAACAAGGATGATGATAGATGCCTCGGCAAATGGCATACTCTTAGATAAGTCATTGGAGGAAGCAATGCAAATTCTAAACAGGCTTGCCAAAAATGATTATCAATTCCCATCTGCTAGAAGGGGAGGAGTTATACACCAAGCCACAATACATGAACTAGGATCATCATACTCAATTTCGGCACAATTGGCCACTCTAACCAAGATGGTCCAGAACATGCAGAAACCAAGCAATACACAAGAAGTCAAGGTAATGTATTCCTTTTGTGAGTTATGTGGTGGTAACCATGATTCTTCTGAATGTATGCAGAATCCGGAATCCAACTTTTATGTAGGGAATTACAACCGGAACGACAATGTGATGTCCAATACATACAATCCAGCTTGGAAGAAGCACACGAATTTTTCATAGAGTAATCCTAACAATGCTCTAAACCAGAACAATCAGAATGCACAATCATTGAGATTCTAGCATAATATACCACGGCAACAGTTGTCGCAACAACAACCGACAACGTCTAGTTCTTTGGAAAATTCTCTCAAAGCTTTTATGTTGAAAACTAAATCTTATATGGCTGAGAATAGTAACTTCATAAAAAGAACTGATGCTTTTATTAACAGGACCGAGATGAGATTGCAAAACCAAGAGGCGACAATCAAATCATTGGAAAATCAAGTCGGACAATTTGCTCAAAACCTGAATACTAGACTGCAAAGAGGTTTACCTAGTGATACTGAAGTCGCAAGAGGAACTGGCCATGAGCAATGCAAGGCGATCACCACTAGAAGTGGCCAACAAATTAAAGAGGCTCAAGCTCGTTCATCAAACAAAACTCCACAAAAAGAACAAGACGAACTCAACGGCAAAGCCTCTGATACTGAACCAAGAATTGTCGCGGAAACCAGCGATAAGCATGCCTCGGAAACCAGCAATAAAGATGTCGCAGAAACCAATGATAGGCACGCCACGACAACCCCAGTTGACAATGCCTCGGTAACTCCAGTTGCCTCGGCAATACCGTCAATCAGGTTCCAAACCAATGAAAGGATCAAAGATATCTGACTTCCACCACCATTCCCACAAAGGTTGAAGCGACAAAAGCAAGAATATCAATTCAAAAAGTTTCTTGATATCCTAAAGCAAGTCCACATCAACTTGCCATTGGTTGAGGCGATTGAACAAATGCCGAACTATGCCAAGTTTCTGAAAGACATTGTGTCCAAGAGAACAAGGCTATGAGAGTTTGAAATAGTTGCCGCAACAGAGGGATGCATGGCCATGTTGCACAATCGCATACCACCCAAGTTGAAGGATCCCGAAAGTTTCACAATACCTTGTTCCATCGGAAACCACTATGTCGGGAAAGCATTATGTGACCTTGGAGCAAGCATAAACTTGATGCCTAAATCAGTTTTTCAGAAATTGGGAATCGGGAAGGCAAGACCTACAACAGTTATGCTACAGCTAGCCGACAGATCCTATGTGCATATAGAGCGAAAAATCGAAGACATACTGGTAAAAGTTGATAAATTTATTTTTCCCACTGACTTTATTGTTTTAGATTGTGAGGCAGATGAACATGCACCTATCATTCTCGGGAGACCCTTCCTAGAAACATGGAGAACCTTGATCGATGTTGAAAAGGGAAAACTCACAATGAGGGTGAATGACCAGAAAGATAAACTAAATGTGTTCCAAACACTAAGGTATGTCGATAATCCGGAAGAAAGCCAACATCTTCATGCCACGGCAGAGTTTGACTTCGACAAGGAATTTAGTTGCCTCGGCAACTACATTGTCGATCAAGAGGAACCTAAGGAACATGAAGAACCAATCGATGAGGAACAACAGGCAAATTAGTTAGTCAATTGACCAGGTACATACTTTGAACCACTGGATTACTCAGGTAAGGAAGGTAAACTCGAAAAGCCCTCCATTGAACAACCACCGATTCTTGAGTTGAAAAAGTAGCCAGGGCAACTAAAATATGCTTACTTGGGAATCGATAAAACATTGCCTATAATTATTTCCTCTAAGTTACAACCTGAGCAGGAAAGAAGCTAATCAAAATGTTGATGCTACACAAGAAGGCAATAGGGTGGACAATTGCCGACTTGAAGGGAATTAGCCCGACAGTGTGCATGCACAAGATTTTGTTGGAAGATGATCACAAACCTTCGATTGAGGCCCAGAGGAGACTGAATCATGTCATGAAAGGGGTTGTAATGAAAGAAATCATCAAGTGGCTTGACGCCGGCATCATATACCCTATCTCAGATAGTACATGGGTAAGTCCGGTACAATGTGTACCGAAAAAGGGAGGTATAACGGTGGTAAGTAATGAAAACAATAAACTCATTCCAACTAGGACTGTGACCAGTTGGAGGGTTTGTATGGATTATCGAAAGCTAAACAAAGCCACTAGGAAAGATCACTTTCCATCACCCTTTATTGATCAAATGCTTGACCGTCTTGCAGGTAAACCATTTTATTGTTTTCTTGATAGTTATACAGGTTACAATCAAATTGCCATAGCACCAGAAGATCAAGAAAAGACAACCTTCACATGCCCATACAGTACTTATGCTTTCCGAATGATGTCGTTCGGATTGTGTAATGCCTCGGCAACCTTCCAAAGATGCATGAGGGCACTCTTTTCAGACATGGTTGAAGACTTCCTTGAGATCTTCATGGATGATTTTTCCATTTTTGGTAATGACTTCGACAGTTGCCTCGGCAATATAGAGAAGGTGTTGGCAAGATGTGAAGAAACCGATTTAGTTCTTAATTGAAAGAAGTGCCATTTTATGGTAGATGAAGGAATAGTGCTCGGCCTCAAGATTTCATCCAAGGGAATTGAAGTAGACAAAGCCAAGGTGGACGTGATCGAGAGGTTACCCCCACCAAGTTCGGTTAAAGAAATTTGAAGCTTCCTTGGACATGCAGGTTTTTACAGGAGGTTCATTCATAATTTTTCTAAAATTACTAAACACTTGTGCAATTTGCTTAAACAGGATAAAGTCTTAAATTTTGATTATTCTTACACTCAAGCATTCGAAACCCTAAAGGAAAAGCATACATCGGCACTCGTTGTCGTTCCACCTGATTGACGCTACCTTTTGAGCTCATGTGTGATGTAAGTGATTTTGCGGTAGGAGCAGTCCTAGGCCAACGCACAGGTAAGACCTTTCATGTGATATACTATGCTAGTAAAACTCTTAATAGTGCTCAAGTGAATTACACAACAACAGAGAAAGAGTTACTAGCCGTAGTTTTCGCATTTGACAAGTTTTAATCCTATTTGATTGGTGCAAAGGTAATTGTTCATACGGACCATTCGGCAATTAAGTATCTATTTGCTAAAAAGGATGCCAAACCTCGTTTGATTCGTTGGATATTGCTTTTACAAGAGTTTGACATTGAAATTAAGGACGGAAAAGGAAAAAAATCAAGTGGCCGATAACTTATCACGCTTAGAACGCAATAGGGAGGAGGACACAGATTTAGAGATATGCGATGCATTCCCGGATGAGCAACTGTTAGTTGCCTCGGCAACCATGGATGCGCACGCCTTGGCAACCCTCGACGCCTCGACAACTCTAGACACGCATACCTCGGTAATTCTAGACGCGCACGCCTCGACAACTATGGAAGTAGTTGCCACGGCAACACATGCCTCGGCAATACGCTGGTACGCAGATTTAGTTAATTTCCTTGTTTGTGGTATTTTACCTTATGGCCTTACTCACCGAGGGAAGAAGCGGTTCCCCTATGATGCTAAGCATTACTTTTGGGATGAGCCTCTTTTGTTTAAACAATGTGCAGATCAGGTTATACGCCAATGTGTCCCTGAAAGGGAGCAGCATAATGTACTCCGGCAATGCCATTCTTCACCCTTTGGAGGACATTTTGGAGGACACGTACTGCGGCCAAAGTTTTACAATCCGGTTTGTATTGGCCAACACTGTACAAAAATACCCAAGAGTTTTACAAGCAATGTGATCGTTACCAGAGGACGGGCAATATCTCTAGATGACATAAGATGCTGCTCCAAAACATCATCGAGGTGGAATTGTTCGATGTATGGGGGATCAACTTTATGGGACATTTCCCATCTTCATTCGGCAACTTCTACATTCTACTTGTTGTCGACTACGTGTCTAAATGGATTGAGGTAGCTGCAGTTCCCACCAACGATTCCAAGACCGTGCAACGATTCTTGCAAAAAAAATATATTTACACGGTTTGGGATGCCGAGAGCAATTATCAGTGATGAAGGCAAGCACTTTGACAACAGACTTATTGCCAAGATGTTGCAACGCTTTGGCGTGTCACACAAAATTGACATGGCATATCACCCACAAACCAATGGGCAAGCAGAAATTTCCAACCGAGAATTGAAGAGTATATTCAAAAAAGTTGTAAATCCCTCTAGGAATGATTGGTCAGTAAGACTAAATGATGCACTTTGGGCATATTGCACTACATTCAAAACACCCTTAGGTATGTCTCCCTTCCAACTTGTCTATGGCAAAACATGCCATCTACCTGTGGAAATCGAACACAAGGCATATTGGGCAATCAAGACAGTGAATATGGATTGGGAAAGTGTCGGGCAAAAGCGTTTGTTGGACCTCAACGAGATAGAAGAATTCCATGCACTCGCCTATAACAATGCTCGAATCTACAAGGAGAAAACAAAGCAATGGCATGACAAGAAACTATTGACGCGGCAATTCATGCCAGGGCAACTAGTTCTCTTATTCAATTCTTGGCTGAAAATTTTCCCGGGAAAACTAAAATCAATATGGTCGGGACCATTCGAAGTTTTCAAACCGTTCTCCCATGGTGCCGTGATAATTAAGTCCATCACTGACGAACATGAATTCAAAGTCAACGGACAAAGATTGAAGCACTACAACGGTGCCCATGTGGAACGTAACGAAGAAGTGGTCACCTTAGGAGATGCATGAGCATGTTCTCCTTTCTATATTTTCTTTTTATTTTTATTTTTTTGAACTATTTAATTTTTTATTATTTTGGTTTTTTATGATAGATTTATTTATTTTCTTTAGGATTAAGATTACATCTTTCTTTCATATTTATCTAATTGTTTTTAAATTTTAAGTTTAAGAATTTCTTTGCACATCTTTATTTATTTTTCTAAAATTACTAAACCTTTGTGCAATTTGCTTGAACATGATAAAGTCTTCAATTTTGATTATTCTTGCGCTCAAGCTTTCGAAATCCTAAAGGAAAAGCTTACCTCGGTACCCATTGTCGTTCCACCCGATTGGACGCTACCTTTTGAGCTCATGTGTCATGCAAGTAATTTTGCGGTAGGAGCAGTCCTAGGCCAACGCACAGGTAAGACCTTTCATGTGATATACTACGCTAGTAAAACTCTTAATAATGCTCAAGTGAATTATACAACAACGGAGAAAGAGTTACTAGCCGCAGTTTTCGCATTTGACAAGTTCAGAACCTATTTGATTGGTACAAAGGTAATTGTTCATACGGACCATTCGGCCATTAAGTATCTATTTGCTAAAAAGGATGCCAAACCTCGTTTGATTCGTTGGATATTGCTTTTACAAGAGTTTGACATTGAAATTAAAGATATAAAAGGAATAGAAAATCAAGTGGCCTATCACTTATCACGCTTAGAACGTAATAAGGAGGAGGACGCGGATTTAGAGATATGTGATGCATTCCGGGATGAGCAACTATTAGTTACCTCGGCAACCATGGATACGCATGCCTCGGCAACCCTTGACGCGCACGTCTCTACAACTCCAGACGCGTATGCCTCAGCAACCCTTGACGCGCATGCCATGGTAACTCTAGACGCGCACGCCTCGGTAACCATAGAAGCAGTTGCCACGGCAACACATACCTCGGCAATACCCTGGTACGCAGATTTAGTTAATTTCCTTGTTTTTGGTATTTTACCTTATGGCCTTACTCACCAAGGGAAGAAGCGGTTCCGCCATGATGCTAAGCATTACTTTTGGGACGAGCCTCTTTTGTTTAAACAATGTGTAGATCAGGTTATACGCCGATGTGTCCCTGAAGATGAGCAGCAGAATGTACTCCGGCAATGTCATTCTTCACCCTATGGAGGATATTTTGGAGGAACACGTACCAAGGCCAAAGTTTTGCAATCCGGTTTGTATTGGCCAACACTATACAAAGAAGCCCAAGAGTTTTACAAGCAATGTGATCGTTTCCAGAGGACGGGCAATATCTCTAGACAACATGAGATGCCGCTCCAAAACATCATCGAGGTAGAATTATTCGATGTATAGGGGATCGGTTTTATGGGACCTTTCCCATCTTCATTCGGCAACCTCTACATTCTACTTGTTGTCGACTACGTGTCTAAATGGGTTGAGGCAGCTATAGTTCCCACCAATGATTCCAAGACCATGCAACGATTCTTGCAGAAAAATATGTTTACACGGTTTGGGATGCCGAGAGCAACTATCAGTGATGAAGGCAAGCACTTTGGCAACAGACTTATTGCCAAGATGTTGCAACGCTTCGGCGTGTCACAGAAAATTGCCACGGCATATCACCCACAAACCAATGGGCAAGCAGAGATTTCCAACCGAGAATTGAAGGGTATACTCAAAAAAGTTGTAAATCCTTCTATGAAGGATTGGTCAGTAAGACTAGATGATGCAATTTGGGCATATCGCACTGCATTCAAAACACCCTTAGGTATGTCTCCCTTCCGACTTGTCTATGGAAAAACATGCCATCTACCGGAGAAAATTGAACACGAGGCATATTGGGCAATCAAGACCGTGAATATGGATTGGGAAAGTGTCAGGCAAAAGTGTTTGTTGGACCTCAATGAGATAGAAGAATTTTGTGCACTCGCCTATAACAATCCACGAATCTACAAGGAGAAAACAAAGCAATGGCATGACAAGAATCTATTGCCGCGGCAATTCATGCCAGGGCAACTAGTTCTCTTATTCAATTCTCGGCTGAAACTTTTCCTGAGAAAACTGAAATCAAGATGGTCGGGACCATTCGAAGTTGTCAAACCGTTCTCCCATGGTGTCGTGATAATCAAGTCCATCATTGACGAACATGAATTCAAAGTCAACGGACAAAGATTGAAGCACTACAACGGTGCCCATGTTGAACGTAACAAAGAAGTGGTCACCTTAGGAGATGCATGAGCATGCTCTCTTTTCGATATTTTTCTTTTTATTTTTATTTTTTCGAACTATTTATTTTTTTTATTAATTTTGGTTTTTTTCTTTTATGATAGATTTATTTATTTTCTTTAAGATTAAGATTACATCTTTCTTTCATATTTATCTAATTGTTTTTAAATTTTAAGTTTAAGAATTTCTTTGCACATCTTTATTTATTTTCTTTTATTAGTTTATCTTTAATTGTAATCCTTATTTTATTTGTTTTTGAATTGTAGGAAAAGAGTTCAAGATAAAGAGGAATTTGATTCAAGAAGGAAACTTCTTCAACAAGGAAATTAATGGGCTAAATCTAAGGCATATATTAAGCCTCCAATTTACCCTAAATAAACCCTACATAGACGGCCAAACCCTTCTCATTCCCCAAATACCCTAGTCGTCCCCTACCCCTAAATCAAAACACATATTTTCTTTCTTTCCAATTAATCCCACCCACCATATTTACTACCTATCTTTTCTATTTAACCCATCACCCTTATCTTCCAAGAAACCTATTCCTACTTTTCATCTTGCAACTCTTTAGTTTCTTTTGCTTTCTTTTCTTTGTTTTTACCAAACTCACAACCAATATCATCCATGGCATCCAAAATCGAATTTTTGGTTCATCCAAGTTCCTCCAAAGAACCAAGATACAAGAAGTTTGCTACACGGGTGGTTCAAGAAAGATTTCACTCCAAGTTTGAAAGCCGGAAGATTTGCGAAGAACAAGGCTTTGAATACTCCAACTCTCATCAAGATTTCGGCCTTGAACCATTCATCTTCGAAAGGATTGCACATCAAAAGTGGCAAATCTTTTGCCATCAATCGGAACCGGGTAACATCTCATGGGTAAGAGAATTCTATGCTCACTCACCTAACCTGAATAATCCTTATGTTTTTGTTCGTGACAAGGCTATGCTCATAAGCCCCGAAAACATCAACACCTTTTACAGGCTCTACATTAAGAAGGACGAGCATCAAGCCTTTGTTGATCAACTCACGCCCAAACAACTCGACAAGGTGCTTCAAGAACTCACTCTACCGGGAACTCATTGGAACGACGGTAAACACAAGGGCACTGTAAATCGCCTTCAGCTTAAACCCGAGGCAAAATTATGGAATAAGTTTGTTAAAACTTCTTTAATGCCTACCACGCACAATACCACCTTTGATACACCTCGTCCTTTGCTCATACATTCTATCTTGCATAATTGCATCATTAACATTGGAAAAATTATTTGTGATGATATTTTTGTATATAGCACAAAAGACAAGGGTTCTCTTTTCTTCCCTTGCTTAATTTCTAATCTTTACAATGAGATGCATGTCCCAAGTGAGTCCACTGATGAAAAGGCCCTACCAAAGTTCGGTTGGAATCAAGCACAAACTCGAAAGCTAATGGTAGAGGCACCGATAAAATCCCCAACACCTTCAATTGCCGCGGCAACTCCTAATGCTCAAACAATTGATGCCCGGGCAACTTGGACAGCAACCCCGGGATAACTTGAAGCACCCTTACAACCGTTGGCGAACCGCCTTAGGCAAACTAAAGATCGGCAATTAATGTTCATGCAGTACATGAAGGATCACAACAATGCCATCACCCAAGTCATCCTGGAAAAGTACCCGGGCAGCCGCATGCCAGTCCCCATCTTTCCTGCCGAAATCCTTGCCACGACAACCAATGAAGCAGTTGCCACGGCAACTGCAACAGATGATGTCGCGGCAACCTATACTGTGCCTGCCCAAGTAGTTGCTACAGTAACTAACACTGAAGATGTCACTGCAACCAAAGCTAAAGACACACCCGGCAACCACTGCAAAAGCCAAAGGTAAAACACATATGCCCGAATCAACTCGTACTGAATCATTGTCTGATTTTTCAGATTCGGGCGAGTCCTCCATTGCACCAACAAAGACTGCACCAATCGAATCCTCCAAGCCCAAGTGAAAAGCCAATGACATTGATGAAGAGGACGATAAGGACAACCCCGTAAGAGGATCAATTCCACCATCAGTAACAAGGAAGCAACCACCGCGTTCAAGCAAAAGAATCAAGACACCGACCAAAAGGAAACTAATCATCCACGGCGACAAACTCTCGGAGTAAGTCCTCGTTTGCATTTTACTTTTCTTTATTTTTATTTTTATTTTTCTTTGTTACATGCATTGAGGACAATGCCTCACTCGAGTTTGGGGGGATTGTTATTAGTTAGTTACCATGTTTAGTTGCATTCATCTTAAGTATTGCATTTAGGATACATAAATTGCTTGTCATGCCTTTAGTTGGAACAAGAATTGCCTAGATTTGATGAATATCCGATGATGACTTTGCCAATGTACTTAATTGATAGAACTTTTTATTCTAGGATAAACATGGAAACACTTAGAATCATACTATGATGCTAAACTTGATGAAACACTGTGGCTTGATTGATTTAAGAAATTCTAGCGAACTTAGGTTGATAGTTAATAATTTGGGGGATTAGAATAAAAATTGGATGAATACTAGAGGTGCCCGAAATTGGCTCTAGTATGTGCAAAAAAATGATCGCTAGAGGTGCCCGAAATTGGCTCTAGTATGTGCTAAAAATTGATCGCTAGAGGTGCCTGAAACCGGCTCTAGTCGAATAAATTAATTAACTTAAGAAAACTAAAAACAAAACACTAGAAGTGCCCGAAACCGGTTTTAGTTAAAACATGTTAAAAGAACCCAATAAAGTAATTTGAAAACCTCTTGTTTACATAGAATCCGAAAAATCAACTTGCACACACTCACAAGCATTATAGTTTGATTCCGAGTAACTACTAAGTTTTCCGAAAAATGAAAAGCCAATCATACTTTGTGCCACGGTTCTGAGAATTGAAATCAAGTTCAAAGCTAAGTTTGTGAAAATTGAAGTCTTGGCGGGTAATTATTAGTTTGCATTGCTTGAGGACAAGCAATAGTTCGAGTTTGGGGGTGTGTTAAATGTCTAAAAGTACTATTTTATTCACCCTTTTTATTCTTATTATTGCTAGACTTAGGCTCATATTAGTTGCATTGTTAGCCATTCATGCATGTTTGCATTGTTTCCTTGGTGGACAAGCTTAATTTCATATTTTGCTTAATTTTGTGGAAAAAGATACTGTTTTGGTGTGCTTTTGTGTGTGTGCAGAATCACTTGCCAAAGCAAGGCTGGAACTAGTTGCCAGGGTAATGCATGAAGGTGATGTCGAGCTAGTTGCTAGGGCAATTGCCGATAAGGGATAAGATGATATGGTAGTCGAAATTGATGACTAGATAAACCCAAGATGATGTAGAGCAAAGTTAAATCCCAAAGGAGTTTGATTTCCATGAAGAGGTTAAAGAGAAATTAAATCCCAAGAAGATAGGAGAAGATCTAAAAGGAATTTAAATATAATAAAGAATTATATTCTTTAAAAGTATTTAATTCCAGCTTAACTTCCTCCTCAAAAAAGACTTTGACCTAGCCCTATAAATTGAGGACCAAGCCATCAACTCCAAGGAAAAAGAGATGAGAGATTTCGACAAGAGCAAGAGAGAGCAAAGAGGAGAGATTTCGACAATAGGCTTCAACCATTCTTCATCTTTTTCTTTCTTGTTCAATTAGGTTTATGTTAGGGATTCTTTTTTTGTGTTTCTTTGGAACCTAGCCATGAACTAAATCTATTTGGCTAAGGTTATTGTGTTTTGTGGTTGTGAGAAATAATTGGATTTTGTTTAGGTAATAAGAGTTTGCACTTTCAATTCAAGGTTTACTCATTCTTGGTTCTTCTTCATGTTTGCGAGTGAATTGGGAGAGAATCTCGTAACTTTATCTATTTATCTAATATCGAGAGAGTTAGATTCAAGAAACGAATGAGTACGGTCTTTATTCAATCTATTGATGGTGAAGATTAATCCGGCTTAGGAATAAGTTAAGGATTTCAACGGCTAAGAGGAGCGCAAGATTAGTTGTTGTTCACCCTTGATTCACGCAGTGATGTATTATCAAGGCATGCATAAATAGCTAGAGTTTCGACTTAGGGATAAGAAGAAACCATTGAAGAACGCCCCACCGAACCTTGAAGTTGCTGCCCAGCCGCCCAAACAGTTGCCCAATTAGTTTCCCAGGTAACCCCACTGCACAAGTTGCCACGGCAACTGAGTTGCCCTTGCACCCTTTTACCAAGACGATCCAATTGGCTATCACTCTTCAACTCACGATAACCTGGACAATTCTCTCTCATTTGATTACATCTTCTTTTACTTATTTTCTTTCTAGTTTAGTTGTTAGTTAAACTCCTACAATATTCTACTTGTGTTCTTTTACTTTTTACAGTGCAAGAGATTAGATTCTTAAAGTGGAGACGATATCTTTTAGACTATAACTTGCGACGTGTACACTAGCACAATTGCAGAGCACTTATTACGCACAACAGATACTTCAATGTCGAATGATCTGTATAAACCACAACTTTGTTATCAGTTAAATAAGATCAAAATTTTTCAAAAGTAAATACAACAGCAAGAAATTCTTTCTCGGTCGTAGAGTAATTCAGTTCTGCTTCGTTCAAGGTTCGGCTGGCATAGTAGATGGTATGGAAAATCTTGCCATGCCTTTGTCCCAAGACTGCCCCGACAGCACAGTTGTTGGCATTGCAAATGAGCTCAAAGGGCTCATTCCAGTCCGATATGACAACTATAGGGGCATTGATCAATGTCTTTTTAAGCTCCTGAAATGCTCTCAAAACTCCTTATAACAAGAATCGTCAAAAGCAAAAGTGGCATTATGTTCTAATAACAAGCATAAAGGTTTAGAAATTTTTGAAAAATCTTTAATAAAATGCCGGTAGAAACTGGCATGTCCTAAAAACTCCTTATACCTTTGACACTCGTTGGGGGCAGCAATTGCTTAATTACCTCAACTTTTGCTTGATCAACTTCTAATCCTCTCTCAGTTACCTTGTGCCCGAGAACAATGTTATCCTTCACCATGAAGTAGCATTTTTCCCATTTCAACACTAGGTTTGTCTCTATGCATCTCTTCAAGACTTGCTCCAAACTTTGAAGACATTCCTCAAATGTTTTGCCAAACACTGAGAAGTCATCCATGAATACTTCCATGTTGTGCTCTATCATATTGGAAAAAATGGACATCATGCAACGTTGAAATGTTGTCGGTGCGTTGCATAGGCCGAATAGCATCCTTCTAAACACAAATGTCCTATAAGGGCACGTGAACGTGGTCTTCTCTTGATCCTCAGGGGCGATGGCAATCTGATTATAACATGAATAACCATCCAAAAAATAATAAAAAGCTTTACCTGCCAACCTGTCTAGCATCTGATCAATGAATGATAATGGGAAGTGGTCTTTCCTCGTAGCATTGTTCAACCTCCTATAGTCCATGCACACTCACCATCCTGTGATAGTTTTAGAGGGCATCAATTCAGCTTTACTATTTTGTACTACAGTCATGCCACCCTTCTTTGTACCGGGCTAACCCAAGAGCTATCGGAGATGGGATATATAATCCCAGCATTGAGCTATTTTATTATCTCTTTTTTCACTATCTCTTTTATGCTTGGGTTTAGCCTCCTTTGGCCTTCAATGGTCCTGCCATGGTACTCTTCCAAGATAATCTTGTGCATACAAATGGTTGGGCTAATCCCTCGGATGTCTGCTAAGTTCCATCCTAATACTTGTTTATAATTGCGTAATATTGCCAATAATCTTTCTTCCTGATCATTAGTGAGATCAGTGGCAATGATCACTGACATAGTCGAGTGGTTACCTAAATAAGCATACTTTAAGTGATCTGGCAGTGGTTTTAGTTCCAACAATGGTGGCTCCTCAATTGATGGTCTAGGTGCCTTGATCTCTCTGCCGGTCAACTATAGTGGCTCAAAATAACTCGCCTCCTCAGCCTCCAAGATTGATTCTTCTGGTTCCTCAAATAGTTCAGCTATGCCGACTAAGTCGCTGGCATCAAATTCTGTATTCTGACATAAATGTGCCATGTCCAAAGTGTATATGGACTCCATCATCTCTTCTGCTTGGCATTCATCAGGTTTATCTGCACATTTCAAAATTTGAAACATATTAAATGTAACTTGATGGTCATTCATGCGCATTGTTAGTTCCCTTTTATGAACATCAATCAAAGCCCTACCCGTGGCAAGGAAAGGTCTACCTAAAATAATCGGGACATTAATATCCGCCTCATAATCCAAAATGATGAAATCAGCTGGAAAAATAAATTTGTCTACCTTTACTAGCATATCCTCAATCTTACCCTTGGGATGTACATAGGACCGGTCTGCCATCTGGAGTGTCACCATGGTAGGTCTGGCTTCTATGCCAAGCTTCTTAAAAACTGACATTTGCATCAAGTTGATGTTGGCTCCTAAGTCGCACAGTGTCTTGCCCATGAATTTGTTGCTAATGGTATAGGGAATGGTAAAAGTTCCCAGATCTTTTAGCTTTAGTGGCAATCGGTTTAGGATCATGGCACTTCATCCCTCGATCAAAGCAACAGTTTCAAAGTCTTCCAACTTTGTTTTCTTGGACAAGATGTCCTTCATGAATTTAACATAGTTGGGCATCTGCTCAAGGGCTTCTACCAATGGAATGTTGATTTGCAATTACTTAAGAACCTCCAAGAAACGCTTGAATTGTTGGTCGTGCTTATGCTTTTGAAGTCTCGCTGGAAATAGTGGTGGCAGATAAACATATATCGGCGCTGCTGGCTTTGCCAAGGCAGTGCTGGCATCAGTCTGGTAGGCATCAATTCTGGCATCTGTTTTGGCATCTATTTTGGCATCTGTTTTGGCATTGCTGCTGGCATCATCTGTGTTTGGTTCCTCTTTCTCTGCTTCCCTGAGGTTTTCTGCTGGCACTGGCTTCTCGATTTGGTAGTTAACTGGCTGCTTGGCAGCCTTCTCCACCTCACACTGCTTACCACTCTGAAGAGTTATGGCTTTACATTGCTCATTTTCTTTATGTCGGGCATCTTCAGTGTTACTTTGCAATGATCCTTGGGGTCGATTGCTAAGTGCATTGGCAATCTGCCCAATTTGAACTTCCAAATTCCTCATTGATGTTGCCAAACTCTGGACTGTGGCATCATTCCTCTCCATGTACTCTGTGAGAGTGCCTCATTGGTTGAATCTTTGCCCTTGTTGGAAATTGTTTTGAGCTTTTTGTGGCATGGCATTATGATAGAATGCTAGCATGCCAGTGTTGTTGAAAGCTGGCATGGCATTGTTATTCTCCCTCTAGTATTCTGGGGCTGGGCATTGTACTGGTTACCTCATTGATTTCCCCATGCTAAGTTAGGGTATTGTCTCCAATATGCATTATAAGTATTAGAGTTAGGATTATAGTAATGATTAACATTGCTAACAAAGTTTACCGATTCAGGGTTGGCAAGGCATTCATCCACGTGATGGCTTTCTCTACAAATTGTACAAAATGGGTCTAATGCTTTGACTTCGTGGGCCTCATTGTTCTTTTGCAATGTTCTTACCATGCTAGTAAGGTTGGAAACCTCGGCATGGATGGACGTTAGTTCATCAACCTAAAATTTCCTATTGGTTTTAGTTCTGGTCCCAAGTCTAGCAACAGGATATTCAAAATTGTTGATTACAATCCTCTTTAAAATGTCAACAGCCTCGGTATGCGTCTTGTCAAGCAACGAACTGGCTGCTGAAGCATCAACAATAGTCCTTTTTGTGCATTTAATCCATTGTAAAAGGTTTGTATTTGAGTCCAATTTAGGAATCCATGCATAGGACACCTCCTCAGTAGATCTTTAAATCTTTCCCAGGCATTATATAAGGTCTCATCCTCTGCCTTCCTGAATGTAATGATCTCACCTCGTAGCTTGGCAGTGAGTGTTGGCGGCTGGAATCTTGTCAAGAACTTCTAGCATAGGTCTGCCCATGAAGTGACTAAGCCAGGTGGCAAGGAATTGAGCCAAGCCTTAGCTCTATCTCTCAAGGAAAAGGTGAATAAATTCAGTTTCACGGTATCTTCAGGTACTCCATTTTGTTGAAATGACTGATAAATCTCCATGAACTACTTCAGATGTTGCCTCGGATCTCCGATAAGTGCTCCATCAAACTGACCTACATTCAAAAAAGTTTGAATTATTACCAGCTTAAGTTCAAAATTAACAGTGTTTACCTCTGTGCCAACAACTCCTGGCATTAAATTGACAATGGTTGGTGCAATGTTCTATGATAGTTCTCTCATTAACAACTGGGACCGCAGGTGGTGGTGGTATCTCATTGTTAAGTGGGTTTCCTCCATTGTTTACCACACCATTCCCTTCATTTCCTTGGTTTTGCATCTCTCAAAATCTTCATTTTAACCTCCGCAAGTTTTTCTCAATTTCTGGATCGTATGGCCATTCGTCCACCACAGGATGGCTTCTGGTCATACACCGATAAAAATAAAATTAAAAGAAAGCTAAGTAAAAATTTGAAAACAATCAATTTTGTTGCAATCCCTGGCAACGACGCCAAAAACTTGTAGACTCTCTGAGTGAATGTTGGCAAAATAGGCAGAAAATGTGTATTGGAAAAGTATAAAACAGTGCCAAGATGAGTCTTTTGCGTGCAAGTATACATGGTCTGCAAGTAATACAGCAGTTAAGCTGAGTATCAATCTCATAGAGATTGACTTGGAATTCAATTGTCTTTGATTGTTACTTGCCTTGAGAAAAGTTGTTTTGTTTTAAAGTTGGTTTTGGAAATAATTGAATAGAAAAGAAATAAAAGTAGAGTAAAGACGTTGGCAAGGAATGTGCTTTAATGAATGATGAGCGTTGGCAAGGAATGCCTGGTTTTCACGTTATTCATGTCGTGCCAGCCTTTAATAACAACATGTCTTGGCATTGTTTGCCGAGCAGGTTCAAAATTAGCAAAGCCTCTCTCGATGGTCATTGCCCTAAATTGATCATGTAAAAACCCCTATATCTCTATAGTGCATGCTTTTAAATAAACCAATTTGATTATGATCCAATCTATACTCCTAAGGGGTAGATTTCACTCTCGAAGTAAGTTCATCTACTTAAACGACTTCTCTCGAAGCTTATCTCCTTAGTATTCAACAACTTAATCGTTACCGCCTCAAGTCTGTTAAGATATTGAGGAGCAATAGGCCAGCAGTGCCAGCTCTCACTTGGTATAGTATTTAGAAAACATTAAAGTATACTGAATAGATAAAACATTGTTAAGGCAGATTTATTATTAAAAACTAAAACATAAAATAGCGTTCAACGCAAACATCCCCCACCAAATATGAAATTAGTTCATGGTGAGGGACTTAACCAAAAAACCACAAATGTTTCCCAAGTACATCATCATTTAAAACAAAATAAAATAACTTGAAAGAGAAAACGGGCTAGAAGGGGTCTCTTGATGCAGTCCTTCAAGATCCAGGCTTCTCGGTCAAGCTGGTCGAACCACCCTTCCAAGGTGCAGCCGGTTGTCAATCGTTGCACACCAACTCCTTACTCCGATCGTCTATGAATCACCCTCCATGATCCTCCTTGGTTGGTGTTTAAATAGGCGTGCAAGGAAGGGATGGGATAAGCTCCTCACTTGAATTTCAAATGTTGAAGGGATAAGAGATAATCATCTTATCCCAATTTGAATGAGAGTTGATCAGGTTAGTGCTAACGTCATACTGCCGACGCTGCCTTGGCATCCAAACTTGGCATGGATCTGCCAACCACTCTTGGCACCATCTTATTCGCTATTTTTTTGGAGATTGATCCAATTGCTATCTTTTCGGAGTCTGATCTTATCCTATTTTTTCGGGGTCCAACAGCCTTTTGGCATGACATCAAGTTCACTTCTCTGCCAACCGGTGCTTGGCATTATCTGGTCCATTTGTGCCAACAGCACCCGGCATTTTCTCTACATTCCTTCCTGTGTTGCTTTTCTAGGACAAATCCTATGTCAAACCTGCAAAATTGTCAACAAAACAACCCTTCACACTGGAATAGACATAATTCTAAACTCTATGCAAATGCATGGTTTTAACATCCTAATGTAACTAAATGTACCTAAAAACAAGCAAAAGCATTGTAAGATTAGCATTAAAAACAGTATTTTTGGAGAGGTAACAGCAATGTAGCTCCAATACTCTCATCTTTAACACAACAATAGTAAGCATAAAACTCAAAATACACAGATTTATCCCTAGTAAAACGTGAAAGAGATAAAGGATTTTTTTGGGGATCATAGGAACATGCAATAACTGAACAATAGAAAAGGAGCGTTCAGGTGTAACAAGAGCAGAGGTGCCAACATGAGAAATCGAAAGAGAAAAACCATCTCCCAGGTAAACTAAACCCTTACCAGTATAGTGGTTGGCAGACTGTAGAGTGGACGAGTCACTATTGACATGATGTGTAGCTCTCGAATTAGGAAACCATGCGGCAATGTTAAAGGCCAGAAAATCAGCAATCAAGGAGTTAACCTGAACAGATTCCACAGGCGAACTAGATTCAGGTTGATCAGACAGAGCGGCAGGAACAAAGGGATCATAAGTAACATCTGTAGTCCTAGTGGTGTAACTAAGAATATTTGCTCGAGTGTCATGAGGACGAGAAGCAGAGGAGGTGATACCCTTGATGTTTTGGTCAAAATGATGCCAGCATTTGTCAACTAAATGACCTAATTTTCCACAGAGTTAACACTGAGCTTAATTTTCCAAAGAGTTGACACTGAGGACGTGAACGGCCTTTAAAACGACCTCCACTATTACGAGTATCTAGAGGATGAGGGTTTGCAAAAAGAAGGGAATGAGCTTGTCAGTTGGAATCATCACTAAATATGGTGTTGTTGATGTCAATCAATAGATGGAGAGGGTCAGCAAGACGAGTTTCAGCATCAATGAGCACTGACACTACACTCTTAACAGTGTATAGATCACGACCATAAAAGGGTCATAGTCTGGAGGTAACCCATTAAGAATGGTTGCGATCTGTTCAACAGCTAAAATCAGTGAACGACAAGAAGCAAGAAGGTCACAGATCTCTTTGATCTGCATGGTATAAGCTCCCATGGTAAGATCAGACTTCTTAATCAACCGTAGCCTACAGTGAAGATGCATTACGCGAATGGTCAAAAGCTGGGAGTAAATCTTCGAGATAGTGTTCTAAGTAGAGGCAGTCGTCTCAGCTCCGACTAAGGAAGGATGCCAGGGCTCACCGTGGATAGAAGCCAATAAACCAAGAAGCTATCTTGTTTAAAAAATTGGAGATAAGCTGGATTTAGAGTGTGCTCGCCATTGGTATTGAGGACAAGCTTGGAGGGAGGAGAAATATAATCATCCAAATAGGACTCAAGACCTTGACCACGCATTATCAGCCGCACCTGTTGCTTCTAAGGCAAATAGTTTGTGTCATCCAAACGAATGCTGATTCATTTGTTTGAAAATGACTGCTCAGAGGAATCATCAAAACCAGAAAAAAAAGTAAGGGAGGTATGATCGGAAGGGGGAGAAGAATCTGAAGGAAGCACCATGATGCAGCAGAAAAATTAAGAAGGAAGAAGAAACTACTGGGTTACTGATACCATGTCAGAAATATAAAACCTTCAATTTTTATTCCTTGCTTTTTACATGATATAGTGATGACTTTATATAGGAGGAAGGACTTAACCGATGACCCTTATCCAAGAAAATTACATCCTAAAAGATAACCTAAGATTGCATCCTAAAAGATAGCTATCACAGAAAGGAAATCACATCCTAAAAGATAGCATAAGATTGCATCCTAAAAGATAGTTATCACAGATAAGGAAATTGTATCCTAAAAGATAGCTATCACAAATTGATTCCGCCAGCTCATGTTCTAACATGGTCCCTTAAAACTTTATAGTGAGGTTATTAACTTTCAATTAGGTCAGAACTAACGTTAAAATAAACTAAAATTATTACAAAAGAAGTGTGTAAAATGTCAAACGTTCATAAGACTTCGTCAAAGAGTAAAGGTTCTCAACAGAAAAAGGGTGTTAGGTGTTCAACTGCATATCCCAATTTTATTGATGATCTGAAATCAGAAAATATGACATTGAAAATAAATCTTGAACCCATAAAAAAGATGAGCATAAAAGTTGAACAAACTTTTGATGCTTCTGGTCGTTGAATATAGAATTTCTCCTTCAAGAACAAAAAAAAAAACAATTCTATTGTATCAAAAGTGACAACTTTTCAATGTTATTGGTTTATTGTTTTATTTTTTCAATAATGTTAAATAATACGTTAAAGAGGTATACTTCTTATTCCAGTGGTACATTTTCATGTTGGTTGGCAACCCATAATGAATTCCTAAGATCAGCTATATTACAAATTAATGGATTATATTTAATAGTAGCTTGTAGATATTTTGTATGTAACAATATAAATTAATGTTAGTTAATGGTCAATGTATGAATGTGTTTGCATTGATGTTAATAAATAACAAAAAAATCTAAAATTATCGAATAAGCAACAATCGTGGATTTAAAATGCCTCATAGACTCATCCCTAAACTAACTAAATCAAAGCATAGAAGTTCAAATTAATTGCACAAGTGTAATTCTTGGTCGATCTGTACATTGTTGAGCTCGAACGATTAACCGAATCGTCAAGAGGGGTGAATTGGCTTTGCAAGAATAATGGTAGAAGCCCTAGGAAATAAAATTTGTGCACATAGGATTTATAGTGATTCGACTTCTCAACTAAGTCTATCTCCACTATCTTAACTTCCCCACTAAGGATTTTTCTACAAATTCACTCAATTTGTCTTCCCTTTTAGGCTAAAGGAGATAATCTTACAATCCAAGGCTTATACCCCAAAGTCTTGTCTATCTCTCTTTCAAAGAGAAAATACAAATGAAAACCTCACAAGGCAATGTGTTTGCACTCTTAAGCACTCATCAAAAATCCTAAACACTTGAGAAAATATAACAATTAGGCTCGCTAGTGTTTTTCTACGAGAAAATTGGCAATTCAAGTACAAAACTTAGTTTCTCTATACATGAATGTTGACTAGATATTTTCTTCATGTTCCATAGCTGCTTGAAGACCCCTTTTATGTCCTCTAATGAGTTCATGACGGTTACTAGCTGTTGGGGTGTTTTGAAGCAGTTCAGAGCCATTAAAATCAAGCATTAAATGCTCACATGCACAGAGGTTTCGAAACCATTGAGGTTAGCCATTACAAGGCATGGTTTCAAAACCAGGCTTGGGGGTTTCAAAACCTTGACAAGAGTTTTGAAACTAGTTACCCATATTTCCTTTTTCAAGCACAACAGATTACGAAATCACTTATAGGGTTTCGAAACCTTCATTAAAAAAATTTGTAAAATTGGCTAAAAAAGTGGCGTGACCTTGTTTAATAACAATTTGAGTCCAAAAACTTGAACAATCTTTTAATTTAGTCTAAAATTCTATCAATTTAAACATCATTAAATTTTTAGACTAAAAGTATAAATTTCTCATTTTTCTCCTTCTTCCCCTCAAAACTATTCATTCTCTTCTCCGTCTCTTTCTCTCTCGTTTTTTCTTTTCAAATTTCTCTCTTTATGTCCTTTCTAAATAAATATTAAGTCTCCCAGTTCTCTCGATCGCCTGTTGTTTCCTAATTTTGCTTCAATTCAGTTAGTCTTTATGTTTTTTTTAATTTTATTTTGATAGATTTTTTTTTTTACGAAAATCATTGAATTCTTAGGATTTTTATTGCCTAAATTTAATATAGTTTCGATTAACTAAACTGTTATTTTTTTTCCTTTTTCCATTATTTCTAGGTTGCTTTAACATAAGCAGGTGTTCTCTTTGTGGGTGTGATTTTGTTGACGATTATAAGGTACGATAAAGTCGAAACGATCCATCGTTTTGAATTTGCATGTCGTTAAAGGATCTTGGTTGATAATTGTTTTCTGAATATTGGGTATTTGACAATTTGATAAGTTTTTGAAAATTAATGTATGTATTTTTTTTATAATTTTTCTCTCTTTTTTCGTTTTTTAGAGGTTATAATCAAAGTATAAAACTATTTCGAGGGGAAGAATAAGAAAAATGAGAAATTTACAGTTTTAATCTGTAACACCCTTTTCTCATATCCGTACACCGGGTACGAGTCGGAAACGTTACGACTTCTTTAATCAAAATCGGGGTAATTTAAAATTTTCGGAAAACTTCTCAATGGTCACCTATCCTAAAATTTCTCTAGCCCAAGCATGCTTAACTTTATTTAAAATAGACATAAATTATTTATTCGAGTTCTAATTATAAATCAATTATCTTAGCATGCAACTCATCACCTAAGTTTACTCTAAACTTTGAATCTTTCCAGAAATGCCAATTTTAATGAAACCATAACAACTTTAAATGTCAATCACAACTTGAATAGGTTTTGCAAGTATACATGTCACTATAATAATCAAACCTCAATTAGGATGCCATTACTGTGATTACCTGTTGAGCTTTCCAATATTGATGCAATGCTCTTCTCACTCTCATCTTGATTTACCTACGTGTGTACAATCAAACACACGCTAAGTACGAACTTAGTGAGGCAGTAAAGGAAGTTAATAACAATAATTTAAACTTTATTCAACTTCATGGCTACATTTATCTAGCATGATATATGCCAATGCATCAACTTTCACATTGCATTAGTAATTATTTCTTATATGCCAATGTCATAAGATTTTCATGTTTGTCCATTTGTCATAATATGCCTTATATGTATAAACGCATCATGATCACTAGATAAGTATATCATCATATTAATCATATATCAACATAATATAAACCGGATATAAATTTCTTACCAATAAACTTGCCATTTACTTTGAGAGTTCATATATTTCCTAACTTGTTTACCATTTATTATCCATTAATTAATAGCCCAAAATAAACCTTGAGAACCCTGGGTACGCGAGTCAAATATGCATCGAAGTGCTAATACACATAAGGTCGTGCCACCATCCGCATGTAGGGTCGTGCTAACCATATGCACTAAGTGTCCTTTATATACATTATAGAGCTAATACACATAAGGTCGTGCCTACCATATGCACTAAGTGTCCTTTATATACACTATAGTGCTAAACCGAGTATGCAGCATGCTGCTGGACTCTACGGCATGGCAACTATACCTTGTCCCTCAATGACTTACTTGGGCATATTTTTCATATTTATTCCATCCATGGCAATGTATATCAACATAATTTAACATTGGCAGTTCTTAACCAAAATAACATTCATAATATAACATCATATAAACTAGTGATCTATGCATTTATATTCAACCTTTGACATATTTAAAATATGTCAATCATATGCTTCATGACATAAATATAATGACAATAAATTTGGGTAGGCTCATCGCAAGCCATCCCAATGATGTATAAAACATCCATGTATCATATTATGTATGCATTGCACTCACTTTGGCCACTTAACACAATGCCTCGCTAAGTCCTTGTTCGATCCTTTCTTTCATAGAACCTCGAACCTTCTTTGATTCGGACTTGACTTCATTAATCACACGAATAAAATAAAATATTTGTTAGATTCAAATCTAACGATACCTTAAACATGTTGTCTAATATAATCATTCGAATATAAAATTTCCAAATATTTTTCCTTTCTTCCTTGTACTGTTCAGAAACTCATTATGGTCATTAGTGACCAGTTTGAACTTCCCTTAATTCTTCCGAGCTTGCTGACTAACATTTAAATACAAAATGTTTCAAATTCCATTTTCTGACAACTTGCGTTACCTTCAAAGATTTATTTATACAGGGCAGAATACATACTGGATGTTAATTTCCTTTATACTGGAGAAACTAGATTTGATATCGGTTCTAACGGTATAAGCCACATAAATTAATAAAATATACAAAAATTATGAAAAATCATTGAATTCACGTCACAAATTGTCCGTGCAGAAAACTGCTCTATAATTTTTCTGACCTTCATTCGAATAAAAATTCATATCTTTTAACACGGTACTCGTAATCAGTTTTCGTTTGTTGGAAACAAAACTAGACTGACATACCTTTTTATCGATATAAAATTCACCATCTAACCTTTTTATAGAATTTATGGTGAATTTCTAAACTTATTGCCATAATTTAAATTCCAACATAACTTTCTATAAATAACTTCTAATTTACACCAACTTCTCCTTATTTCTCTACTTGTCAATTTAGTCTCATCACTTTACTCCAAATGAATAAATGAATCTTGTATTCATAAGTTCTCTTTACATCCTTCATCAAAATAGGTTTAAACCTTTACTTCTCTAATTTCTCTTGATTTATCAAAATGGTCACCAAATTTCCAATATAAGGATTCAAGCTTTTTAACTTTACAAATTAGTCCTCAAATCAACATTACTACCTTAATTCCATAATTTTAACTAAAAATCAGGTTACCTCCTTCTACATATTCTCTTTGTTGAATAGACCATTCAAGTTTGACAAATTGTCAAAATAGTCACTAAAGCAATTAATCGTCGGTTTAGCATTCTAACTTCATTTTCATGCTTAGAAAAACCTTATATAATCAATAACAACTTATTAAATACAAAACAACATCATCCCCTAATATTAATCAATCAAACCGAATAGGTCCATAAAGATTTCCAAATTGCCGATATAGTCACTAGTTGAAATAACTAGATTTTCATCCTCCAAACATCAAATTGAAGCTTCAATCTTCATAAAATCTATAAATACTCTTAAAATTTCAGATTTAAACACCAGCCCCTAACCTCTAAATGCTGGACGAAATAGTCCCTTAACTTTATACATCAATCCAATTTAGTCCTAAGCATGGAAACAACATAAAATCGAACATAGCTTCTTAAATCTTCAAAATTCTCTTCATCATATCAAATCTCATCAACCAAGAAAGTATTCTATGGATTATTTACATCAAAAGATAGAGCTCGAAGAGTAGAACAACTTTGTAGTTCGGAAGATTACCTTAAAACCGAGATTTGGTGCTTAAATCGAGCTTAGAAAATTTTCTTCTTCTTTCCCCTCTTTCTCCACGATTCAAGGCTGGAAATGATTTGTTCATCTTTTAACTATTTGTAACTATTAAATGAATTTTAAATTCATTTAAACAGTGAAATTACCAATTTAGCCTTTAAATCCAATGGCTAATTTAATCTCATCTAAAATCAAGGGCCAAGATTAAATCCATGTATATTTCATCTTTCAAAAAACGTCCTCAACATTTCAAAAATATTTCAAAATTGTCATCCTTGCCGAATGACCAATTTGCCCTCCAACTAGTCATTATTTACTAGTTTGTTTCAAAATTGTCATTCCATTATAATCTAACTAAATTAATTTCTTCTCAACCATCCACTATTCCATAAATATCATTTTATGATTTTCCATGGCTTATGGAACATCCTCTGGAATTTCAATTCAATCTGATTTCCCGATATTCACTAAATACTTCTACTACGATTTTACATTTACCGAGCTATCGGATCTATTCTGAAAATTCTATATTTCCATATTCGGAAAATAAATACTATTATCTCATAAAAACTTCCTTACTTAAGGACTTAGACTGAATTTTCATAACTCAGTCTATTATTTTGATAATTACCAAAAATCCTCCAAATAGTGAAATAACCATTTTGCCCTCAAATCCAATGAATCCATAATGTACCAATTGTCATCATCTTTCATCCAAGGGCCTAGATTTAATCTTGATTTTAGTAGTTACCAGCTTTGCCCCTAATATTTCTCCAAAATTACGATCTTGCCATTTTTCATCTAACGGCTCATATTTAACATGGAAAAATCAACTTAAATCCAAGGGTCCATATTCTTCCAACACAAAGAAAATGTCTTAGACATGTAAAATAACATAATTAACCTTGCCTTATCATCCTTCAAAGTATCCTAGATATTCGATTCGATCCGATTATCCGAATATTCTTCCGAACTTTATCGCTCTATAGGCAATAATACAAACTCCGTACGAAAAATCCGGGTAACACGAAAATGTCATTCTTGGGGGTAAACTATTCATTTACGGGGTTAAAATACACAAATTTTGAAAATTACACACTTTGGTCCCTAAACTTTTCCAAAGTTTATACTTTAGCCACAAAACTTTCAAAATTTACATTTTGGTCACTAGCTAAAATTGGGATATTACATTATCTAAAAATTTAAAATGATGTTTAAATTGTTAGAATTTTAGACTAAATTGATAGTTTTTTTAAGTTTTTAGACTTAAAATGTTATTAAACCAAGTCATATCACCATTTTTGTTAATTTTAAACGGTGGAGGTATCAAAATAAAAACGAAATGTAACGTTAGGTACCATTTTGTCAAAAAAAATTAGTTGGGTACCAAAACAGTAATGAAAGCATAGGTGATGTACTAAATAGGTAGTTTTCCCTTTTAAAAATAAGGGTAAAGTGCTCAAAAAGTCAATTGACTATTAAAAAATCACAAAATAGTCACTTAAATTATTGAAAAATTATAAAATGATCCGTTTCCATAAGAAACAAAAAATGATACGACTGTTTATGAAGTTGGTAAAATAGCAATTAGCAAATTTAATTCTTAACTTTTAAAATGGCTATGTGAGTAGCAGAAGATGACATAACAATTTACAAAGTGGGGGTGAAATGAGAACCGAATAATTCTTTTAGGCTTAAAATAAAATCAAAAAACAGTAAAGCAATCTAATTAGAGCAAAATTCACGCGCTTTAATTATCTAGTAAAAACAGCATAAACTAAATTCAAGCCTCAAAATTAAAGGATAAGGCTTACGTCAGCTATCCCCGCCTAAGACTTCCAAGTTCCAACGTCTGCTGTAATCCATAAAGCAGTTTAAACACACGCGCTCATAATTACTGGTGGATCCTACTGTATTTATTTATTTATGGGATAACTACATATCTAGTACCTCACCTATGCTCGCATTCCTGTTTAAGTACCTGAGCTATTTTTTTTGGTAAAATAATACCTAAGGTTATATTTTATTTCTAAATTGGTACTTTTACCATTTAAAATTAACGATTAAGTTGATGTGATATTTTTTATAATAATTATTTTCAGCCAATAAGGTAGTGACACAAGTTATCACCACATTAAACGAAATAAATTAAATGTTTGAAGGACTTGGGCATGCCGTGATTCAATCCCACAGCAACGTAGACGCAAGAGCAAAATTTAAACCACCAAGCCAACTAGCCCTCCTTGATATATTTCCACGAATTGCATATTTAACTATACAATGTTCACACCAGAAACTAAAAAAGTTTTCACAAAGATTCAAAACTAAAACTTTCTACTCAAATATAAATATTAAACTACTGAGCTAACCAAGAGCTTAATTAAATTCCACCAACATTTTTATTTACTTTATTTATTTTTAATTATATATCAAATTAAATTTATTTTCTCTCTTTATTTGAGAATAAAATTAAATATTTAAATAAAAATTTATATTTTTATAAAATTAATATTAATCATTATAAAAATTAAATTTATAATGATAGTATATAAATTTTAAAGTATGTACAAATTAAATAAATATTTTATGTTCGACAAAGTTAGTATCTATAAAATTTAAAATCTATATTTTTATAAAATTTATATAATTTTTAAATAATTTAAAATTTAGATTCCATTATAAATAAATATGAATTTAATTTTATAATAATTTAATATTAATTTTATGAGAATATAATTAGAAAAACTGCTTATCTAACTAAGAGTTTATATTTATTTAATATTTTTTTATAAATCTAATATTTATAATGATTTAATATTAATTTTATAGTTAAGTGGTTTAGTATTTTATATTTGAGTAAAAAGTCTCAAGTTTGATTCTTTGTGAAAGCCTTTTCAATTTCTGGTAGGAACATTGTATAACTTAAATATACTAATTCGTGAAAATATGTCAAGTAGGGTTGGTTGGCTTAGTGGTTTAACACTTGCTCGCTTTTCCATAGTGGCGTAGGATTGAAACCTAGCAAGCTCAACTTTGCCAAACATTGAATTTTATTTCCTTTAATAAGGTGGTAACACGTGTTATCAAGCATTTTTAAGGGAATAATGCCTTTAGGGTTGATATTTATGGGAATAAGGCACGCTGCTCTATAATTGGAGATTTACGGTAAAAACTGCAGGTGGCGTCTTTTTGAATTTTTTATGGCGTCTTCATTAAAGAGTGGACGTTGAGCCGGTAATTCGGCGCGGTAGTTACGCCTATTTATGTGAGGACGCCACCTGCAGGTGGCGTATTCACCCGAAATCTGCCTATAAATTGGAATGGCAGAACTTGTTGTGGAAATGAAAAAAATTGAGTGAGAGTGGAGTTTTGGAGGTAAAAAATTGAGTGTGGGAAAGGTTTTTTGTGTGTAGAGAGTTTATGGAAAGAGTATTTGAGTTATTAAATTGGGTATGTAATTTTTTTAGTTAATTTATAAATTATTTGATTAGTTATGAATAATATATTTATTAATCTTATTAATTTTTTGTTCTAGGAGGTGAAGAGGTTTTAAGGGAAGCATTTGGAACACATTTTCGTTAATTAGGTACTTATTTTTTAATTTATATAAATTAAATGTAGATATATTGTTGTAGACATGTAAGATTTTATTTTAGGGTAATAATAATAATTAATTATAGAATTATAGGGTTTTAGGATAATAATAATAATAATAATAAGTTGAGCATTGAATTGAAATTTTTATTAATGTAGCTATGTAGAATTTATATATTTTTCAAGGGCATATTAAGTATTTTATTATTTTATAAATTATTTGATTTGTATATATATATTCTATTAATTTGAATTGTTTTAATTTGTAGAATTTAAAAATAATGAATAAGCTAGAATGTTGTTAAATGTTTAGATAATTATATTCGAGAACAAAAAATAGTCATTTATAGGTATATTCGAGAACAAAAATTAGTATAATTAAGGGAACCATATTCGAATAATTCTAGGTATAATCGAGAACGAAAAATAGTATAATTAAGGGAACCATATTCGAATAATTCTAGGTATATTCTAGAACAAAAATTAGTATAATTAAGGGAACCATATACGAATAATTCTAGGAAAATTAAGGGAACCATATTCGAATAATTCTAGGTATATTCTAGAACAAAATTAGTATAATTAAAGGAACCATATTCGAATAATTCTAGGTATATTTGAGAAAAAATTGTATAATTAATGTAACCATATTCGAATAATTCTAGGTATATTCTAGAACAAAAATTAGTATAATTAAGAGAACTATATTCGAATAATTCTAGGTATATTCTATAACAAAAATCAGTATAATTAAGGGAACCATATTTGCATAATTCTAGGAAAATTAAGGGAACCATATTCGAATAATTCTAGGTATATTCTAGAACAAAAATCAGTATAATTAAGGGAACTATATTCGAATAATTCTAGGTATATTTGAGAACAAATGAAGTCATATAAATATATAATTTGTATATTCAAATAAAATAATAAATATTAATAATCAAAGTAGATGGTGTGCAGATAAATTTAAGATATAGCGTCTAATCAGTTGTTGCAGTTGGACCATATGTACATTTCATCTTATATCGGCGTCAGTAATTTGTAACTTATTTATTTATTTTTGAGTAAGAAATGTATATTAGTTGTACAATGTTATTAATTAAATTTAATTTATTAAATGCAGGACGATCAGCATTGCTTTCGTCGTCGAGGGATGATGACGGAGAAGCCATCTGCTCGCATTGTTCGTCACTTACAGCATGCGTGATTTTATAATGTGACATTTGTGCATGGCTATAAGGTGGTCCCGGGATTGATAACTGCGTTGATTGAACGCTGGAGACCAAAGACCCACACGTTTCATTTTCCAATCGGGGAGTGCACGATAACCCTGCAAGATGTAGCTTTACAGCTCGGTGTCCCCATAAATGGAAATGCGGTCGTGGGGTAGAATAACTACAACGTATATATGATGTGCAACCAGTTCCTCGGGAAAATCCTTTCAGAAACCGACACGAAAGGGTTACATGTAAAGGTAACCTGGTTGAAGAATGCATTCAGGGTAACCGATGACTCAACCCGTGAAGAAATTGCATGCGCAGCACGTGCTTATATCTTGCAGCTCATTGGTGGGGTATTGATGCAGGATAAATCTGGTAATCTTGTACACACACAGTATTTGCCACTACTGGAAAGCTTTTTCGAAGCTCGATCGTATAGCTGGGGCTCTGGGATATTTGCGGTCTTATACCATAAAATGTGCAAGGCTGTTATTGTTAGAAATGAGAACAAGATATCTGATATTGGTGGATGCCTTATCTTACTTCAGTCTTGGACATGGTATCGACTGCCATATTTGACACCTATAGTCAATAACCTAGTTGAGTTTCCACTTGCTGGAAGGTAATACTAAAATAAAAATTTATAATGTGTATATTTTTTATTAAAATTATTTCAAATTACTAAATATTTTTTTTTATTTTCGTGCAGGTGACGACATGATTTGAGAAAAACGGGGGTGTTGCACAACAACGTTGTTGACGTGAGACTGAAGATCGAATCTGAACGAAAAAATCAGGTATTAAAGTTGGTTTAAAGTACAATCTTGCGTACCTAAATATTTGTTGATGTTAATATTAATTTTTTGACAGTTCATTTGGACGCAGTAAGACGATGCAGATGTACAATCTTATGTACCCCAATATGTGTGGGATGATGCTACATTTTGGGGTGCAGTTGTACCGTTGATCTATTTTTCGGTGGTTGAGTTTCAGTGCGCTGATAGAGCCATGCGACAGTTCTGGTATCATCAACCGTTCATTGTCCTTCGATTGATCTCAAAGATATTTACACATGAGAACAAAAAATTAGGTTTGATGATAACTGGAGGCGCAAGCAAGAAAGTTTTATTGCTCGTTGGAACAACCGAAACTTATATGTGCCAACTGATGTGACTCTACTCTAGGAAGATGATTTTCGTGACGATTCGGACTACATGGAATGATTTTATAACAACGGAAAACCATTCCTGACACCCATGGAAGTGAGTCAGATATGGCATACAGAGCGTAGGTGCTCATATCAGCATGAAGTCGGTTCGTCTGCGCATATGGAGAACCTGCAGCTGCCATTAATTAATCCTGCAAATTGGTCATCATGGAGTTCAAGTGTACCCTCAGGGCATGTAGGGGAAACATACGATTATGATGATCCATGGGATAGAGCACTGCAAAGATCCCAGATGTTCCATTCGCAACGCACTAATGTTGGATCATCTAGAGTGAGTGCGTTTCAACAACCACCTCCATACTTGCCTACTCCGCCCTTTTCCACTCCGTTATGTGCTGAAGATATGTACGCGACACCATCTTCTATGCGAATGTTGGATGACCAGCCAGGCGAAGACGAGCAGGATTTGGAGGACCCGTAAAAGCCACGGAGGATGGCACAACCCCCACGACGGTATGACCAGACATCTTCCCTGCATAGACAAGAGCTGCAGCGGAAGAGAAGGAAATATGATGTTTTTTCTATTTGGAATTTTCATATTAATGTATAAACTTTTATTTGGAACGATTGCAGTTGTTAATATTTGTCATTATATATATATATATTATATGAGATTTATATTAATTGTTTAAACTTTTTTTGTATTTGTGATTTATATTAAAGTTGTTTAAACTTTTTCTAATTTGAACTTGTTTTGTTTTATTATTATGGAACAAACGCACTTAATTCAAAAATGTTATGTTACTTCATTAATGAAAGTTTACAAACTCATTCAAAATTGTTGTGACGGCCCGGCACGATAGTTGGGACGATTCGGACATTTATCTCTCGTGTGACCGGCCGCTCGGCAAAGTCCATTCTTCGTATATTGGACATGTTGGCCAATATTCCTGATTTGGAATCATCCTAAACATAGGCCTGTAGATATTTGCCATTGTTTCCAACCTAAAACAATCGTCCACCAATGTATATGGGTCTATACGGACATGCATGCATACGACAATTGCGTGAGATGGGTATCTATATGCCTGAAAATAGCCACAGTCACACCAGTTCACATGCAAGTTTACTCGGAACAATTTGTGCTCGTTCGGGTGTACCAAGGCTTGGACATTAAATTTAGCATCGTTGAGGTCGAACAAATCCACTCTCATGTGGTTGTGTCCTCTTGAAGTTTCTCCATACTCTTTTGGAGAGTTTTAGACCACTGTTGTCCCCTATTTATTTGAGAGTTGACCTCCTTCCATTTGTCGAACCATATTTTGCCCAGTCTAAAGTACGTCTCCCAAACAATACTGGCAATTGGGAGATGGCGTGTTCCTTTCAACACAGAGTTGATAGCCTCGACAAGGTTAGTGGTCATATGCCCGTAACGTCGACCTTCATCATAGGCCTGTGACCATCGTTCCCTGGGAATATCAGTAACAAAATCATGTACACGTTGTTTGTGCCTTATAAAATGCCTAAACTTCGCATCGAACCTTGGCCGAACCGTTTCATACTCTGCTCGTTAAAACATTAGTTAGTAAACGCAAGACAAATATCATACATAAATAAATCAATAATTTAGACGATAACAAATTACAACTTACATGCGCTTAAAATTTCATGACGAATCTAATTGTTTCGAAACTGAGCCTTTGCATTGGCAGCAATATGTCGTATACAATAGGCTGGATAAGTATGTGGTGGTCTCCATAAACTTCTGGGCCTATCGATTACTGATAATAGAGCAGACCCTCTATCAAAAATCACACAAATCTCGTCATCTTTGATTACGTGTCGGCGTAAATTATTCAAAAAGAATTCACATCCATCGGCATTTTCCTTCTCAACTATGGCAAAGGCTATTGGAAATATATTCATATCTCCGTCTTGCACCACAGCAATAAGCAATATTTTCCCGTATTTTTCGTACAGCCATGTACCATCAATTTGAATCATACGTTTGCAGAATGCGAACCCTTCAATGCAAGGCTAGAATGCCCATAATAACTTACTGAATATTCTTTTTCCGAGAATTACTTCACATTGTAGTGTTACCGCCGGCAACGTTTCGTACTCCAGTGCAGTTCTAGAGATAAATACTTGCATTGCTTGTAATAGAGTCAGTAGCTCATTATACGATTTATCCCAATCGCCGTAAACTAACACCATCGTTTTTTTCTTCGCCATCCACGCCTTATAGTAAGATGGGATGTATCCAAGCTGTGCACGGATCGATGCTACCAACACTGCAATGGCGATCCTTGGATTCTTCTCAACCAACAACTTTGTGTAAGCGCATATCAAATCAGAGTCAAGGTTTATGTGGTCCTGTGAGATTGAAGTCATGGTACATGAATGTTGATCAATAAACCTTCTGACCTCCCACATCTTCTTTCATTTCATATACGAAACTCTTATCCTCCAGTTATATTTGCTTTTATAATTCACACACCTTACACAATATGTTCCGCTATCAGATTCAGCAACGTAAGATTGCATATGACGTCTAACGCAGTACTCCGTAATTGCTAACTGAACATCTTTCTTTGTATCGAATTGAGCTCTGAGTTTCAACTCTCTGTCGGTTAAGGCTGAGGCTGAAGAATGACAAAATACATATGCCTCATATTCTTGATCACGCATTACAGTATAGTTCACCTCATGCATGTGGACTGGAGGCATGTAAGCTGGAAGATTGGGCCTCGGTTGTTGCGGCTCCGATTGAACATAACCCTAAACCGGCGGCTCATCGACCAATCAATATCTAGCAGACGCTGCTGCCCAAACATCTTCCTCAACATCAAGATCATGGCACTGAGCAGCAGCGGTCCTAACAGCATCAAACAACTCGACATCATCATCTTCTGTCACTGGTATAACATTTTCGTCGTCCTCACTAAAATCATCAACTATTTCGCCCCAATGACCATAAACGTTTTCGGTGTCACAATCCATCGCGATATTCGATCACACTAATGACTCTCTTAATTTACCAAAAACCCTACCCAAAACTCCTTAAACCTTAAATTTTTGAAATGAACAACAAAAGAACAAAAATTCCCTGGTAGGTCCTATATATATATATCCAAGTCTTGACGCCATATGCAGATGGCGTCCAAAGCCGAATATTACAAAATTAGCCTCACGCATTAAAGGCCCATGTCGCCACCTGGAGATGGCGTCCTAAGAGGAATATTCCAGACCTGCACGCCATCTGCTCGTGGCGTCTTGTCGAGCCAGCTTTATTTGGCTGACACGGCTAACCTCTCTTTCACTGCAGCTGCTGATTCGCGACTCAAATATCGTAATTTGGCTGAAGACGCCACCTGGCGTCTTCATTGAAATTTAAATTTTAAATAATAAAAAATTCAAAAAGACTCAAATTACTGTAGTTTTTTGCCGTAGATCCCCAATTATAGGGCAGCGTGCCTTATTCCCCTAAATATCAACCCTATAGGCATTATTTGCCTAAAAATGTCGTGTTATCACCTTATTGGCCGAAAATAATCATTATAAAAATATTTTAAGTGCTACTGATTAGGAGATGCCATTTCAGTTTAACCATTAAATTTAAACGACAAATGTACCATAAGTAGAGTATTAAATATGTAGTTATCCCTCCATTTATTTATTTTGGTTTCTGAAAATTCCAATTAATCGGACGTCACTTTTTTCTTTTTTAAATTCCATCCCTCCAGAATTTCCCGAGAAACAAACAAAGCTACGGCTATCATAACTCTCCAGTTGTTAATTTCTGTCTTTGCCCCTGACTATATCCATTTGCCTCGTTCTTACAAAAGAAAAAGAAAAAGAAAAAGAAAAAGAAAGAAATTCATAGTATCTCAAATCTTTGTTTACTTTTCCCTTCTGATAAAAGGATTTAGAAGAAAAAAATCTTATTTTAATTTTCGATTGGATTTATTTTCCTGAAGTCATAAAGATGATGAGAAGAGAACAGGAAAACCATCGACGTCAGGATCAGCAATCGAGGGCTTTCTACGAGCTGTCGGCTTTGGTTCTGAATCTTCTACGGTAGCCGCCTGTGCCTTTCACCGACCAATCATCGGTGTCGGAAAGGAGGTCTCATCCGCTAGATTTATCGACGATATCTCCGGCGGGATTCTCTTGGCTGATGCTGGGGATGTCCGTTTCGATGATGCTGTGTGGATCGGTTACTTTCTTTTTAGGGTTCATGTTGAGGCCTTGGGTTATTGGTCTGTTCATGGTGTTTTACGTTGCTGTGTTTGTTTCCGCGATTTCCATGTTGGGTCGTTCTATTCTTTGTTATGTCTTGGCCCCTCAACCTTCGCCTCGAAAAGATATTCCTGGTAATTGCTTTCCCCCCTCAGGATCTGGCAGCTTTCATTCTGGAGATATATTTGTTTTCTTGTGTTTGGTTTCATGAAGAACTAAGGAGGAAAAATCATGTTCTGTTCTAGATTCTGTATAACTGAAAAATTATTCATCTAAAAGAACAGAAAAGATACCCTAGGATCCTCTCTATCAATTTATACATACAGATTTTGATGCATGTGAATTTGATTCAATTCCATAATAATATTCCCAATTTACTATAGGAATTGTGATAGTTGAATGAATTTAGAATGAAAAGTCTGTATATTGTTTTTCCTAGAGTACTAAATAGATTATTGAGAATTAAATCTCCCCAAGTTATCAATGCATATGATCTCTTTGAAATGTTTGCTCAGCTCTTCAGCTAAATTAGCATTAGATGATGATGCTTTTGGTTTATCAAAATTGAGCAAAATTTTGAAGCAGACTGGCCGCATTCGAGTTTTTGTTTGAGCTCTGCATCTATAAGATAAATTGAGCTGGTGGTTTATGTTCATGAAGTACTAGTGTCTGACACTTGGACATGGGATATAACCTCTAAGGATCCTTCAAATACACGGAAAAACTTAGAAATATCTAGCCATACCTGTGTTTGATACATATATGGATCGGAGTAACATTGGGTTGAATAGTATGACAATGCTTAAGGTCAACAACTCATAGCTTGTTCATCATGATATCAAATTGTTGATAATATTTTGCATCTGATATCTCTGCTCTTCGGTATTGGTTTGTTATCAGTTACGTCTTGCATTGTTTAAGAAGTTTTCAAATGCTTATGAAGGGTTTTATTTTTATCCCCATCCATATATTGAACACTGAATGTATGTAACATTTACTAGAACGCTGATGCACTCTTTTTCGTTCAAAATGATTCTTGCATTACAGCATGGTAGATTTTTGTGGAGAGAAAGATGGATTGGGTGAAGCAGTTGGGAGGATGCCTTTGAGAATCGAGCAGCATTCGAGTTCTTGCAATTTATGCTGCGCGTTGCCACATAGAGGGGTAAACAAATTTGCCAGGTTTCTTCGAGTATTAATGCAGGAAATGTGGAAGGACTCTCGCTTGGGATGTAAACTGAACTGTGTGAATGTGGCTTCCTTGTTTAGCTGAAATATTGACTTTGTAAAGTATTTTTAACCGTATCCTTGTGTATTGTGATCTTATTTACCAGAAAAAAAAAAACATTGGAGGGTTGATTGATTCCCATTTTCTTTTCCATATTGAATTTCTATTGCACAATGT
The DNA here is from genome assembly GCA_019671005.1 of Hibiscus mutabilis. Classification (NCBI taxonomy): domain Eukaryota; kingdom Viridiplantae; phylum Streptophyta; class Magnoliopsida; order Malvales; family Malvaceae; genus Hibiscus; species Hibiscus mutabilis. The sequence goes on along the minus strand of CM033744.1, from coordinate 23,848,394 downwards.
AAGCCTCTGTTTTTCCCGCCTCTTCTGTTCAATAACATAAGCAATAATCAGCATGGATAATGCTTATCCGAAAACGCAAAAATGGGCATTGCACAATATCCAAGGGTCGGGTCAATCTGTTGCTGCTGCTGGATTTACATTACGCAACTTTCTCTTATTTTTATGGCTTAAGTGAAAACTAAGTCTCTAAACTATGTCTTTTGTTATTTTTTGGGTCTTAAACTATTGTTTAGTCAAAATAAGTCTTTAAATTATTATTTTTGTCACTTTAAGTTCTTAAACTATTTTTTTTGTCAAAATAAGTATCTAAACTATGACATTTTTTCTTTTAATCCCTAAATTGTCTATTGGTAAAAAAATCTTTGTGATGTGTTAACATTTTATTGGTCAAAATAATTTTTTTGAATTAGATAACTATCGAATTTAAAGTGACCAGAAATGATTGTTTAGGGACTTATTTTGACCAAACAATTGTTTAACGGGTAAAAACAAACAAAAGATATAATTTAGGGATTGATTTCTCATTTAAGCCATGATTACTATTGTACATTAGTTACATAAAATGGCATAGCCACTGCCCATTACATAGGGGTGTAAATGAATAGAGCGTTCGACGAACCGTTCATAAACCGTTCGTGTAACGTTCATTTATGTTCGTTTATTAAACTAAATAAACGAGTATGAACAAAATTTTTATGTTCGTTTAATAAACAAACGAACACGAACAGAGTATGTTCGGTTCATTTATGTTCACGAACAAGCTTGTTTATATGCTCGTTTATAAGCTCGTTCAAAGGATGAAAATGTTTGTGGATGTATCTAAATACTACTTTTTGTTGTTGCTAATGATATTATATAAGTTCATGTTGAAATATAAGTTTTATTTTGTTGCTTTTATTTTATTTATTGTTAATTTATTTAACATTTCTGAACATTTAATCAAACATGTTCACGAACGAGTAAACGAACACGTCCGTTAACACTTAAATGAACATGTTCACGAACACTTAAATGAACACGTTCGCGAACACTTAAACGAACATGTTCGTGAACACTAAACAAACAAACATGAACACCTTCAAAAATAAATAAACGAACACGAACATAATTTTAAAAATTTAAACGAACACGAATCGAACATGAACACTTTTAAAAATAAACAAACGAACACAAATATGATCTTGTTCATTCAAACTCAGTTCATTTACACCCCTGCCCTTACATCACTGATAAACCAACCGTTTTCTTTTTTGTTGTTTGTTTTTTTGATATTCAGCGCTCAACTTTGCAATTTATTTATCATTTTTAAGACAAAGCGTAGCTAACTGGATACATCTTGCCATAGGCAAAGACATCTACCTTTTCTAACTTTTAGGGTGTGTTTGGTTCACGGAATGTAAGATTACCTTCAGGAATAGGATTACTGGAACGTAACATTACTTACATATTAATGGGAATATTGCATTATTTTAACCCCTTTAACCCGACTTAGACGCCCGACCGAACCGAGTGAGCTACATTAGGCTTGCCGAAGCAAACCGAAAAAAGACTATGAAAACCGGTCTATTTTTTCCCTTTTATCTTGTCTGGATGCATATTATTATTCTTAAGTGATCATGCTCGCAGCGGATGAAGTTTCAAAGGAACCGAACCACGGGTAGGCAACCGAATGCATACAACACCTTTTAGGGACCAAAACATAAAATTGATAAATTACAAGACCATTGGTGAAATTAGGGTTACCAATCCTCAATTAGTTAGATTACATGCTTGTATATCAATTTACAGCTCAAACCAACCATCCATGATCATACAATTGCATACACAACCCTCATGGACCAAAATGTAAGAAACAAAAACTGAACTATATGACATTAACTGAATTAGCAGACGCCTATACCGATACATGGTCAACCGTATCGATACGGTGATCAATATTAGCTAGCTTCATTTTGGTACGCTAAGCACCATTCCAGTACGCTAAGACAAACTCAAAATCCAATTAGGAAAGTTTAACAGTCGTACCGGTACGGATACTAAGTGTTCCGATACGCGGGTTTTGTCTAAAAAGCAACTTTCCAGTAGCATAAAATCGTATTGGTACACCTAAACCCGTACCGAAACCCGAAGCTTGTTTTTGCCTAGCCGTACCGATATGGTATCGGTACGCCTGGGCCTGTAATGTCATTTTTAGCTGGTTTTTACTCGATTCTAGATGCTTTCAGGTCCTAGCAAACCACATACATGCATATGAACATCCATCAAGTCATACTCCATCATTTGCATCAGGATTTAACAATTACAACACCACATATGCTACCAAGGACCAATCTATGGGCATCATTCCTAAACTACATTCCAAACATACCAAAACACTTAATCAAGCATTTTTCCAGCACACGCAACATACCAACATATCTCTGGTGTCGTAATTAACATGTCAAAAAATCAAAGCATGGCAATCAACCAATGCTAACTAGATGCATACCTAGGAAACCACCTAGCATCAACCATAAGCAACGATCCACAACATCATTCAACTCTAAATCATAGCATTAAACATGCTCAAAAACTAAGGAAAAACATAATTATAATCCCCAAAAATATGGCTAACACATTGCCTTATTAACCGGAAACTTAAACCGAGTTCATACTCAAAAGTAGTCTTGATTATTGGATTACTTTAGACTTTCCTTTGCTGCCTCAAACCTTAATGCTCTGTATCATTGGGAAAAAGAGAGCGTAAGAACACATGCTTAGGGAGGATGCTCATAAAAACAATGATGCATTTAAACCATTTGGAAACCAAAACCACTTGTTTTCAAACATGCTTAACAACCAAAACATTTTCATTGTTTCCAACCAAAACATGCATAACAATTCTTATGCAACATCATATAAAAATCCCATGCTTAAATCCCAAAGCATTATAAAATAGGTTCAACACATGAACTTTCATATATTGGCAATTATAGTGACCTCGGATAGACGAACCTCTATCCACACACATATTGGATACATGGATTCACATGATGGACTCACCTCCACCATAACTCATACCATGCCTAGTTAAACCGCATGATATCCCAAACCTTGCCTAGTTAAACCGTAAGATTTGACAACCTCGCCTAGTTAAACCGTGAGTTTTACCGACCTTGCCTAATTAAACCGCAAGATCACCATCAACTTGGGTTGCCTAGTTAAACCGCATACCCCAAGTGAGGTCTTAATGGTCTGAGTGGCCTAGTTAAACCGCCATACCTCAAAGACTCATAGCCACGATCGATTTTTAGTATATAATATAGTGCACTTTAATCCTATGGTATGCCAACTATATCCGAATGTTTGTTACCTTGTCACATAGCCAATATATCATTTCCAAAACCATTTACTTACTGTTTTACAATGCATTACATAAACCCATCACATATGCAACAACCATATTGCCAAGGCAACAATACATTCCCTCAAGGAACAAATCTCAATGCTCACAAGCATTCACATATTTAAAATTCATTGCATATGTATTTTAAACCATGCATTTACAATAGTAAATCAAACCATGTTTAAACCAAACATGAAACAACATGATCATATCCAAATCGATATTCAAGAGCAAAATGAGGAAAACTTACTTCTGAGCTTAGGTAAGTGTTTCACGCTTAACCTAAACTCCCAACATCATTTGCAAACCTTTAGGAATCATTTAAAACCAGTTTCCACTCACCGATTACACCTAGCCTTGCTCGCCAAAACAAATAAAGCTCTCAGCAAGCCACAATCCACTTCACGCTACTTCGCCTTGATTATCCCCTATTTTGGTCACACAAAACCAAAGGAAACATGCATTAAAATGCATCCAAGCCACTGCTTCAAAGAAAAATCCCGCAACTCACAAGTTGCCCACTTAAAAACCATTCGAAACTTATCGAAATCAACCTCAAACACTTTACAAACTTAACCCAGCCACAATATAACGATTCGATACATCAAACTCCATCAATTAACATCTAAAAACCCATGTACAACATCTATTAACTTCCAACAATGATTAAACTCCTTTAACAACAGAAAACCCTTAACTATCCACCTTAAACTTAGAGATTCAACTAGTTTCGGGATTACAATGTTAAATCCAAACTATTAACATTATTAAACATCAAAACCATGATCTAATCTGATCAAGAACCCAGCAAAATAGATCCAATTCGAAAATCTACCAATTTCATTAATCAAAACACAATTAAACCAATTTTCATTAATTAAACAATCAGAACACATTAGAAAACAATTGTAAAGGATCAATAACTTGGGAATTTCAGTAAAGAACCTTTCATTGAGGAGACGAATGAAATTACCTCTAATGGATGTTTTCTCCCTTAATTGTTTGATTTTACATGAGAAAACAAAGTTAAATTAATAAGGTTTTGATAAACAATCAACAAGAAATCATTTGCAATTAAAGGATTTAAGAAAATAAAGATTTACCTGAAGATTTAGAAGAAGATAATGGTGTTTGGATAGAGAGATTTTGAGAGAAAATATTTTAGGAGAAAGTTAGTTACGTAACTTTTGTTTTAAAGAATTAATTATTAAATTAATTCTCCTCAACCTATTTATATTTTCTAAAACACTTTAAAAATAGCCAATTAAGGGATAAAGTCTGAGATTAGACTTTGGCCAAATAGCTCCTTAAAGATTCAAAGTTTTAACCTTTTTTACAAAATAGTCACTAAAAATAGTTTTTAAAGTTTTCATTTTGGTCACTAGTCCAAAATGTCTAATTTTCAAATCTCACTTTCCAAAATTGATTTCCCCACAATCATTAATATATTAAATAATGATTTTAGAATATTTTTCCATATTTTTATCACACTCTTAAATATTTAATCCGATTTAATCCTAAAACTGACTTGAATCTCTAATACCAGTTCATCGAACCCTTAAAACGAACCCCAAAACATCTAGACCCAAAACTAGGGTGTTACAATTATTATTTTTGGTTTATTTGAAAGGAATATAAGATGACAGTATTTGGGTGAGGGAATATAAGATTACCTACAAGTAAATTTTACTAAATTGTCCATATGATATATTTTCTTATTTCTAAGTGACTCTCAATAAATACATTAAATTAGAATATTAGTAACTTAAGATAATACATATTTTTACTAGAAAATGTAAAGAATATCAATAATAACTAATCATAGTTAAAAAAAAGAATGAAGAAAATATATAATATATAATGTATACATAAACCTTGTATCTTATAATTTTTTTCAGATAATTGAATTGTATTACCTTAGGAAAAGCAGAAATTCCCAATAAGGAAACAACATACACGAGACTTTCTATAGCTATATTTTATACCTTGATATCAAAATCAACTAACCATAAATTACTACAAAGATTATTATTTACATTTAACTGTAATGACCCAAATTTCAGGTTAGCAAATCGGGTCTTGGACCCTGATATTGGGCATTTATGTTAGGCCTTATGGCAAAAAGGAAGAATGTGGTGTTGGGCTTTTATTACATGGTTATCATCTTTTATTTGAGAGAATGAGAGTTTGAAATTGAAGAGAGAGAGGAAAGAGAAAAAAGAAAAATGAGAAGATGATTTGATAGAGAGAAAAAATAGAAAGAATGGAGAAAAGAAAAGGGGGAGAGCTTTAAATCTTGATCTACCATCGTCTAAGCCTACGCTTGTGATACTACCAGCCCTGTTGGAGAGTTCTCATCGAGACGCGTCCTTCGATAATTTTCTCGCTGTCATCGAAGTTGACGTTTCATCGGAGTAAAGTGAATGAAGATTTGGAAGAACTGAATTGCCAGGTTATGGTGGTTATCACTAAAAACCATTGTCGCCATTAGAACAACCATCTCGAAGATAGTTGGTCAGTGAAGGTGAACGTGGATCTGCCAGATGGGTGCGCCATACTACGGTATACCGCGCCATACTGGATCGGCCAACCCGGGTATACATACTCTGGCATGCACTGAATCTCGCACCTAAGGTGCATCATGGCTACCATGGTCCACGCTGCACAAGATCACTCCATGCATGTGCATCATCCTTATCCTGCACCGAGCTGCACCAGATTTGCCTTAACCGTTGACCACGTTGACTGACTGTTGATCATCTGTTGACTTTTTTAGGGACTTTACTTAGGGGTTTCTCGACTTTCTGGATCCATTGACGTAGTTCGTTTTGCCAAATTTGAACCTAGTATGCTATTTTTCTGTATTTGACCTTTTGAGTTCATTAAAGTATGTGATCAAGTGATGCTTATGGTATTAATTAATATACGAGGATTATTTAGGATTGGATATTGGATCAAGTGAGATATTCGAGAAGCTCAGATAAGGATTTTAGCGATAATGGCTTAAGGTTAGTACACCTCAAACTCCTATTACTTCATAAGTATCATAAATATGATTACTTTGGGTGTTAGTATCTGCAAAATGGGTAGATGATGAATAAGTATGAGTAGAGACCAATATTATGAGACTCGATATTTATGTGATGCATGATGATGCTGTAAATATATTCGAGACTATTATGGAGGCTTTAGAGACCGTGTAGGGTCATTTGAGATGCTCATATGATTATTTGATGATTGATTGAAATAATTATGATGACTTGTATGCTTGTTCGAATAGATTGATGAGATTTGATGGAAATTATAATAAATAGACTAATAATTGGTAATATTTAAATAATTGATCATAAAGTCGGGAATTGATATTAAATGATTGTGAAGCTATAAAGCGGGTAATTAATATTAATCGAGTGGATGCGTTAGTAAACAAACCCTAATGACTTTATAAGCTTTAGGGATCGAATAAAGTGTTGTAAGACCGTAATTCAAGAGAATGGTGTGAACCCAAGAATAGGGTATCGGTACGAGCTTTAGCCACTTCATTAATTCCTAATGCGATGGCAAATATTTGCCCCTGGTTTCCTATATTTGGAATCAATACCAATAAATCTTTTTTTTCATGAATATATGTCAATCTACTTGTAAGATGCAAGAAAAGGCTAAACTGAGAATTTAAAGGAAAAAGTCATGGCGAACATAAAAAAAAGCAAAGTCATATGCCCAAAAGTTCATAGTATGAATGATTCATGAATCCATCAACCGGATAGTATCCCGCTTTTAGTTGGCTCAATTTAACTCACCAACTCACCAAATTTCAATCTTCCCTTTTTTCTAATCTCAGTCAGACATTAGAAGTTTAGAGATCCTTGAAGAAAGGTTAACTAAATTAGGCAGAATGTGTTTTGAAAACAAACTTCTTTTCTCATATATTCATGTGTGATCCAAATGGTTTTTAAAGGCTTGTAATGTAGGCTAGGCTCGGGTTACAAAAATGATATATAGCCTAAATATATATGTAAGGGTGATTAAATCAAGGATCAACTTTTCTTGATGAAATCCCCGTTCTTTTATTCTCTGGTTCACTCTAGACTACTCATTTTGGGTTTTCACCGTTGAATTCATTTCCTTTTCTGGTACATGTCTCATTTGGAGAATTTTGTACACGCTTCAAATTCTCTTTCTCATTTCAGCTTTCATTTCTTTATTCTTTTCCCTTTTTGTTTTTTGTCCTTTTCATTTTAAATGTAGGACATACAGCTTGATTTGATATACTTTTTCCCTTGCTTGCAAATAACTTTTCATCCTCTTTGCCCCCAATGTGGGAAGTGATCCTTGGTTAGGGTTTAATCACAAGAAAATTATCATGCTCAAAAGGGACATCAATGGATTTTTTTATTTTCTTATTCATGAAAAGATCATTTCACACACAAATATCACAAAAAAGTAGTATTCATTTGGTAGATTTTTTGAGTTATCACTTCATTCAAAAATCTTAACAAGAATGTCTGAGAGGAAAATTCACTCAAAATTTGTATATGGGATATCCTCATTAATCCTGAAGACACTTTCTTGCCCTTTTATCTCAAGATTAGATCCAAGAATCATTCATACAATCTATAATAGGGACTCTATAAAGAAGATGCATTTTGGAAGAGAAATGGATTAAAAATAGAAAGAGGAAAAAATAAAAAAATGTTTGCCACTTGAGAAAATAAAGGGAATATATCTTTAAAACAAGTAGAATAACATAGAATCCCTTACAAAAGATCCCTAATGCTCGCGAGAAAAAAGCAAAAGGGTTGGTTCTAAGCATGACCCCAAAACTGTTTAGGAAAATCCTTTGTTGTTTAGTTGTTAAGCATCATTCCAGGAAGGCATGCGTGAATTCCATCCAAGCTCGACCCGTCTACTTCGTGACAACATTCCATTATTGTAGTAGTTATAGGCACTCTTCATATTCTCCTTCCTTGAGTTTTCCACTTTTGATAGCCGCCAATATCAATTCCTCGTTCATGACCATGTCTACAAAGCCCTTGATGTCATAGTTCAACATACGATCATATAAGGGACCGTTTAAAGCTTCCACAAACATTAGAGTATCCTCGTTTTCTAACACTGAAGGTTGAACCTGGGCTGCCACATCTCACCACCTCTGGGCATACTGGCAGAAACTCTTATTGGGCCTTTGTTCCATATTCTGCAGTACAATTCTGCTTGGGACCATATCTTCCACATGTTTGCACTGTTCAATGAGAGCTCTTGACATATCTCTCCAAGTGCCTTTGTTAACCCATCTCAATTGGGTATACCATTGGGTAGCAGACCCTGATAGACTATCTTGGAAACAAAAGATGAATAGTTTCTTATTTTCCAAGTATAGTGACATTTTCTTACAGTACATAGCCAAGTGCACCGAAATGCAAGTGGTCCCGTCATACTTCTCGAATTCAGGAGTTTTGAATTTTGAGGGAACCACCAAGTTATACACTAGACTTAGATCCCTAATGTCTATGCCACCATAAATGTTTCCTCCTTGCAGAGCTCTAATGATCTCTTCGAGCTTGTCACAATGATCTTCTAGCCTCTTATTCACATTGGCCCTGTCGGCTGCCTTATTGAGAACCTCAATGCCTTGGTTCTCCCTATGATTTATCCCGAACTCTGCTGGAATATGAGCTAAGGTTACTGCCATGCGGATATAGAACCTTCCCTCCAGTGGAAATGTCTTACAAGTCATTTTGGGTTACAGCGACAGAACATCAATGACTTTAACCGTCTTTCCTTTTTTAGGCATTTGAATCCTAACATAACCCATATCTGGCTGACAGTGTTTTTCCAAGCTTGCGCAATTTTTTCCTTCAAGTATTTCTCCATTTTATCGAGTCCATCATGGGTACTCTTGTGGTTTATTTCTAGAGTTGCCAGTCTGTCTTCTATAGCAATGACCCGAGTATCGTATTAGAGCAGAATCTTTGCTACTTTAATAGAATTTTCCATAATTGATCTTTTATTATATGTCGTAGGTATGTAATGATCACACATAAACTAATGTAAACATAAACAACATAATACAATAAAATGCATGAATGCAAGCAAAAGGTGTTGATTCTATAAATAGTTGCTCTAGAAGTAAATTTTATTGGATGACAAAGGTCCTTATTATGAAAGGTAAAGATATATTCTACGAATACTTCTCAACCTAAGCACCCTACTCCTTTACTTCTTCAATCAGCCATAAGAAGCTTGGTCCCACATCCTCTTTTGGTATGACGTATGGGCAAAAAATTGTAGCTTCTCTAGCTAGCATCATCAAGTGATTGGATACGTCTTGAATGGCACTCTTGTTAAACTTATCCCGTTCTTGGAACCTTCTAGCATTATTCTTAAGCCAAGTGAACCTGTAATCGTTCTCCCATTTATTGGCATCTTCAAGAACCAAAGTCTTTATTCCGTAATAACTGCTTGGCTGCATAATCGAAGTGGTCTCATATCTTTCACAACTCATGCACATTATTTTGTTTAACACTGATATGTGCATACTCCGACGTCTCTGTCACGTGATCACCTGACAAACGATCTTTTTTTGCCCGCTGGTTAAACTTAGACCAGTAACGTACATTCGTATTGACTTTCTCTTTCTTTAGGTACCTTTCATCCATGGCAAAAGCTTTTTCTAATCGAGCAACAGACTCAAGAATCAACCCATTTTAGTATGCAATGTGTATGCAAGAAAAATATGTAAAATAATATAAAACAAGAAAAAATAAATGTTTAGTACTCTTAAAAAAGTAAATAAGGCATAAAAGGTCCAAAATAATTTTATTGTACGAATAATAATTGGGCATCACATTCCAACATTTCTGGATATGTCTTCATGGACTATTCTTACGAAATAATTTTGATTGAATTCTAATTCTAGGGTTTTCCGCAGGGCTCTATTGGATAGACTCCTAGATGCACACAAAGGTTTGGTTCCAGAAAGGTTCTCAAGTTGTCATCACTATCCCCTACAAAGGGTAGCAAGGCCCTTGATCCTCACCCATTATAGGCTCTTATGAATCAAGTTCAATTTAAGGAGACCCATTTTCCTATGTCCATACGAAAAATCAGTATTCTCACAAAGACATATGGCATATGAGCCCTGAATGTACTTGCTAGGCCCATACGGAGAATCAATATTCCCAAGGGAGCAATAGCGTTTCCCCCCACTTAAACGAACAGGACAAAGCTCGGGTCTAGAGCTTATTACCAAATTTTAAATGTATAAAATAAAATCATATTCGTAAATGGAAAATTGAATAAATTTTTTCTTGAACTTAGCAAATTCTGACATTAAGACAAAATTGTAATCAGCTTGTGGTTAGACTCTCTTTTTTGTAAAAAAAACAAAAAATGTCCCAGCGGAGTCGCCAAGCTGTTGCAGCCTTTTCAATGCTCGACATTTAAAAACAAAATAACAGAGTCGCCATTAATCTTTTTTCAAGGTATGATTGGATCACCTAAAAATAAGTCATTTTAATAAAATATTTTATTTTTATTAAAACAACAATTTTCGTCTGCGAAAACACAAAAACAGGTTAAAGAGTCGATTACACGTGGGGAAGGATTATCACCTCCACATCGCCCAAAAATTGATACCTAGCCGATTATAAGTATTTTTGTCAAAATTTGTCAGTTCATTTAAAATTTAATTCTTTGTCCATTTATGAATAAGAGTTCATTTTAACGGCCTCACCATCCGAGAAGTAAACTATAATCACCGCCAACATTTCTGCGTTAACTCGTTACCCCTGTTTGGTGAGACGCCGCATTGCAAATTATATGTTCTGTTATTAAACATTACATCAAGAAGCATATTCAATTAAATTAGGGGTTAAAGAGTTTTATTATTCTACGTTGGTTTATTAAACCTAATTAAAAGTCTAAAATGGATTTTACCTAAAGGGGTTCAAGTGTAATTAAGTGTCAATTATTAGAATTAATTAATATTTAGCCTAAAAGTCTAGGTGAATTTTATTTGCAGGGTTCAAGTTTGGTTAAGTGTTGACTTGTTAATTTACATTAAAGAAAAGATTATTTTAAAGAAATCGAAATTAAAGGCTCTAAACTAATTAAGACTTAAACTAAAGAACCTAATCCTAGCGGATTTTACCTAATCTAAAAATTTTAATTAAAAGACAAGATAAAATACATGAAAATCAAAATTAAATAAATACAAAAAATAAATTAAATGAATGAATGACAAAACACGATCATTTAAAAAAGCGTGTCCTTCTCGAATCGGGCCAACACTTAGTGTACGAGCCGGTTTTATAAAAATACAAATTGGAAATAAAAAAGAAATTAAGAAAATGGATTTTTTATGTAAAAGGGAATTTAATAAAAAATAAAATTAAAAGAAACCAAAAAAAATCGATGATTAAATTAAAAAAGTAAAATTAAGGGGCAAATTTCTGAAAAACAGTGACCATTTTGAAACAATTGAAAAGTTGGTGACTCGCGGAGCAAAAGAAAAAGGGGCGGAGGGATTTAATGAAGGTAATTTGGCCATTTTATTTTAAAATATGTGGGTATAAAATCCATTTTTTATAAACACCTTTCATTTTTCTTTCTTAAAATTTTTGGATCAAAACACCAACTCTCATTTTTCTATCAATTGTTCATCCATGTTCTTCATGTGTCGGCCGCCCTTCGTCAGTGCCGATCGCCTTTTACCAACGGTAAAAAACCCTTCGACTTTTCTTTTTTTAAACACAAATATTCAAATCTTTCGAAACCCAAATTTTGAAAAATCAAGAAAAAAACTCGAATCCTTCCTTTTTAAAAATTTCAAAATCCGGCGACTTGCTTGAAATCTGGCTACGATGACTCAAAAAGGTAAAATTTTATCCATTTTCCTTTAGTAATATTTGAAACAAAATACAAAAAAATAATAATATAAAGAAAAAACAGTAAAAAATACCTCAAGAAAATATGCTTCAAGCTTGTATTTCAATAGAAATCCGTGTACAATTCGTAGTTTAAATTACAAGGGGTTGGGAGGCTTTATATAGGTATTTTCATGCCTAATTTATAAAGAATATTAGAATAAGAAATCCTCTACATTATGGCCGATTTTTTCCCATGTTTAGTTGGTTTGATTGGCTTCCTTCCTTGATTTTAATCCTGATTTAGTGGTTTGCTTTTCTTTTCTATTTTCGATTTGAATCAATCTGGTGATTAATTTCCTTTTTCTTGTGCTTTACGAGATATCGAGATCGAATGATGAGGATATAGAAACATGATGGTTGTCGGCATCGATCTGCAGCAGTGAAAGTCGAGTTGCCCATGGGAGAAGATGTATCATCTAGGGTTTTATTTTTAGGCCAAATGGGATATTATTCTATATGGACTATTATTTAAACATTAATGGACTATTTTTTTTATTTATTTTAGGTTTTATTTAACAAATAATAATATAATAATACTACTATACTATATAATAATAATAAACATAAAAAGAGTGGGTGAAAATCTAGTGACTACATCATATAACCAGAATCAGAGTATAACCCACGAAAAAAATTGGAAGCCTCAAAACACAAAACATTCTCATCATCACACCAAGTTCCATCAAAAAGCTGTAAAGAAGTGATACGGTTGCGGACCTTACGCTGCCTAGCCTTCCTGTGGAAATAGGTCGTGTTACGATCGCCCTATAAAACCCAATCTGATATAGACTTCTGACGCCACAAAATTTTCTCCTGATCTAAGATGCACTCAAGCTCAATCTGAAGGTCATGTTCCAAGCGAGCAAGGAAGAAAGAGTGTCGACGTTCAAGAGCTTTCTGCGCACATCTTAGCCTTGTCATGATCGAACGCTTCTTAGACTCAATGTAACCAAAAATAGTTTTATTCCACACATCTGCGGCAGTCGTGAAATCAGCAATAGTCGTAGAAAGGGAAGAGGAAAATTTCCAGTTATCTTGAACCATGAGTTGAAAATCAGTGTGGGAAAGCCAACCAGAAAAATAGCAAAAAGGACGAGGAGAGGCCGAACCAAAGAAACAACCAACAAAAAGAAGAAGGGGCCGGTGGTCAGACCTCATTAGGAACAAATGGTTAACTGACGATTCAGGAAAAAAATTCATCCCAATGGTTGTTGCATAACATACGGTCAAGCTGGGCATAAGTAGAACCTCTTGACCAAGTAAAATCAGGCCCTTGGAAACCCAAATCACGGAGACCACAATCATAGATAAAGTGCTGGAAATCATGACTAGGACGAACAGAGTCGACACTACCTTTATGTTCAGTAACATCAACTGCGGCGTTAAAGTTACCCATAAGGAGCCAAGGGCTATGAACAGAAGCAGCAAGGGTGCGAAGATGCGGCCAAAAAGCCTTTCGATGCATTGTCGAGGGGCTAGCATAAACTAGAGTAATCAAAGAAGAGGACCCATACTTCGTGCAAGTAATCCGGCAGTGTATAAATTGAAAATGGTGGAGGAAAACCACAACATGAATAGAGTCCTTTCAACATAGACAAAGACCACCTGAAAACCCCACAGCTTCAATACGGTGAGAGTAAGGGAACACCAAAGTAGTAATAATAGAATCGATGCAATTGCCACTAATATGCCGTTCAACTGTCCCAAGCAAGTTTGGTTTGTAATCCTGAGATATTGTGTAACACCCTCGACTCGGATGTCACATTTGGGCCTCAAGCCTGAAATCTAACCATAAAAATTTCCAACCTAGTTTAGCCCAATCTACAATAAATTTCCAAAACCCATTTTATTTCAATCTAATAAAGTACAAGTAATATTTGAAACATATACAGTGGAGCTCCTTTTAAAATTACATTATAAAACGATTGAATATATTGTTTTAAAAATACAATACAAGTTACAATGTACAATAGGTTCCTAGTAATACATAGCCCAAAGACCTAAGTGTTGTACTCTAGAAAGAGGAGGCGCTGAAATCCTTCGCTGATGGTGCTCCTCCAAGCAACATGTCAAATCTACTAACTTGTGAACGAAAACAACGATTTCGAATGCTGAGCTAAAAAAGCTCTATGATACACAACCACCCAACCATGCTTCATACAAATCATAAATAATAATGATGCTACACGATATGATATCATGTCAAGAAAATAATAGTGCTACCACTAGTCGCCTAAACACATGCCTCAACAAAGCAATCATCAATCATGGCACACAAGGCCCAACCAAGCTCGAGATTTCAACAGATCACCTAGGTAATAACAACATCAACAACAACTCTAGAGTGAGGTCAGGTCACGTAGCATCGAAACATACACTCCGAGTGAGGTCGGGTCACGTAGCATCAGATCATGCACCCTGGGTGAGGCTAGGTCACCTAGCATTGGAACATACACCCTACTCAAAATCCTTCATTGAGCATCTACACTCTGGGTAAAGCCGAGTTACCTAGCATCAGAACATACACCCATACTCAGAATGCTCCTTCTAGTATCTTCAAATAAGGCCCGAGTCACATAGCATCGATAACCTCTATTTGGTATCTTAAACCTTGGTGTTGCAACACTCTTTACTGAGAATTTGGATCTCATCAATCAAGTGCCCACATGGCATGACACATCAACATACAACCCAACCAATGCCTATCCGGCATACAAGCAACGCGATCCCAAGGATCCCTTATTGTTGCTAAGTGAGAGCACATCAAAATTTTAATTACTGAGTTGTTAGTATATTATGGAGAAGTATTCAATTAATCCCATTATTTGACTCATTAATCCACATTGTCTTATTACTCAAGGCAACTTAACTATATAGGCATCCCTTGAGAGTACAACAAGGATCCTAATTAACACATAACATTATTTGATTCACCCAGGCACCCTATAGGGTACTAACACAAGCAACTCATCCAATACTTACCAAGTTATTAGCCATTTCTTTCACATATGGGGTTTAAATCTTAGTTTCTTAGTTTTACAATTCATTTTATACCTTTAGAAACCCAATGAGCCCTATGCCTCGAATTATAGAACCCTTGAATGCAACCTCAAAATTCTTGGGTAGATTGCCCATTCTCATATTGAGTATCGGTATGCCTCTGTAGGTACCTATACTTCTACACGAGTCCTGATACTCAATTTAGTTTCGAAAAAATAGGTCCCCAAGCTGTACTGATGCGCTCACCCTCGTATAGGTACTTAGTATTGGTACGTAAACTACCCTGTACCGATCCTCACCTATATCGGTACTCCTACCATTACGTACCGGTATATGAAAGCCTTCCTCAAGAAATAGAACAGTAGTCGCCCCTAGCGTACCGGTATGCGAAAACATTACTGGAATTTTATTCATAACATGGGTACCGATACTCGAGAAGCCATATCGGTACGCCCTTCATGATTCGACTATTTACGTAGAGAGGGGTACTGATACCGAACCACTCGTATCGGTATACAAACCCTAAATTCTAGGTTTAAGGTTTAAATTTCTCATCTTTAACCCCCAAACCAACTTGGTAACCCCAAAAACTCAACCTACAACTTATGAAAGATGTTTAGGGTCAGTTTCTATCAATTTTAAGCCTTATTAACATCAATTTCACAACTTGCCATTAGAGAGCAACCAAGGTTCAATCTCAACCAAAACACCATAAACATATAACAAGATCCATTTCATGATTTCCAAGAAGCTATAGGAGTTAGTAGTGTACTAGCCTTGGATTAAAGCTAATGAAGAAGCCTTCAAAGACCCATTCTCGTTCATCCACACTAACCCCCACCAAAACCTCAACCTCCACCATTTTAACTCATCTTTACCTTGGTTTGTAGATCCTTTGTTGTTAAACAAACTTCCCTCAATCGCCAAAATGTGATTCTCACTCAAACGCTCAAATATTACACCTTAAACCTCAAACTTGGGTAGGAAGATGAAGATAAGGGAGAGGGAGAAACGAGGGGACAAGGGTGACTTCACCCTTCACTTTTTTCCGCAGAACATAAATGAACCCCACTCTTTGTCTTCTATTAGAAATTACTTATTTGCCCTTTTTATTTTTACTCTAGCCCATTAACAAACTAACAACACAAGCCCAAAGCTTTCCTCAAGCTCAACAAGGCTCCTACAAGCCCAACAACAAGGCCCACACACGGAACTTGCGCTCTTGATTAACCCAACTCTCAGATTCTAAAATCTGAGTCGTTACATATTACTTCACAATCGTTAGAAATTTAGGATGTCATATCCTTGGGTATTCTAACAAAATATTTTAAGATTCATTATTAAAGAAAATGGAAAGAATCAAAACCTTACTTGTCCCACAATTGGGACGCAAGCAAAACTTCACCCGTACTAGGCACAACCAAATTAGCATATAAATTTTGGGAGGGATCAAAGACCTTGTCATAGATATGGGAGCATCTAGAGGCTCACTAGGTGGTACTTTTTTTAGGCAAAGAGTAGATACCAGAATATTTATGTCTGTATTCTCTTAAATGACAACATCAGTGTGCTTGTTTTTGTTAAACTTAGACGACGGCCGAGGGAAGAGAGCAAAACAGCTGAGCTTAGAGAAGAACTATGACGATTGGTCAAAGGTAAAGACTTTAAAGAGACAAGTAAGGAGCTAAACATTTAAAAACTTTTGGATGGGTATAGAGCTGTGCTATTTTGGCAGGGATTATTGCTTGGCTAGTCGGTGATTGGGTAGGGCTTTTTTCCTTACCCCGGGATATAGTAGTAGGAGATACAACGTAATAGGGACCCCAGTTTTAGTAGCATGTGCCTAGGCTCAAAAATAGTAGCTTCACCAGATGGTTCTAAGATAACCTTTATGGTAAAGTTTCAGCCAATACCGATGGACTAGCGCCATTAGCAAAACTCGAGGGATCGATCAAGTTAAGTGAATCGATAGGGTTATCCTCCTCATAAATATGATTAAACTAAGAACTATAGGCAACGATCGACAAAAGGACTTGGTTTAGTATTGGCTTCCTTACGGTGGTACGTCTTCGGCGATGTTCAACCATCATCTATGGCCCAAGAGATTTGCTAGCCGAGAGAGTAGGCAGAACAACCGGGACTGCTATAAGAGAAATGGCTTATGGCATTCGAGATAGAGGGGAAGATATCTTTAACATGGTTGTACTTACCTCAAGCAAAACAAATTGTAGGCAAAGATTCATATTTTACAACTTGTAAATTGTTGTTAATAAGGAGCTTTGACACCAGCGGCTTACGAAGATCAATGTTGATTGCCATATGCGTAAAACGCCTTTACGGCCGCAAACAGTTTGATAATCAAGATTTAGGATCGGACCAATACATTCTCTAATTGTCGTGAGCATACATTTCTGATAGAGGGTAAAAGAGAGACCCAACAAGCAAATCCATGCTACCATACGGTTAGGGTGAGGTGGAAAATCAATAGTCCAAGGTTTGACAATAAGGTAATGGTCGAAGATCACCTATGGACCCTAAAACCACTTTGTCATAATCTGATTGTGTTCG
Organism: Hibiscus mutabilis; assembly: GCA_019671005.1. NCBI lineage: Eukaryota > Viridiplantae > Streptophyta > Magnoliopsida > Malvales > Malvaceae > Hibiscus > Hibiscus mutabilis. The sequence goes on along the minus strand of CM033744.1, from coordinate 23,830,511 downwards.
AAACGTTGCCAAGAAGTAATCATTCTCAATGTTCATAAGGTGAAAGGCTTGAGATGACTTCCAAAGATCATAGAGCATTGATCTGAGGGTGTTGTATCCAATGCGACGGCTTAGGAGCTTGATAACCATTGTCATATCAAGATTTTTAACAGCTAAAGCCTAGACTCGGTCAGAAAAACTGGATTGAGATAAGACCATCCACATTAGACCTGGTTATATCTCCCTCAATTAGCACAACCTCTTCCTCATTGATGATCTCTTCAACATTCGATTGTTGGGCAGGTTTAGAAGCCATTAGCGTATCCTTATAAAAAGTAGTAGACTTTACAAAATAAGATGGAAGAGCAGCCAATGGTGTAGATGAGAGAGCATATTTAGGCTTTGAGGCAACGGGTGGAGAAGGTAATAGAATATTAGCAATGTTACTATTCTAGTTAGACCTATCGAGTTCAGACATGTCCATGGCTGACGACGTGTTATTGGCAGATAGATCAGGGGGTCGTGAGGGGTTTGAGGGGGTAAGGTCGGGATCAGGAGGATCAATAGTGGTCGACAAGAAGGGGCGGCGAAAAAGATAGAGGGAGCAAGAAACTCTCGTATCATATTAGGGTTTTAAAGTTTTATTATTTTAAATCTAAGCTTTCTTTTTCTTCAATTACTTTTTAAACTAAACACATAATTTGAACATTTTCTTATAACCATTAACACAATAAACTAGCCACTTGAGATCGTACAAGGAACATACAAGGAAAAGGTTAAATACCCAACAAAGAGACTCAAACAAAAGATAGATGTGAACATATTTGACTACATAAGCAAACAAAGCACAAAAGAAGACCAAACTACTAAAAGATCATCGAACACCGCAAATCAGAGCCAAGCGTCGAGAGAAAACTATTTGTGAATGCAAATCGTGTATCCAAATTCAATCTGAGGGTCCAAAACAGGGAAGATTAGTAGGATAACAAATAGGTGCCATCATGATCAGTTGAGGCAACATCAAATCTAACCATGAGAAAAATAAACGAAAATAATGGCCAAACAATTGATAAAAAGAATTGAAAATATTTTAGAAGGCAGGGAGAAATGTGTCATAAAAGGCAGAAAAAGCGCATCATAAATGCAGAGGAAAACATGACATAAAGGCAGAGTTATTTTTACTAAAATTTAGAAAATAAAAGAAGAACAAAGATGTGAGAAAAAAGTAAAAGACAAATAAGTAGTACCGAAGACTGACAATCAACACCCGTCGTCGATCGATACAAAGAAAAAGAAGAAACAAGTGGTGCGGAATAACCTAGGCGGGTACGTTTGAAGAAGCAACAAATTTAAATTACATTAATATTTATCTTATGTCAAATAAATAAAATGTGCATATATATATATATATATATAATCAATAGTAAAATTAGACATTTTATTATGAGGGGTCAATTATCGAAAATAATTTTAATTATAATCCTATTTATCAAATCATTCATAATTATATGTGATTTCATGACATAAATATAGATTTATAACACGTTTTTTTTTACAAATCATCAACTGACACTAACTTGTAGGAAAAAGAACTCCTTAAATGTTGAGGAGATTAGTAGTAATTTACCTTTATTTATAGAATAAAATAGGAGCCTAAAAGAATTTTTAATGAAGCACATGGTTATATCTTCATTTATAAAAAAATAGAGGAAAAATCAAATTTTAATTTCCTCCAATGTATTTTTTTCATTTTATTTTTCTTTAAAAATAAGAAAGACTAAATTTGTGCGTGAATATATGTGTGTGTCATATCTTATCAATGCTTTGAAGTTTTTACTTGTAGGAAAAAATAACATTTTAAAATATAATTTTAAATGGATATTTTTCTGATTGATGTTTATGACAACTTAAGTTATATATATAATTTCCTTGTCAAAAAAAAGTTATATATATATATATTTATATTTTAAGAATATCAATTTAATTTAAATTAGAAATACATATAAATATATGTTAATATAAAATAATCTTTTCAAATATTTTCTTAAACTTTCAAAGGGTCAAATAATAATTTTCCCAAGTTTTAGAGGTATGGTGGCCCCACAAGTCCGGTTGTGTTCCGCTCTGTATACAATCAAATGTCTTTTTTGAAAAAAAAGGCTTAATGATAGCATAAGACAAAGGTATACAAATATCTGCTAAGTTGAAACCTAAAACAACAAATAGAGGGTAGAAATCAAACTTAAACAATTTCCACGTAAAGATAGGCATGCATTTATTAATTGTAATGCTATTATTTCTCCTATGACTTCTGAATGGTTCGACTTGGACTTTATTTATTTCAATTCAATTGTTTATAAGAAAACTTATTCAAGATTAGGAATATCGGAATCCACCGAACACAAACACCTTTCTTCACGTGTTTTTTTTTTTACAATAAAAAGTATTCAGCACACTATCCACGAGTTCCGGACTCTGACCACCGCTTTGTCCAAACCCACGCCACGATTTTCATTCGGGGAAGTCTAAAAATACTGTTAACATAAATTTTTAAAAAATATATAAGAATTTATATAAGATTAAATAAAAATTTTGATAGAATTAAAATTCTTACTAATTAAATAAAAATGTATGTGATTATATAAATTGATACTAATTGGGTAAGAATTTGTGTATATTTTACTTTAGAAAAAAAATTTGAATTTGTATAACTATACAAATTATTATAGGATGAGTTTACCACGAGTGTCGCACACCGCTAAATACCACTAACACTGAACAATAATAAAAACTATTAAATTGATTAATAAAAATTAAAAATCTTAAGGACTATACTTATAATTAGAAATATTTTAAAAGAAAATTAAAAATTAAATTTAATAAACTTTTTATATTTCTTTATAGTATTATTTTTAATTCATATATTAGAATCAAATTTTTCAAATTTTTCTTAATATCAAAAATTTTAAACTCAACTCTTTTATTTTCCTCTGCGGCCACCACCCAACATCTTAGACCGGTTTATGAGTTAACTAAATAAAATTCTTCAAACCAGTTTGGACCTCAAGAAGAACTACTCAAGGACAACTACAATGGACATCCTATACAGGTGTGGACCTCAGGAAGAACTGGTTTGAGGAATTTCATTTGGTTAACTCATTAACCGGTTTTAGATATTGGGCGGTGGCGGCGACAGAAGGGAAATAAAGGAGTTGGGTTTAGGGTTTTTGATATTAAGAATATTTTAAAAATTTTGATTATAATATATCAATTGAAAATACTATATAAATATAAAAAGATTTATTAAATCTATTTTTTAATTTTCTTTTGAAATAATTTTAATTATAAGTTTAGTACTTAAGATTTTTAATCTTTATTAAAAAAATTAATGGTGTTCAGCGATGTGCGATCCGTTGTAGAATTTTCTATTCTTATATTATAACTTGAATTTGTGTAGATTATGAGAATTTGTATAGTTAAAAAAATTTTACCAACTAAATAAATTTTTATAAGATTATCTCATTTTAACTGTACCGTAAGGGTGCATAGAACTACCCCATTCATTCATTCCATTGTAAATTGAGTTTCCTTTCCTTAAATACATATTATAAATATAATTACAATTACATCTAAAAGATAACCATCTCCATATTATTTTTCTAATGAATGAATTAAAATATCAATACTTCAAAAAAAGAAATTGTAACCATCCAATTTGATTAGCTATGGTTTACTTACATAATCAAAATAATGTCTTTCTTATCATTGGGTTATGGGTTTGTTTGAATTTTTAAATTGATTTAGTAAGATGCATACTAAAACCTTTGAGCAAAGGTTAGAAAATTCAAATTCTGATATTATAAATAGATTTAAGTGAATTGAGAGAATTATACTATAATAAATCTCTGTAATACTTAATATGCATTATTCACTCAATGAATTAAATATAAATAATTACAATATAATCTCTATAAATTAATACTCGATAAGTTAATAATCTTTCTAAAATAATAATTTTTTGGTCCCGACTTAGACTCAATGTCTAAATTAATCATTTCGATAAATTAATAAGATAATAATTTTTCAGAAGAACTTTATATAAATTTATGGTCCCTTTAATATTATAAATTAATAATTCTAAAAAAATTACAAATATAACTATGACAACTTAGTAAAATATAATTTTATTGTTGTTTGTTTCTTCTTGACATTTAAATCTAGCCGTATTTCATCTCAACTATCTTTATTGCATTCAAAAGTTCTGGTGTTATATTCTCATACTACAACAAAAAATTATAAAGATTTGTTACTGCTATAACTATTTCCTTTCGTGTAATTAGTCAATGCAATGTGTACGTTTTATTTATAAAAAATAATATAAGTTCGTTGACTAAATTTTTTTTTTATCAATTAATTAATATATTTTTAAATTAATAAAATTATGTAATTATGATATTATTAATTTATAGAAATTTTATTGGATACGAAAAAATATAATATACTCCAACTACCATCCACTAGAAGGGGGGTCAGCTAAATTTTCCAATATTACCAATATATTTGACACAAAGCAAGTGACAGCGATAGGGACGGTACATGGAGTTTGTCGATCATTTTTACTCATGTTCTAACCCCCCTAAAAAAAAAAACAAAAAAAATCTCCTACTCCGCCGCCGTCAATTTTAATCCCATTTCCAGCCGTCACCAGTTCATATGGTAACAAAATCCTGTCTTTTATTCTAATACTTAGCTCGGCTCTTTGAATTTGTTCTGGGAATCCAAAGAAAATGGCTCAATCAGGTAAACAAAACAAGTCCCTTTTCTTTTCTTTTCTTTTCTTTGTTTTTTCAAGTCTTTGAATTTCTCTCTCTCTCTCTCTCTACTGTTGAAGTTTGATTAAATCTAAGTTTAGGGCATTGATAATGTTTATCTCAGGTTATGATATTAATAGCCTATTTCGAGAAGCTCAGTCCCGGTGGTTGAAGCCGGCTGAAGTTCTGTTTATACTACAAAATCATGAAAAATATGAACTGACGCATGCGCCGCCTCAAAAGCCAACAAGTGAATCATTTTAACACTTTTTTTTTTCGTTAAAACCCCCAGTTTTAATCAGTAATTTTGATGTGTTTTAGGTGGCTCTTTGTATCTTTTCAACAAGAGGGTACTTCGTTTCTTTCGTAAAGATGGTCACAATTGGCGTAAAAAGAAGAATGGAATAACTGTCAGTGAAGCCCATGAAAGGCTTAAGGTTTTCTATGATTCTCGCTTTTAAATTTGTATAAAATGTGTGCTTTTGGTTGTTTAGAAAATGAATGCCCCCATGGAAATTCTGGGAATTCCTTGTATCCTCGAAATATTGGCTAATTGATTGGTTTAAAATGGCCTCTGTTTTTTTAGATGTTGAATGCATTTGAATTGTTATAATATCGATGGAGTTGTTAGAAGTGATGTATATTATATGCATGATCAGGTTGGTAATGCCGAAACTCTGAATTGTTACTATGCTCATGGTGAGCAGAACCCGAGCTTTCAGAGACGCAGCTTTTGGATGCTGGACCCGTAAGTTTGCTTCATAGCCTATTTATTTATTTATCGAACTTTGTAGCTATATGTATATGAAATATTTCGTGATGGGGAGGAATATTTGCTAATAGTTTAGTACTTTGGCAGGGCATATGAGCATATTGTTCTTGTTCATTATAGAGAGACAAATGAGGTATTTCACATCATCCCTTATGATTGTATCCTTTCAAGCGCCACGTTCTTTCTCTAAGCTAGGTTTCTGTGCAGTTTTGGTTTAATGTGCTTACTCTGTGTAGCTGGTAGTGGTATCTGATATAAGTTGAAGCCGTTCAGCATGAGAGTTTAACGTACTTTTATCTTCTAAAATTATGTCATTATTCATGTTTGCATACAGGCGAAATCCAGTCCAGCATCCATCGTGCAGTCACCAGTATCCTCCTCAGTCTTAAGTACAAGTCTGAACTCTGATACGTCTCAAAATCCTGGATCCAACACTCTTGCCTTCGATCTACACGAAACATATCAGAACTTGTCTAGTCCAGGGTCTGTTGAAGTTAGCTCTGATATAGTCACTAGAGAAGCTTTAAAGAGGCTTGAGGAGCAGTTAAGTTTGACTGAGGACAGCTTCGAAGAGGTGAGTCCTTTCTGCAGCCTCGATGCGTCTAGAGACGACTCAAAATTTCTGGAATATGGAAGGACAATTGCCAAGCTGGACCGACAAGCAGATTTATTGTATGAACCTGGTGATATTGCTCAAGGTTTGCCTTTATTCTCAACCTGCTAGGGTTAATTATTCAAATAGTTTGCTGCTTCCGGTGGAGGTTTGTATGTTTGTTATTTCTTTGGTCATAAAAATGTCAAAATCAGTGTGTTGATCTATTCAATTTTTTTATCCTCCGCATTCGCATGAAGATGATTTTGTTTTGGTGGAGTTAGAAGTAGGGTTCTTAAATATTTGGTTAACGATCCAGAAAAAACAATTTTTCGAGGTGAAAGGCAAACAATTTTCTCTTGATTTTTTTATGGTTTGAACTCGCATACCCTTGAACACTGGCCACTTTAACCAACAGGGCTAACCGTTTTTGCTCTTGTAGAGACTCAAACCCTTGTCCTTTGAGGCAAAGAACAACATTCTAACCAAACAGGCTACAAACGATTTTTTCTCTCTTGATTTTTGATGATCATCTGCATTTATACGTGCTGTATGTGATTGTTCGTTTGAACATCATAAGGACATACAATTATCGAGTTTAATGGCTAACCTCTGTTTCTGTTTTTCTTGATTGATTCTTGAATACGAGGAAGCTGATAAGAGTTACTACTATTTCTCTGTAGGTAAAAACGGTGAACATAGTCAAGCATATGGCAACGGCGACGCAGATGGAAGTAAGGAATCTCTATATTGGAACAATATATTAGATTCATACACGAATCAATCAGGTGTTGACTCCCAGGTAAATGTTTCTCTATCTGGCTTCATTTTTCTCTAATTACCTTATATTTGACACCCATGTCTGATATGTTTCTTGACATGAGTTTGGAAATATGGTTGTCCAACTTCATGGAAATACTTGAGAAAAATTAAACATACCGTGTTAGACACATATTTGACACACCCCTGTCCTAGTGACAGTTTTCTCATAAATATCAAAGAATGGCAAGTGTTTTACTATATGCATGTTAATGGTCCTGTATTACATATTTACTTGCCATTGCATAAAGATTCATATCTGATTCTGAGAATTTGTTGCCAACCACATATTTCACTGCTCTGCAAGCTAAAGCACCAATACTTGTATAATAAGCTGCTATATGTGTAGAAAAGGGAATTTCCAGAGAAGTGAATCAGGTTTTTCTGTATTTCTACTTCTTTTAATTTACATAGAAGCCTATTTAATAGACTGAGTACATCGAGTTATACACCAAGTAGGATTCCTCATGAGTTGATCTTTGGTTGGAACAAAATGGAGATTTGCAAGTCCATTATTAACCTTTTCTGAAATAAAATGCCTGTCAATCTCCACATGCTTGGTTCTATCATGATGAACTGGGTTTTTTGCTATGCTAATAGCAGACTGGCTATCACTAAACAACTCAAAAGTTTGTGTGTTATCTACTGTCAGTTCTGATAACAATCTTTTTAAGCCAAATCCCCCCACAAATTCCAAGTGCCATAGCCCTATATTCTGCCTTCGCACTGCTCCGAGAGACTACAAACTGTTTCTTACTTCTCCAAGTAACCAAGTTACCCCAAACAAAAGAGCAATACCCACTTACTGATTTTCGATCAGTTAATTCCCCTGCCTAGCTGGAATCAGTGTATATCTTAACTGATCTATCTTCATTTTTTCTAAAAATCAGTCCATGTCCAGGGGTAAATTTTAGTACCTCAAAACTCTATTGGTTGCCCCCATGTGTTCTTCTCTAGGATTGCTCATATGTTGACTTATTATACTTACTGAATAAGCTATATCTGGCCTTGTGAGAGAGAGGTAGATTAGCTTCCCTACTAGTCTCTAGTATAATTCCTTATTCACAGGATCCCTTAAATCATCCTTCCTCAGCTTCAAATTACAATCCATAGGGGTGTCTACTAGCTTGCAACCTAACATCCCAGCTTTAGAAAGTAAATCGAGGATATATTTCCTCTGATTAATCACAATTCCATCCTTGGGCCTTGCAACCTCCATCCCAGAAAATATCTGAGGCTCCCTAGGTCTTTAGTTTCAAACTCACTACCCAAGAACTTCTTCAGTCTCTCTATTTCTTCAGTGTTATTTCCAGTAATTATTATTTCATCAACATAAACAATTAAGAGAGTTTGATGTTTCTCGGGTGTAAGCTTTACAAACAATGTGCAATCTGCATGACACTGCTTGTAGCCGTTCTTCACAACAGCCTTAGTGAACCTGTTGAACAAGGCCCTTGGTGACTGTTTCAAGACATATAGAGACTTGTGCAACTTGTCCTCCTCAAGATTCCCATTCAAGAATGCATTGATGATATCCAGCTGATGTAATTTCCAATCCTTATTTACAGCCAAGGAAAGTAATACTCTGATTATATTTAGTTTAGCCACGGGTGCAAAAGTATCTTGGTAGTCTATCCCATAGGATTGTGTGAACCCTTTAGCTACCATCCGAGCTTTGAATCTCTCAACACTACCATCTGAATTGTATTTTACAGTGAATACCCACTTGCTGCCAACAATTTTCTTCCCTTGTGGTAGCTCAACCAAACTCCAAGTCTGATTAGTCTTAAGAGCTTTAATCTCTTCTTCTACTGCTTTTCTCCACCTTGGATCATGTAGTGCTTCTTCCACTGTTTTTGGGATCTTCATACTGTCAATTTTAGCTGTAAAAGCTCACAAGGAAGGCATTAGTTTTCCATAAGCTATAAACCTCTCAATAGGATGGTTTGTACATTTTCTAACACCCTTTCTTTTGGAAATAGGGAGGTCATTAGTATCAATAGTAGGAACAAAAGTTTGAGGAGCAGTATTACCTTCCAGATTTTCCTGGGCAGCAAAATCCAGTTCTAATTCTCGGTAAATGCTAGGATGAGTAATAGATTCTAAAACATGCTTCTTTCTCCTTTGATAAACACTCAGTTGTTTACTCTCAAGCTGTGGAGTCAAGGTTTTTTCAGGTGTTTTTGGTAAGGATGTAGGTGTTTCAATTGGGGCAGTGGAGGTGCTAGGAGTTTTAGAACTTGGTGAGGGTATGTCTACTGGTTTTGGGAAATGTATTGGCTGTAAAAGGGATGTTTGAGAAGGATGAAAATCCTGCTGTGAATTACCAAGGTCAGGTTGTGGAGGTAAACAAGGAAAGGTTTGGAAATTGTCATGGGACTGAAATTCCTGTAAAGTATTGTCATGGGACTGAAATTCCTGTAAAGTCTCCCCTGAATTTCAAACTTAGAGAAATAGGGTCTGTTTTCAAAGAATGTAACATCCATGGAGTTGTAAATTTTCTTGGTAGTGGGTGAGTAACATTTGTAGCCCTTTTGACTCGAGGAATAACCTAGGAAAATACATTTAAAAGACCTAGGATCAAGTTTACTCCTAGAATGAGTATGGACATGAACAAAAGAAACACACCCAAACACTCGAAAAGGAACATGAGATGAAAATGGCTTGAAATGAGGAAAGAAAGCAACTTCTAAAAGATGCCTATTTTTTTTCTCAGCCACCCCATTTTGTTGAGGGGTATTGACACGGGAACTAATATGCAAAATCCTTTTTCTTTGAAATGTGAACCTAATGTTTTGGTGAATTACTCACTGCCATTGTCAGTTTTAGAATTTTAATGGTACTTTGGAACTGGTTTTCTATCATCCTATGGAAGGTTTTAAAGACATTCTCAGCCTCTGATTTTTCTTTCAACAAATATGTCCAAGTAGTCGTAGAGTGGTCATCTATGAAGGAAATGAACCACATCGATCCAGTATAGTTTTTAACCTTAGAAGGGCCCCAAATGTAGCTATGTATAACTGAAAAAGGTGAGGAAGTTGTAAATTTAGAAGGATAATAAGTTTGTCTAGTGTTTAGCAATTTGACATATTTCACAAGCAAAGAACTTTGGATTTTTATTAGCAAATAATTGAGGAAACAATTTAGCCATATAATGAAAGTTGGGATGGCCTAACCGAAAGTGCCATAACATAATATCACTAGAAGAAACAGAATAGGACAAAGTAGAATTAAGGCAGCAGCTTGAATTAACTTGTTTATGCAGAGATAGGCCATGAAATATGTAGAGCCCATTACTCAGCCTAGCAGTGCTAATCACTGTCCCTGAACCCTTTGCCTGAAATTCACAACCATTCAAATTAAACTTAACATCACATTGGAGATCAGCAGATAATTTGCTAACAGATAGAAGGTTGCAAGCAAGGCAAGAAAATAGTGTCACTAAGTTTAACATAACCACTTCCTACAATAACTGACAATGAGCCATCTGTTGTTCGCACTGAAGATGCAGACTTCTCATTGTTGAGTTTGTGGAAGATGTGAATATTCCCTGTCATATGGTCTGACGCACCAGAGTCCACGACCCAATTTGTAGAGGTACAATCGGCAAGAAAAGATATACTCCCTTTGGAGATTTCTGGTGTAACCATGGTTTTTATTTTAGGGTTTTTTAGGTAGGATCAACGAACCTAAATCTGATACCATGTAGAAAGGGAATTTCCAGAGAAGTGAATCAGGTTTTTCTGTATTTCTACTTCTTTTAATTTACATAGAAGTCTATTTAATAGACTGAGTACATCGAGTAGGATTCCTCATGAGTTAAACTCTATCTAGGATAATTAAGTTAGAGTGTTTGTACAACTTAACTACTATTAGATAATATTTACAAGAGTCTAGGTAGAACTAAAACTCTAATATTCACCGCCAATATGTCCTTTTTCTAACTATTCAATTCTCAATTACATTTTAGCCGAGGTTATATTGTTGTAACTAGGGTTCGAGTCCCAGACCTACAGTAACTCCCCTTCTTAAAGGTGGGTACCTGATCAATATGAGACCAATAATTTTTTCCCCCTGCTATAAGGAGAATTTGTTTGTCCTTAAAACAGGGAAAGCCTTTATCTTCCTCAAGGAAAGAACGAGCCGAGCATTGGGAACAGTCTGGTTGGCTAAGTTTCAATGCATCTAACTTCAACAACTGTATGATCTCCTACTCTCGACAGTAATTTTGACACTAGAAATTCAAGTATCTTGTTTATTTTGTTAAGGTCTGACCATTTCTTTCTCCGCCAGCTTCTGTATTTCTACATCAAGAAGTTGAAAATGTTGATATCCCTTCAGATCCTGCTGCAATACAAGCTCTTGGAACCGGTTCCAATTATTATAAAATATTCAACCAAGAAGAAATAGGAATTCCTCTTCCAACAGGTTCGAGCTTGACTGTTGCACAGAAGCAGTTCACAATTCAGGAAATTTCTCCAGAGTGGGGTTATACCAGTGAGGTTACAAAGGTGAGCCAAAGATTGTTTGTCACTAAAACTCTATTGTATCATGAGGTCCTTCAGCTTTATTGTTGCTGTTAAAGCTTAAAAAAGATTAAAGCATAATTTCCACACGTAGGTTATCATTGTTGGATCTTTTCTCTGTGATCCATTGGAATCCACCTGGGCATGTATGTTTGGTGAGACTGAAGTTCCACTTGAGATCATTCAGGACGGTGTTATCTGTTGCAAAGCTCCTCCTCACCTTCCCGGGAAGGTAACGCTATGCATCACTAGCGGCAACAGAGAGTCCTGCAGTGAAATCAGAGAGTTCGAGTATAGAGTTAATACTGGTAGTTGCACTCAGTGTAATTTATCGAACACAGAAGCTCCTAAAAGTCCAGAAGAGCTATTGTTACTTGTCAGATTCGTACAGATGCTTCTGTCCGATTCCTCTTTGCAGAAAGACAGCAAAGAGTCGGGAATACATTTTCCGAGAAAGTTCAAAGCTGATGATGATTCATGGAATAATGCCATAGAGGCTCTTCTAATTGGCAGTGGGACTTCCTCTGGTACTGTTGATTGGCTTCTGCAAGAGCTTTTAAAGGACAAGTTGCAGCAATGGTTACATTCTAGATCCAATGAGACACTTGAGCAGTCAGGCTGCACCATCTCAAAGCAGGAGCAAGGAATAATACACATGGCTGCTGGATTGGGCTTTGAGTGGGCCTTAAATCCGATTTTAAACTGTGGAATCAGTATAAATTTCCGAGACATTAATGGGTGGACCGCTCTCCATTGGGCTGCTCGATTTGGAAGGTAATCAAGATTATAACATTTTAAAGACAAAAAATGGCATTGATGGATTAAACTGATTGTGTGTGAATTCCCCCCTTCCCCTCTTAACAGAGAAAAAATGGTTGCTGCACTTATAGCCTACGGTGCATCCTCTGGGGCAGTGACGGATCCAACCTCACAAGACCCGACTGGAAAAACCGCGGCATCAATTGCTGCCTCCAGTGGACGTAAAGGACTTGCAGGTTATCTTTCAGAGGTAGCTCTGACTAGTCATCTTGCATCCCTTACACTGGAAGAAAGTGAGCTTTCCAAAGGAACAGCTGCACTTCAGGCTGAAATGGCTGTGAATAGCATCTCAAAGGGGAGCTTTGCCAACAGTGAGGATCAGCTTTCACTTAAAGATACCTTGGCTGCAGTCCGAAACGCAGCTCAGGCTGCTGCACGTATACAAAATGCTTTCCGAGCACATTCTTTCAGGAAACGACAAGAGAAAGAAGTTGCTGCTGCTAGTGTGGATGAGTACAATATCTGTTCGGATGAAATTGAAGGTCTTTCAATTATGTCAAAGCTAGCTTTTGGAAATTCCCGTGATCACAATTCAGCGGCTTTATCTATTCAGAAGAAATTTCGAGGCTGGAAAAGTCGCAAAGATTTTCTGGCACTTCGCCGGAAAGTTGTAAAAATACAGGTAAGAACTTCCATTACTTCTCCCGAGAGATGTACAAATGTTCTTCTCTCCCCCCTGTCAAATCCTAGGTATCATGTTGGTGTATGCAATGTTAATGTTTCAAAATCCTTGTCTTTGCCTTTTGTTTCAGGCTCATGTGAGAGGTTATCAAGTCAGGAAGAATTACAGGGTAATCTGTTGGGCTGTTGGTTTTCTAGATAAGGTTGTACTTCGTTGGCGACGGAAAGGTGTTGGCTTGCGAGGTTTTCGAAGTGAGCCGGATCCCATTGATGAAAGTGAAGATGATGACATCCTCAAAGTGTTCCGCAAGCAGAAAGTGGATGGAGCTGTTGATGAGGCTGTTTCACGTGTGCTGTCTATGGTTGATTCTCCAGATGCACGTCAACAATATCGCCGGATGCTTGAAAGATATCGCCAAGCTAAGGTCAGTAGACCGACTACTTTGAATGATCTGTTCCTGATATATTCGGTAACCCTAAACCCATAAAAGATCTGTTAACTGTTTTCGAACTTCTGTTGCAATGGGGTATATAATTTCGAATATCTTCAACTATTGTTTTCAGGCTGAACTTACCAACACAAGTGGACAAGCAGAATCAACTTCTGTAGGTGATTTTTATGATATGGGAAATGATGATTTCTCCCAGTTCCAGTAGGAGCACTTTCTGACCACCCTAACTTAGCTTTCTTCCTCGTAAACGTGAGATTTGATAGTTTTCTAGAATTGTTGTATAATAGACTGCAATTCACCTTAGTAATTGGGCTGTATATGCTTCTTGTAATTAGTAAATACTGCTTATATCGATTGAAGATAGGGTTGACTCAGCTGCTATTATGACCAATAAATTTCCCCCTTTTTTCCACATGTATGCAGTAACCAAAACCAACACCAGCAAACCCTTAAGATTAATAAACTGTGAACCAGAATCTTATCTTCTCTCATGATAACAAATGCAAAATTGTAGACCTTGAAAACCATAATGAAACATAATCAACTCAAAAAAAGAAATTTCCATTATTATTTAAAATTCCTAAGAATGAACAAAGAGATTGGCCACAAAAAAACGTGATATTTAACATACAACACAATTCTAATGACTTGAATCTATCACAAATTTGTCTTATAAATAATGATCCCGTGACGCAAGCAATGTGTATTATGCAGATGCACTCAAAAGGTATATTTCCACGTGGGAATTTTGCTTTACCCTAAGTTAAATCGGAGTTTTCAATTGCACAGAAATTTCAATTCACCAACGCTGCTGAAAGGCCAACTTTACCGGCAAAAATAGAAAAATATCAACAAGCTTTGCTATCTGCACTGTAAAATACAAGAAAATCCGATATCCGAGAATGGTTTTATATGCACTGGCGTATTCCGACAATCTTCGCATCAAACACACTTTGCTACAATAAAAATGATCCCCTGCAAAAACATCATCATTCATGGCAAGATGTCAAAAGTTTGGTCAAAAAGCACAAACTTGATGCTTGATTTTGTTAATGTCAGAGAAATAATTGCATGGTTTTATGAGGCTCGGAAAGAAACTAAAAAACTGACATTAAAAGGTAACTCACTCTTGGGAAGAAATGGAACTCATTAGGGTAAAGCGTGCTAGAGAAAAGGCAGTCGGATCGATGTCATTGGCATTTCGCAAGTAGAAGTCCATTCAAACGGATTCTGATCTGATGCCTAATGGAAAAATCGTGAAACTTCCTGGTATAATTGCTCTGCTTCGAATGGTTTCGACACATATCCGTCCATTCCGCACCGTAGGCATTCCTCCTGCGTGGCCTGGATAACATCTGCAGTCATAGCCAAAATTGGTACATGCCAGTTCGAAACATTATTACAAGTTTCGACAGATAATTCTCCGAAGTGAATACAATTATTGATATTCTTTTCTGAATCCCGAATTCTCCTTGTAGCTTCAAACCTGTAAAATGCAAACATAAGACATAGCAAAATGCTTTTAACCTGAATTTTTCAAATCAGAATTGCATAAGAAAGTTCTAAAAGCAGTAAGGTATTACACACCCATCCATTTCAGGCATTTGAATATCCATGAAACAGGCATCGAACTGGTGAGGCGGGGTAAGCAGTTCGATAGCTTCCATTCCTCTTGAAGCACTAACCACATCAGCTCCATATTTTTTCAAGGCACCGGTAGCTACTTTCAGGTTCACATTGTTGTCGTCCACAATTAGAATTTTTTTCCCGAGAAGAAGATTCCTAAGGGACAGGCTAGGTAACTCTCCATTACGAGGATTCCCTTTGATCCCATCACCTATGGCTTGTTGTAGAGATGCCGCTAACATGCTAGCCCTCAAGGGCTTCGGGATGACAGTCAAGTTACAAACACCCGAAGTAGTAGGATTTGCTCGGGAAGAGCTGATAGAATTAGACAAAAGGAATACCTTTGGAGGAGTACTATGATCTATTTTCTCCAAGTCATTGATGAAGTGAGCCGAACTGTTTAGATCCCGATCCCAAACTTCCTGTTCAATGAGAACCATGTGGATAGCATTACTCCCCCGGCTTATGATAGATAAACCTTGTTTCCAATTGGAAACTACTTCAACATGAATACCCAGCCGCTGGATATGATATCTCGACACTTTGGCCCGAACAGGTCTAGGATCCACAACTAATGCTCTCATCCCACGGAACTCCGATAAAACCGAGTTAGTCTGATTGTTGATTTGTTGGCTCTTATACTCCTTTGAACTAGAGGAGCAGCTAGTGAAAACAACAGTAAATGTAAAGGTGGAACCAATCTTAGGAATACTAACAAAACCTATTTCTCCTTTCATTATATTAACCAAACACTTGCTTATGCTTAGTCCGATGCCCGTGCCCCCATGTGTTCGGGAAATAGAAGGGCCAACTTGCATAAACGGTGTGAAAACACGAGACTGTGCTTCTATAGGAATTCCTTCTCCTGTATCTTCAACTGATACGATAAGATGAATGCTGTCAGAGAAAGGGTGAATGGATCCTTCTTGACTGAAAGTTCTAAATCCTTTCCAGCTCTGGCGTCTATCTGCTACTGGGAAACCACTCAAGGTATTTTTTGGCGAAGATTCTGTCTCAACTTCTATAGAATCAATTACCTCCTCCACAAGATGAACCGTAACAAGGATGTGCCCTTTTTCGGTGAACTGCACCAATAAGTAAATGAGTTTATGCAACTAAAGCATAATCCAGATAAAACCAAACTTAAACTGAAGCATCCACAAGTCGGAATTAACTGATTTAGGAAAGCTTTCTTATGTCCCAACAAGCTCTATATAATTAATTGGAAAACCAGCCACATACTTTAATCGAGTTTCCCATTAGATTGGTGATGATTTGTCTGAATCTCCCAGGATCACCAATTAGCATTTCAGGAACTCGATTGGAAATGTAAACTGCCAACTGCACTCATCCACAAATTGAATATGCAAAATAAATACATGTTAGACTCTCAGATGAATACCGCACTAAGAGTGACGAAAAAGAAAAAAGAGAGATGATAGAAGGGAGTGGATGGAAGGTTGTGAGCGAGAAAGATACAGGTATCGCACCTCCACTCCTTTGTCCTGAGACTTCCCCGAAAATAGCGATAACACATCGTCCAAGACTGCTCGTAGATCAAACTGCACTTCCTCGAGCTCTAGCTTACCAGAGTCAATCTTAGCCTGATCCAAAACCTCATTTATAAGTGCAACCAGAGCCTTTCCACTAGCTTGTGCAGTTCTGACATAATCTAGTTGTGTAACATCTAAATCCGTGTCCATAAGCATATGCAACATTCCTGTTAAAAAAAGCAAATCACGTCATGGCCAAGTAAACTGTGTTCTCTAGTCTCTATTTCATTTAATTTTCTAAGCATATACAATGTGGGTGTGGGTGTTTGTGTATGTATAACTTCAGAGAAATAAATGGAAGCTTCAAGACTCACCCAAAACACCATTCATCGGGGTTCTAATCTCATGGGAAACAGTAGCGAGGAACTGCAAAAATGGTCACAGTTAATTAGAGGACCAAATGTCTGTAACTGGTCTGAATGCATAGAGCATAAATCATATGTCATTACCTGAGATTTGGCCACATCAGCTGCCTCAGCCTGTTTTTTGAGTTCCATCATCTTATGGCAATCATCTTCCACCTTCGCAATCCGATTAACAGTTGCATGGAATATATGCCCAACAAGTAATGCTATCACAAGGATGCCAATTGAAGTGGTTATCGCTAACCATGGCCATGGTGGCTTTTGTTTAAACCTGTAGGAACAACAATAGTCCATGGTTTTATGATATAGTGATTTACATTTGAAATATTTTTACCAAAAAAAAAGGAAGAAACAAGAATTTAGAAACTCTTATAGATTAAGGTTCTCTGGTTTTATGCACATAGATAAGGATGAAAACTATATAAAGGTCGGCATGCAGTTGAAAAGGCATGGCATACTTTTGCTTTTAAAGCAAATAGCAGATTTATATTACGCTGAAACAGGTTGAAAACGACCAGTAGACACCCATTTCAAAGAGAAGGTGAAACCAAGATCAAAAGGTGATCCAAGATCGATGGACTACCTACAGCGCATCTCATGCTTTCTGAAAGGATCTCCAAAATTAAGGTGGCTGACTAGCTCCAACTTATCATCTGATGCATTTGAGCCATACATACTGATAGGGTGAGACTGATTGGTTGTGTCCAACACATTGACAAGGATTGTTTGTTTACTCGCAAGCTGTTGTAGCAACTTCTCCACGAGTGACTCAACATCAAAGACTCCGCCAAGATACCTGATTGAGCAACGATGGTGTTAAGATAACTTCTTGATAGCTAATGTGATTATCTTGTCCATACCATTAACTAGGGCATCACATCAGAGACCTTTTATCAAAAAAGAGTTTGTTTCACCTTTTCAGCATTGCATGTACTATGATTGATGCATACGATTAGTTTTAGAGTCCTTAAGCTATCAGATTTCTTCGTTACAACTTTTAACTGTTTTATGCATGTATGTATGTGTGTTTCCGGAGATGGGAAGCCTAAGGCATTGAGATACCTACTAGTTTCTTGTAAAATAAAGGAAACAACGATTAAAAGTTCCTACTTTTGGTTCATACTGGAAACATACCCATCAGTTGCTTGAATCCTCTCATTAGGAGTTGCATTCGAGGGAAGATCCCCCTTGTAGACTGCAAATGTCAAAATAACTCCAAGACGATTTGATTTGAGTAACCTAAAAGGAGCTGTCAGCACTCCCTTTCCTGATTTCCTTGCACGCAATACATTCTCACGATCTTCCTGTTGATAAATAAGGAATTAAAGATTCACAAATGACGATTATAAAAAAGAATTCAAAATTCTTTATTCAACCAGTGCCAATGCTCTTGAGATTAACAGTACTCGATCAGATTCTACCTTTCCTGACAACAGATCAATAGAAATCACATGTGATATGATATCTTGTGCAAAGATAACAGGCACGTATTCTTCCTGAATTGGCGATGACTCCAAGAGGTCGGGATTATAATCATCCTTATGAACTGGATTTTGTTCGAATGTATCCATCCTCTTAATAGTCCAGCCCTGATGCTTCTCAAATTGTTCCCTTTCGGAGTGGAGCACCCTTACAGCATATGCCACACCACTAGTGAGGGGCCTCTCAAAAGCAGTTCGCTCTGTGTACCTTGCAAAAGTCGTCTACAGGTTCATAAAGTGAGTTTCCTTTATTGACTAAAACACAAGTAATCATGGAATCCACAACTAAAACCACTTCGATCTTTTCTGGTCTAATAAACTAAAGACAACTTTGTTTAACTTCTGAAGCAAGGATAGCTGTCAAACTGAAAAAAATCTTATTTGATCTAAAATTCGAAGAATCAGATTCAGTTGAATTTGAATAATAATAGGCAATCAAAAACATCAGGTCGATACCCGGATTAATCCAGGTTAAGTAATTAAATTGCTAAATACGACTAGTTCCATTCTAAATGAAGAAAAGAGCAACAAGATTTATCACTTTGAATCAGGCACGGGACAGAGTAACGATGGCATCAAGCACACAAAAGCATAATCACTTTGGATTTAGCATGCTACAGCAAATTATCAATCAAGGACAACAAATGCAAAATTATCTTTTCTCAACTAGTTCTATCATCCTGATTAAAGGTTACAAGAAGAGGATATAACTTACTTGATCAATAGCAGAAGGGTTTTTGCCATGGTGGAAAGTCGAGATCAAAATTGACATCGCCTGGATATGGTTCATGCTTACATTAAACTGATCCTGCAACATCCGAGCTCTCTCGTCGCACATGCTAGCGAGAGTCTCCTTCCTCTTTTCGGTAGCTTGAGAGCTCATATAACAGAAGATCCAAATAGAAACCACAGTCCAACCAATCAGCCATGAAAGCAAGAGCTTTCTCCACCAAGACTTGCTAACTCTCATGGAACCAATAAACTGGTAGTAATGATGGTGGAGCTTGAAGCCATAGTTTGAGATTTTATCCCAGCATTTGAACCACATATCACTATCACCCAGGAGACTAGCTTTGGTGCACTTAAATTGACAATTGATCAAACAGTTCATGGACATCATACAAGCTATCCAGCAACATAACATAGAAAACCAGATAGACCCACTGTCAAATCTATGGAAACATCACCAGAAAATCAAGAAAATTGGAGCTGGGAAGAAGAAGAAGAAGAAGAAAACCATAAACTCTAAATGGACTACAAGACAGATGAACCTGAAGGAGCTGTAGATAGTGAGGAAAAGGAAAAGGAAAAGGAAAAGGAAAAAGGAAGAAAGGAAAGGAAAAGATGCTATCTTATCTAGCACTATGGGCTACTAATTGATAATGGCAAAATAGAAAGACCCAGATTGACCACAAATCATAGAAAAAACACATAAAGATTCTTAGTTTCTAGCTCAGAGCAGAATTTATTTTCCCTTGTGTTTAAATTCTAACTAGTGTCCAGAAAACAAAGAATCCAAATTCAGATAGCAAACCAATAAAAAAACAAGTAGCTTAACTTCACTCTTCCCCCATGCGACACCAGAATTTACAGCTTAAAAAAATGCTATAATTAATATGAGGGTAAACTACATAGAGTTGGTCATCCAACTCTAGAAAACTTTCATTTTGGTCATCAAAAATAAAAAAAAATTGCGAACAAGTCACAAAATAAAAAATGATACTTTTAGTTAAAACTGGTAAAAAATTATATAATATCACGTCATTATCTAATTACACGTAGACATATTATGTCACCAGAAATTAAGGGTGAATATTCGATTAAGTCGAGTAAAAAAATTTAAATTGATGAAGTTTATATTATATGTATACAAATAATTTCCTCTGGTTATACAACGGCAAAAGCCTTTGGTTATAATAATAATATAGAAAGAAAAAAGTGCAAAAAACATATTTAATTATTCTAATTTTATATATAAGTTAGACAAAAAAATATATAGACCCGGAAATTGTCTCAAAAGGGCAGCCGGTGTTAGGCCATTGCTAACTGCCACCTCTTTTGGAAACAAAGAATCGAAGGAACATGTTCAATTGTTAACATTTAAAACAAAATTTCAAATTTTATTGCTTTTTAGCACATTATATTTTGTTTTTCAACATTATATTGTTAAACCCAAAGAAATATTTTGGCAGACTATACCTAAATTGATTACCATGTTGATGAGCTTTTCAAGCAATTTTACTCCACAACCTCCACATGTTATTTGGATTTTTATGTATAATATATTATTTTTTATTTGGATTTCGAATTTTATATGATATTTGTTTGACATAAATGTATTCAATTAAAAAACCTAAAATCTGGGGTAAACGTAACATTTTGATATCAACTTTGACACCTATGCATAATACGGTAATTAATTTTTTCTGCTGCAATTAGATATTGAATTATTATCCTATATATTAGTAGTGGAAAATAAAATTTTTACGTGTAGGATTATTTAAGAGATTAGACGTTTTAGTTTAGAGTTTAGAGGCTTATGTGGTAGGGATTAGATTTAGGGTTAATTGCTAAAATTTAGAATTTAAGGTTTAGATGTTGGGATATAATTTTAGGGCTATATATTTAGACTTTAGATTTTGGCTTGAGAATGCATGCTTGTGCAAATATATATATATTTACACTAACATTGTATCAAATGTTTACCTTTAGATATTTAAATTTTTTAATTAAAAAAGTACTTAAATTTTAATAGTATAATTAGGTATCTAATTTTTTAATCACACCTGTTCAATTTTGATTAGCTCATACTTATTATTATTATTATTATTATTAGGCTTAAATGAAAATAAGTGCTCAAACTATACCATTTTTAAACTTTAAATACCTAAAGTATTTTTTTTGTAAAAATAAGTATCTAAAATTTCAACTGTTATAATTTTAGATGGTTAGACTGATGGCCTAAAATTGTTATGTAGTGTTTTGGCCTGGAACTGTTATGTAGTGTTGAAGGTGGTTAGATTGACGGCCTGGAATTGGTAGTAGTATTTTTGGTTAGATTGAAGTTTTAACTTTCAATCGTATTTTTTATATGGAAAGTAAAAACTGAAGACTTTCCCATTTTCTATTTTTATACATAAAGTAATAATAAAAAAGACTTTAATAAAAACTCATTATTATAATTTAATTTTTTATTATTCCAATTTAACTTTTTTAATTCTCGGGAAATAGAAAATGTTTTAAAATTTGAAACCAAAATTTTATGGGTAAATTACTTAGCAATTCTCTAAACTTTTTTAGAGTTTTCACCTAGCATTTATATTTTTTGGAATATAATTTTTTTAAGGTAGCTACTAAAAAATCATAAAAGACATTATAAAAAAATAACGAGCTGCTCACGAACTTATCGAGTTGTGTTGGGCCTTGCTCGACTTAACTCGCTAATATCTCGAGTTGAGCTCAATTTTAAGTCGAGTCAACTCGAGTCGAGCGTTGACCAAATTTTGATCGAGTCGAACTCGAATCATTTGCGAGCTGCTCAACTCAATAAACATCCCTAATTTAATTGAAATCAAAGGAAAGAACGATTAATCAATTAACTAATTAGTATATTAAATAAGGTAAGAAATATACAAGTAGTATTAGTATTGGTTAAACCAACAAAGCTAGCGTCAGAGCACAAAACTACTTTGGTAAACAAATTAAAAAAAAAAAAAGGTAGCGTCAAAGATTACGGCATTTTCACCGACCACGCCACCAATCGCCGTCGTCCCAAATCAAAGTGCCGACCACCATTTATTGAATTTATATTCAAAATTAAAAATTAAACCCTATAAATAATCAGCTAAATAAAACCCCCTTTTTGTTTTTGATATATCTGTGTACATAACATTTTTTTGGCAGTGGACCCACGCTTGCCCGTGATGCCTCCACGTCACACATGGGTGCCAATTTCCCAAACCTTAATTTTTGTTTGGGGAAACCAACATTTAGTCCTCTAATTCAGTAACCTTTTTCAATTTAATTCTTGAATTTTTTATCTTTATTATTTTTAATTTTTTTATGATATGATACTTTAATATTATGTCATGTGATACACTTGCAAAATATTATATCATCAAAATAGTTAAAACAAAAAATGTAAAAATTCAAAATTAATGTAATGCAAGAATTTGATACATGGATCTAATATTTTATTTCTTATTTAGGTTTTTAATGTGGCATTTGAGTCATTTATTTTTTCTAATTTAATATCAAAATTTGATAATTATAACATGTAATAATATAATATTTTAACAATCAATTAAGTTACATTATATGGCAAAATGATATACTTTAAATATATATTTATGATATAAACCTTCAGATAAATATGGCCACAACACGTGGTACTCATCCAGCAGTGTAAAAAGAGGTACAGTTTCTTTCTTAACTCTCCGTTTACGCATGTCGCGGTTGACCATCAACTAGGCACCACCATGGCTGGTGCAGAAAGCACTTGCAGCAATTCGGTAATTGAAGTCGCTGGCAGTTTCAATCATTGTTGTTCCAGTAAAAGAAGAAAAAAAGGAAAGTGATTCGAAGAAGCCATCAATCTCCTACATCCAAATTATTACATGCAACAAGTAATCAAGTTCATTGGTGAGGATATTCCATAAGCTATACTTATTTTTCCGGTATAAAGACTAGAGATGTAAATGAACCGAGCTTGAGCGAACAAGATTATATTCGTATTGTTGGATTAAAATTCGTAATTGTGGGCACATATGTAAAATGTATGTTGCTATTATAAATTATGACATAAAATTAAGTGACTAATTATGTTAGGCGTGTCTTAAGTATTAAAATGTCATGGAAATAAAAGTGTAGATACCATAAGATATATTTATAATTCAATGAGGGGCATAATTATAAATATTTAATAGTTGATACATGGGCAATAAAAGAAAATATTAGAATAAAGTACTCATTGGGTTAAAGAGGAAGAAAAGTTGAAGCATTATAAGTGTAAAAGTACTCATTTGGTTAGTGCTCATTTAGTTAGTGCTCATTTAGTTAGTGCCTCTAAGAATAAGGGCAATAAAAAAAATATTAGAATAAAGTTGCTAAGGGTCCTACTCAAAAGAAATAACAATAAGTTACAAAGTGTTGATTCTTTTGTATAAGTTAGGACACATGCGAAGAAATTAAACTTCAAACGCGAGCAACTACTTCAGCTATTTTGAGTGATCCACGGGCTGTAAGTTTTATAATCCCACAATTAGGAATTATTTAAAGAGAGATCTATAACTTTTTTAGGATGTTGAGTTTGGAGGGAGAAATAAGGTTAGATACATTGCTTTTGAGCAGGAATTAGATTACAATTTAATTCCTACTATCACTTTTGACATGTTTAGGTTTTCACACCTATCATTGATCAAGAAGTGAATCCAAAACCTCAACAAGACGATGTTGAACAACGCCCGTGCTGTAACACCCTCTTCCCGTATTTGTGACCAAACACGAGTCGATGATGTTACAAAACATGTTTAAACAATTTTCACCACTACAAACCAAACTGGCAGCCCGCACTGTCTCTAAACAATTTTTTTTTATAAATTTTTGTAAGCTTCAAAACTTCATTTGGAAAAATTCCTGGTAAACTAGATTCATCAGGCTATCAATCCATATAAATTAGAAAGCTTAACTCATGGCACACAAGTGCAGAAAATTCGTTAAATATGCACTACAGTGCAAAAATGCTGTCTGAAAATTCTGACCTTGCATCGAATAAAAATTCATAACTTTTTACACTGAACTCGAAATCAATAACCATTTGTTTTAAAAGAAACTAGACTCAATTTTTAGTTCATACATATAAATATCATTTTCTAATCCAATCTATGGAATTTATAGCAAATTTTCAAACTTACTGCCCAAAACAGAGTTTATGGACATCTTCAACTTGTTTCCAATATAAATTCACTAACTAGTCAATAATCATTCAAATTCATATACTAATAATACTAAACCATATTTTAGTTAAAAATATAACCAACTAATGAGTAGTTTAATGTCTCCTTTGCACAAAATATATAAAATCATTATTATACATGCCACTACGCAAAATATGATATCGGATGTCAAAGCATTACTAAGATAACCTGTGATTTCCCTTTGTTTTCAGGATGATGCCAAAACGTTCCTGCTTACGAACCACGTGATCAACCTACGTGTGCACAGACATAATACACACGCTAAGTATAACTTAGTGAGGCATTTTAAGTAATCATAAAATCAAGAAATAAAATAAATGAAAACATAGTTAGGCAAGATCATAATAAATCTTCTTTTAGTTCGAAACCATCATATATAAGAAAATGGTGATTTTCATATACTTTATCTTTGTAATTGGCCCAAGAATTGTATAAAGAGAAACTAAAGTATGCAAGGTCTGTACTCCTTGAGCACTGGTCACCAAAGTGACGATAAACATATAGACACGTAAGTGTCGGCGTCATATAGGCACATATGTGCTGATAAACATATAGGATCCGAAGATAAGTGTGTAGCTACACGTAGTCCTTGACTACTGGACCTCTAATGGCATGCCACTATACTGTAACTCTCTATCATTACTTGGGCAATAAAACCATATCATATACTTGTAAATCATCATGTATAAACAATTCATATATCACCATTATTCAATAACAAATTGCCATAACAAAACATAATAGAGCAGTTCATACCCTATTATTTACTAACCTTTTTCTTTGCTTGTAAAATATCATATACCTTATACAAAAACCATGTTATCATTTTAATAAAATCATATAAATAGAATTCTTGAAATTA
Organism: Hibiscus mutabilis; assembly: GCA_019671005.1. Taxonomy (NCBI): domain Eukaryota; kingdom Viridiplantae; phylum Streptophyta; class Magnoliopsida; order Malvales; family Malvaceae; genus Hibiscus; species Hibiscus mutabilis. The sequence continues at coordinate 23,805,258 of CM033744.1, read as the reverse complement.
ATCAAAATATATTTTGAAACATATGAATGCACTCACCTTATATGCCTCACTAGCTAATTATACCAAAATGTATCTATTCTGAAACTCCTTCTTTGTCCTTCAACTTATTTCGATCACAAACTTGCTTGTTATCTGTATGTATATTAAATACCTAACACAAGCAATTTTTTAGTACATACTATACAAATAATGGAAAGTAACTAAAATAACTATCCATTATACATAACTTGAATCCAATAAAACTTCCTATATTCGAATCACATTTCTTTACACTTTTCCATAACTCTTCAACTTTTTTCAAAATACCCAATTTAGTCACTAAGGACTCTTTTGAGCTTCTAACCATCATTTTCGAATTTAATCCTTTCATTTCTCATTCCTTATGCTTTAGGACCCAAACTTTAGAAATTTACATATTGGTCCTCAAGATTGCCGAAAATTCTAAAATGGTCCCAAAGTCAATATAAACTTCAAAATCATCGCTCCAATCATTTAACTTAATTTTCTAACATAACATACTTCAAAAACAAGCTTAACAATCAAGTCTCTAAACTTTCCAAAATTTACATTTTGGTCCCTAATGCAAAATAATTAGGGATTTTCATTTCAAACAACTTATTTCATCATAATAAACCATTCTTCCTTCAATCATGTCCCTAAATTCCAAACTTGACATAAACCCTAAACTTCCATCTTTCAAGAACATGGGTATTTCTTCATTCTAACAACAAAATCAAGCTTGTATAACATTATTCTCATCATTTCCATCATCAAAATAAATTTTGCAAGAATTTCCCTTTATTTTTCATCATAGCCAAATGGTCACTTTATATGTTTCCAAGGAGTTTTCATCATTTGAACAATAAGAACAACATCACAAGCATATTTCCAACTTGAATAACCATAAAAACTCAAAAATCCAATATGCTCTTCATCCAACCAAATCTCCAAACTCAACTTAGAGACATGAAAACCAAATAAAAATTATACCAAAAGATAGAGAATTAATGGAGATCATTTTTATATTTCATGTCTCAAGCCTAAATCCAACCATGGAAGCTTAAAAATTGAGTTGAAATTTTGCTTACCCTAGCTATGGACTTTTCGGCAGCCCCTTGGAGAAGATGAGATAATTTTTTTTTTCTTCAAATTTTTGTTGTTTAATTATGCCAAATGACATAATTTACGCCAAATTAAATAATACAAATCCTTTAATAGTCAAAAGACCATTATACCCTTGAGTTAGGACAAATCTCATGCCAACACTTGTCTTTTCTTATCCATAATAATCATAATTAATCAAAAAGTAAGGGTGAAATGACCATTTTGCCCTTAATGAATCAACTTATCTTCAAAAATGTCATTTCACCTATTTCACCCAATACTGCATAGAATCGAATTTAAATCGAATAAAACGATTCAAAAACCATAATATCATGTTCTTCTAGACTTTCTAAGACTTCCAGAAAATTTTCATAATTTTTTGAATTCGAATAATCATTCCAATTAATTTCCTAAACTTATCATTTTTATAACTTTTCACACAAATCTCGTACCAAAAATCTGATTCCCACCAAAATCCTTATACCGGGATAAACCTTTCATTTTTGTCATAAAAATAATTATTGGAAAAATTACCATGTTGGTCCTTAAACTTCTCCCAACATTTCACTTTGGCCACCAAACTTTAAATTTTTACGTTTTAGTCACTGAACTAAAACCACCAAACTTTATTTCTTTTGCAATTTAGTCACTATGAAAATATTGGGGTATTACACGTGCAAGATAATGTAATTATTTCAAAAGAACAAACTTAACAACCTCAATTACAAGTGTCATTAAAGAGGCCCACGAGAGAAATAAGAAATACTATTTCAGATTATTATATTGTATTTCTTCAAGAAAATAAGGATAACAATGACTCAATCATTTTTTTATCAGGCCACAAAAAGTTCTTACTCTCAGAAGTGGATTGATGTCATACAAGAAGAGTATAATTTTATGTAAGGCAATAAAGTTTAAGAACTTGTCTCATTACCTTAAGGTGCAAACCAATTGGTTGTAAATGGATATTTAAAACCAATATGGATGGAAATGGTTATGTGGATAAGTATAAGGCACGTCTTGTATTTAACGGATATACTCTAAAAGAAAACATTGGTTTTGTAGAGATTTTCTCTCAAGTTTCATTGAAAGACTCTTTCAAGATAATTATTACACTTGTTGCTCGTTTTAGTCTTAAGCTACATTAGATAGATGTTAAGCTTGTTTTTCAATGGCTACAATGAAGAAACTATTTATATGGTACAATCATATAGTTGTGTCTTATAATACAATATCAATTATATGTAAATTAAAGAAATCTATCTACGAACTTAAGTAGAACTCTCATTAATGATATTACAAATTTTATAATGATTATCTCTTTCGGTTTTGAGATAAATTTGGTTGACAATTGTATATACTACAAGTTCAGTGGGAGTAAACCAAGTGATACTCATATTGCTAAAGAAAAAATTTTTAGTCTTACTCAATACCCTAAAAATAACCTTGAAATTATAAAAAAAATATATATACAAAAGATTTCATATGAATAAGCTAATGAGAATCTAATTTATGTTCAAGTATGTATGCGTTCGAATGTTGCATATACTATTGGAATGTTTGAAAAATATTTAAGTAATTCTAGTATGTGCCACTGGATAGCAGCTAATAGGGTTATGAGATATCTTCCGAGAATAAAAAATTACATGCTCACATATCGGAGTTATGATAAGTTAGAGATTATCAGGTTTACAGACTTCGATTCTAATATAATATTGATGCAAAATAATTTTGTCACATGGGCTGCTAATTATAGATTGAATAGAAAGACCATTTCAGTTATTTTGTGACAATAAATATGCATCAATTTATTCTATAAACAATAGGAACACCACATAAATATTAAGTTTCTAGTCGTTAAAGAAAATTCAGAGTGGTTGTTTGTCTATAGAGCATGTTGGTACCAACTCCATAATTGCACTCTTACTAAGAAATTATCACCCTTGGTCGTTCATGAGCACACTACTCATGTGGGTGCAATTTTATTTAAGGATATTCAATTTTAGTGAGAGTTTGTACTTTTTGAAAAATGCTCATTTGTTTTAGAGACAATTTCAGTTACTTCAGTTTAAAGTTATTTAAGATTATTTTTGCAGAAATAAAGTTCTTTTGGTTTATGCACACTCTGAATTCAATAAAGTTTGATCTTACTAAGGTTTAGGAGGACTAGTTAGAAATAGACATGTTCGGTTCACATTTCATATAATTTTCCATGCAACGCATCCATGATTGATCTATGTCATTTGACTATATTTGTATATGTGACCATTGATGGGTTTAGACATGATTGATATGACAAAGACTGCTTTGATCCTATATGGATATAGTTGATGGACGAGAATGTTATAGAATACCTATTATATAATAGCAAAATTTTTAGCTCATAAGGTTGTACATTTATCAGGAAACATATGTTGCCCAAGTGAGAGATTGTTGGATTAAAATCCGCAATTGTGGGCACATATGTAAAATGTATGATGCTATTATAAAGTATGACACAAAATTAAGTGACCAATTATGTTAGGCGTGTCATAGGTATTAAAGTGTCATGGAAATAAAAGTGTAGATACCATAAGATATATTTATAATTCAATGAGGGGCAGAGTTATAAATATTTAACAGTTGATTTAACAATCAACTATATAAAGAGTTAGTGGTCCCCAAGAAATAGGTTAACTTGTTTTTCTCTCCTTTCTCGTCAGAGAGTTTTATGTCAAGAGATAACCTATCTTCTTGGAAGATCACAACCACCTTTTAGGCGATCTCCATCAAAAGATTTAAGGGTTTCAATCAATCAATGAATTTAGGTACACTTTTGCATTTAGTTTATTATTCTTGATGATTTGACATGATAGATCTTGGGTTAGATTTCATATTCATTTATGGTTTGGTTCTAACACATATTTTTTATTTTATTTTTAAAGGTGTTCATGTTCAATTTGTTTTCGTTTAAATTTTTAATATTGTGTTCGTGTTCGTTTATTTATTTTTGAAGGTGTTCATGTTCATTTGTTTAGTGTTCACGAACGTGTTCGTTTAAGAGTTCTCGAACGTGTTCGTTTAAGAATTCGCGAACGTGTTCGTTTAAGTATTCGTAGAACATGTTCCTTTAAGTGTTCGTGAACGTGTTCGTTTAAATGTTCACAAACATGTTCATTTAACTATTTGCGAACGTGTTCATCTATTCGTGCGTGAACATATTCGTTTATATGTTAAGAAATGTTAACTAAATTTACAATAAATAAATATAACAAAAGTAACAAAATAAAACTTTCATTTCAACATGAACTTATATAATATCCTTAGCAACAACGAAAAGTAGTATTTAGATACATCCACAAGCATTTCCATCCTATAAACGAGCTTATAAATGAGCCTATAAACGAGTTTATAAACGAGCCTATAAACAAGCATTTATAAACGAAAAGTAGTATTTAGATACATCCACAAGCATTTCCATCCTATAAACGAGCTTATAAATGAGCCTATAAACGAGCTTATAAATGAGCCTATAAACGAGTTTATAAACGAGCCTATAAACAAGCTTGTTCGTGAACATAAATAAACCGAACACACATCATGTTCGTTCGTTTACTAAACAAACATAAAAATTTTATTTATACTCGTTTATTTAGCTTAATAAACGAACGTTATACGAACGGTTCACAAATAGTTCGTCGAACGCTCTGTTCATTTACAACCCTAATAAAGATATACACATATGGGCATAAATTAACCGAAATCAAACAATTAAGATTGTGTTCGTGTTCATTTGTTTATTTTAGAAGTTGTTAATGTTTGCTTCATGTTTGTTTAAAATTTTAATATCATGTTTGGATTCGGTTCATTTATTATTTGATGTGTTCAGACTGGATTCATTTAGCGTACGAGATCATTTTCATATATATGTTCGCAAATATAAGTGACTAAGTGTAAATGTGTTATCAATACTTATCTACAACTGCGTAAACAAATATCAATGCATTTGAAATTTATTTTTTTACTATTTGTAACAGTATATTTTATTGAATATTAGTTTCAGTGACTAGTTTTGTCAAATTATCAATAGTGATTGCATATGTGTTATATATATATATATATTAATGAGTTGAAATTCAAATATAAAAATAGCGGAAGATATTATTCTTAATATTTTATAAGAAAATATCATTAATTTATAAGTAAATCAATAAAGAAGGTTATAAACGAGTCAATAAACAAGTTTTTTGGTGAACATAAACGAACCACACACCTTTGTTCGTATTTGTTCATATATAAACGGATATAAAAAATTTGTTCGTACCCGTTTATTTAACTTAATAAACGAAATTACTTTAGAAGCTCACTCTAAAAACCCTAAACACTCTCAACTTATATTTCCCCCTCAAGTTTTCAAACCCTAGATCTCTTTTGCATCGGCCAATAGTTGTTGCTTACAACGACTGGCCTCCCTCATTTTCTCTTTTCTTTGTTTTCCTCTTCCTTTTTCTCGTCTTTTGTCTACTCTGAATGTTCTTCTATTTTTATTTTGGTTCTCTAGTGCTCTTTGTTAGCCTGATAGTTGGGAGTCCCTCTCTGGAGTCCACGACCTGGTTTCAGGCCCTCTGCGATGAGGCAAAAACGTGTTTAACTTCGAATGTGTCTATGTTTGTTTTATGTTGTTCTTTTTATGTTTCATTGTTTTTTGTTTTTTAGTTGATGTTCTTGTTTTGTTTCTGCCCAACTGATTTATGTTGATGTTCTCCTTGTTGCTTCTTTGAAAGATGTTGCTCTTCCTCTTTGTGTGATTGTTGTCTGTGTTCCTATTTTGTTTGAATAAAAGTTGCTGGCATTTAAGTTTAAAAACTTAATAAACGAAAGTTATATGAACGGTTCATGAACAGTTCGTCAAACATTATATTAATTTATACCCCTATATGCATAAAATATTTTAAGAGCAAAAAGAATAATTTTAGAAGGTGAGATAAAAAGAATAACAGATTTACCAAAACTATCCCGCTTCATTAGGCGCATATCAGAATTTAGCATCCTATTTGGCTGACGGGGTCATGATCTATAATAGCAAAACATAGAGTGCACCTCCCATTTCCTAATCTAACATTCACCGCATAAGTATAGTATTACCTCCGCCAACTGGACCACCTCAACTCACTTCATATAAATAATGAGGCAACTTGTATTTGATTACGTGAGACAAAGCATATTTGATGAAGGGCAAAACATGATGGATGATACCGGCTCCAGGTGCTCACGTTTTTAAATAATGGGCTCATCAACTTTATCTTAACCATCTCCATTTCTCATCAAACACGTTTTTCTTTTTTTTTTTTTACCAAACTTGCGTCATCGTAAAATAATTTACGTCTTACCCTCACCAAATTCGTATAGCAAATAAAATCCAAATCCAATCTCTCGAGTTCAAAGGAGATAGTATATCCGTAAAAAAAATACTATGACCGTATTTGGCAATTAGCGGATAGCGAATAGTATATTACATTAACTGATTTGACTAGCTGATTGTATAAAAATGTTTGGTAAAATTAACTGATAGATTGATTATTTAAACAAGTAAAATGACATATAAGAACATGATTATATTCAATACTTGTTTGAATAGTTTATTAGCTATCAATATTTTGTATCTATTAAGATTAATTAGATTGTAAAAATAATTTTTTAATATAACATTACTAATCATATTTGAAGGATTTATATATTAATATATTATTTATATAATTATTTTTAATATAATTTAGTTAATTATTAAATTTAGATACAAGTATAAATGTGAGAATAAAAAGAAAAAAATATTAGTTTACAAATGTCACAATTTAAATATGTGAGGATGAAGAATTAAAATAGAAAATGTTAAATTTAGGTTGTTCGAAGATTTATTATCATTGTTAAGGGTAAAATGATCTTTATAACTCTTAGGTAAAAGAGTTTTTACCCTAATCCGCTATTTACCAAATATCCAGATTAGCGATATTGACCGATCAAACTTTTAATATTAGTTCAAACTTTTAATTTTGACCCAAACTTATATTAAAAAGGTTTATTAACCTCAAAGCAGCAACACATAATGCACTGAATGAGGATCCTCTCCTATCCTAGCCTATCCCATTTCACTTCATTTCCCTCTAAGAATCAACATCTTCAGTGTTCTTTCATAAAAAAGCTCCAATTATAAGACCCAACCCAAAAAGAAAAAGTAATGATGATTGAAATGACATCCATTCAAGATTGTCAACAAATAATCTAGTATTTCACTAAAAATAATAAATTAAATATAAAATTCACACCACAGAATAAAACTTTGGTGTTTGAACAATGAGCATACTAAGCAAACAAATTATTTTTAAAATTTCAAATCTAAATGCAGGAATTTCTGTCCAAAAAACAAAATAATAAGAGGGAATTCACTTGAAGAGTGAAGATCCATTGATCTGAAGCCGATAGTCTGATAGGACTCGTCATTTGAAGATCAGAGATTATCATCACTGTGTCGGCTCTTGAGGCCCACAAATTTTGGAGTTGATAGGCTTTAGGAACCTGAGATTTCTATGGGCTTTTTATTCACCAAAAGCAAGCTTGCTTGACCCACACAAGTTTGAATGAACCACGTAGACTTTGATCATATTCTTTTTTTAAATCAACACAATATCGGGTCAAAATTTTTGAAAAGTAACATGTCAATAGTTACACAACGGAAGACTTTGATATATTCCATTAGAGAGGCCAAACAAAACATCACATTGTGAGTTTGTATAGATATCGCCTTAGTTAGATACTCGAACATAAAATTTTGACATTTTAATTTTTTATTATATATATAATTCAAACAATTGTATAATTTATATTTTAAATACATCATTTTACTTAAATATTTATATATTTTTAAACCCATAAAAAAATATAAATGATAAAAATACATCTTTCACATAATTTAAAGTGTCTTTCAAAATCTGTTGATTAAACTATCATATAAGACAAAAACGTATATCCTCAAATATACATTTCAAAAGGCAAGAACGACTGATAAGACGTTTTTATGCTATATAGTATTGGAAAAGAGCATCATTCAGAAAATTAATTATGAATATATTTTAAAATTAATTATAAATAAATATCATTTTGAGAAATAATTTTTTATTTATGATATTACGGTAAAAAGGCAGGAGCAGGGATTCCCTCTCTAATTTATCATTACGGTTATGTAAAGGGTAAAGTTTACTAATAGTAACTAAACTTTGTAAAATTATTTAATTTGGTAACAAAATTTTTAATTATTTTAATATTATCATTAATTTTTTAGTTTTGTTTCAATATTACCACCGACCCGTTAAAAGAGTTAACAACAATTAAAATATTTTATGTTGTAATACATTTAGTTATCTATATTTGTACATTCAAACAATTTAGTTCAAATTCGAAAAAATAATAAATTTAACTCTTATTATTTAAATATTATTTTAATTTGACATTGTTTTTTTATTAAAAAATAATTTAACTGTAAACCCTAAACACTTTAACTCTCAAATTCTAAACCCTAAAATTTAAACCCTATATCTTAGGATGCATGTGTAGTTTGAATTCATAGAAAGATTCCAAAATTTTGACATTCTGGATAAACTTTGCAAGGAAAGCCAAATAAATAAGGTTGTTAGTAATATACGTTTTTTAGGACAGATTAGATACGAGTCGGTTGCTTCGCTTGCCAGAACAAAACCCCAAGAACAACACGTTGGAAAATTTCCTTCAGTGGCTTTAAAATTGATTTCTGCAAGAACGTTACCTCAGATTTGGTGGTTTTAGCCTTTGTGTCTCCAAACTGTTCTGCATTTGTCAGTAACACGACTCCAACCACTTGTTCAGGCCAAAGCCGTAAACCCTCCAAGACTGAAATAAACAACGATCAAGAGACTGTCACTTGGTATGTTGTAGCGAAAGACAAATTGCAATGACAATACAACTTATACCATCAATGGAACGGAAGAAAAGAGCCAATATATTAGGGTTTTTAGGTTTAGGGTTTAAGAGTTTAAGCGTTCAGACATGTCATTTGGCCAGGGCAATAGGGGCGCCCGCCCAGAACCCACGCTCAAGGAAGTTAACAGTGTGGCTCTTGATTATTGCAAGTGGATGAAAAAAAAAGAACCCAATGATGAATATATATATATATACATATGGGTTAGGATCCACTTACACAAAGTGTCACGTTTTTTGGATCATTGAATGAGGGAAATGAATGACTGAGATTAACTCTTCACTTTTTTTCCCAAGTGATTATCTTCACATAACCTACTGTTAATCTTAGTCATCCGTTTCACCCATCAAACAATCCAAAAAATGTGTTTAAAAACTCTTACACTGTGTAAACGGATCCTATCCCTCTCTATATAAAGTTTTACATGTGCAAGAGTTTTTAACTTTTACACGTTTTTAGATCGTTGGATGGGTGAAATGGATGTATGTTTGAATAATCGGTATTCTAGTGTAGAATTCTCTACTGATTTTTATTAATCCTCACATCTTATTAACTTACACAAGAGGTGCTATATACTTAGAGTACAAGAGTTTAGCTTAAAACTAACTACTCTTAGAGATAATCTTATCTAATGATAAGATAGAGTCATAATACATCTATACAACTACTAAGCTAACTTCTAGGATAATATTTACATTTATCTCTACAATTACATAATTCTAACTTACACTCCCCCTCAAGCTGGTGAGTATATGTTATAGACTCTCAGCTTGGATGTTATCTCATCAAAGTTTACTCGAGGTAGTGCCTTGGTGAGAACATCTGCAAGTTGATCTCAGGTTGAAATAAATTGAAGTTTCACCACTCCATTATTAACCTTTTTTGATATGAAGTGCTTGTCTATTTCTATGTGCTTGGTTCGATCATGATGTACTGGGTTTTTGGCAATACTAATTGTTGGTTGGCTGTCACTGAGTAATTCAAAACCTTGGCTGTCATCTAATTCCAGTTCTGAAAGGAGTCTTTTTAACCATATTCCTTCACAAATTCTTTGTGCTATTGCTCTGTACTCTGATTCAGCACTGCTTCGAGACATTACATGATGTTTTTTGCTTCTCCAAGTAATTAAGTTACCCCAAACAAATGAACACTACCCACTGGTAGACTTTCTATTAGTCAACTCACTTGCCCAACTAGCATCAGTATAAATTTTAATAGATCTATCTTTATTCTTTCTAAAAAACAGACCAAAACCAGGAGTTAACTTAAGATACCTCAGAATTCCTTATACTGCCTCCATATGTTCATCTCTTGGGTCACTCATGTATTGGCTAACAATGCTAACTAAGTAGGCTATATCTGGTCTAGTTAGGGACAAATAAATTAATTTTCCCACCAGCCTATGATATGATTCTCGACTAACAAGTTCTCCCATGTCATCTTTACTCCATTTCAAATTCGATTCCATAGGGGTTTCTGCTGGTTTGCATCCAAGCATCCATGTTTCAGCAAGCAAATCCAGTATATATTTTCTCTAGTTTATAACAATGCCATCAGTCGACCTGGCAACCTTCATCCCCAAAAATATCTTAGACTGCCCAGGTCTTTAGTTTCAAATTCTTTTTCCCAGTAACTATTTTAGTCTTTCAATCTCCTCACTGTTATCTCTAGTGATTATTATGTCATCGACATAAACAATCAAGAATGTTTTTCTCTTATCTGCTGCAATCTTGACAAAGAGCGTATGGTCTGCTTGGCATTGTCTATAGTCATACTTCATCACAGCTTTAGTAAACCTGTCAAACCAGGTCCTTGGGGACTGTTTCAAACTGTAAAGAGACTTATTCAATTTGCATACCTTCTGTCCAGTTGGAGTATCAATTCCTGGTAGAATTTGCATATACACCTCCTCTTCAAGTGTCCTATTCAAGAAAGCATTCTTGATGTCTAATTGATGTAGCTTCCAATCTTCATTTGCAGCTAGGGAAAGTAGTACCCTAATGGTGTTCAGCTTTGCCACAGGTGCAAAGACTTCTTGGTAATCTATCCCATAGGACTGTGTGAACCCTTTTGTTACCAGCCGAGCTTTAAATTTTTCCACACTGCCATCGGAGTTGTACTTAACTGTAAACACCCACTTGTAGCCAACTACTCTCTTGCCTTTAGGTAATTCTGTCAACTTCCATGTCTGGTTGAGTTGAAGGGCTTTGAGTTCTTCTTCCACTGCCTTTCTCCACTTAGGGTCCTTTAGTGCTTCATCCACTGTTTTAGGAATAGTAATGTTGTCTACCTTAGCTGTAAAGGCTTTGAAACTAGGCATTAATTTTCCATATGCTATAAACCTCTCAATAGGATGAGATGTACATTTTCTAACACCTTTCCTTTGGGCAATAGGAAGGCCTGTAGTGTCAATAATAGGAGCAAAATTTTGAGCAGAATTTTGAGGAATATCATTACCTTCCAAGGCTGCAAAATCCAGTTCTAGTTCTCGGCAAGTGCTAGACTGAGTAATGTTTTCTGGAAGTGGTTTATTTCTCCTTTTATAAACACTAAGTTGTTTATTTTCAAGCTGTCGAGTTAAGGTTTTCTGAAGTGTTTTTGTTATGGATGTAGGTGCTTGATTTCGAGTAGTGGGACTGGTGGGAGTTATAGGACTAGGTGAAGATATACCTGCTTGATTAGGAGACTGTATAGGCTGAAAAAGAGGTAGAATTTCAGTAGGTTCATTCTGCTGATATTGAACTCCAGTAGGTTCAGGTTGTGGTAACAAAGGAATAATGGTCTGAGTGTATTCTAGAGGCTAAAATTCCTGTAAAGTCTCCCCCTGAATTTCAGAAACAAAGTAGTAAGGTTTATTTTCAAAAAAGGTAACATCCATGGAGGTATAGTCTTTTTGTTGTAGGTGAGTAACATTTGTAGCCCTTCTGACTTGAGGAATAACCGAAGAAAACATACTTAACAGATCTAGGATCTAGCTTACCCCGAGATTGAGCATGGACATGAACAAAAGAAGTACAACCAAAGACTCGAAAAAGTAGAGTAGATGACAATGGCTTAAAATGTGGGAAAACACTTAGAAGGACATCTCTTGGAACTTTAAAATTCAAAGTCTTACTAGGCATTCTATTAATTAAATAGGTAGAGGTAAGCAATGCTTATCCCCAAAAATGTTTAGGAACACTAGTTGAATAAAGAAATGACCTAGTGACTTCTAAAAGATGCCTATTTTTTCTTTCAGCAACCACATTCTGTTGAGGAGTACTAACATATGAAGTAATATGAACAATCCCTTTCTCTTTGAAATATGAACCTAAGGTTTTTGTGAAATATTCACTGCCATTGTCTATTTTAAGTATCTTAATAGTACTCTGGAATTGAGTCATAATCATGTTATGGAAAATTTTAAAGACACTCTCAGCTTGAGACTTTTCTTTCAACAAATAAGTCCATGTTGTCCTAGAATAGTCATCAATAAAGGAAATAAACTAGCGTGAACCGTTATAGTTTTTAACCTTAGAAGGGCCCCAAATGTCATTATGCATAATTGAAAAATGTGAATATGGTTTAAATTTGGAAGGAGGATAAGGTTGTCTAGTGTGTTTAGTAAGTTGGCATATTTCACAAACAAGAAGTTTTGAATTTTTATTCACAAATAAATGAGGAAATAACTTGGCCATATAATGAAAGTTAGGATGGCCTAACCTAAAATGCCATAACATGATTTCACTAGAAATAACAGTATTGAAAAAGGTAGTTTGAAGACAACAACTCAGAGAGACGTGTTTATTTGGAGAAAACCCCCAAAAAATGTAGAGCCCATTATTAGCCTAGAACTGCCAATCACTGTCCCCGAACCCTGTGCTTGAAATTCACAAACATACAAAGAAAAACTGATGTTACAATTCAAATCAGTACATAATCTGCTAACAGACAGAAGATTGCAAGCAAACGTAGGGACATAAAGGACATTATGCAGTAAAATGTTTTCAGTAAGCTTCACTGGGCCACTCCCGGCTATAACTGAAATTGAGCCATCTGCTGTCCTAACAGAGGAAGGGGACTGGACTTTGGTGAGGTTTTGAAAGACATGAGGATTCCCTGTCATATGATTTGATGCACCAGAATTGACAACCCAATTTGTAGATTGACAGTTTGCAAGAGCAGAAATACTACTGAAGTTGCTGGTGGAGTAACTTTAGGAACCACCAAATTAGCCTGCATATCCCTCTGGTTTCTAAGCCTCTGAGGTTCAAAGCATGTAGGCTTTCTATGCAAATAGTTGTTGCCATGTAATTTGTACGAAGTAATAGGTGAAGGAGATGCATCTATATTGGCGAAATCAAATGCAGAATTCTTAGACGGAGAATCTGGTTGGACCATGATGGCTAGGATTTAGATCGAAAAAACCCCTAAACTGATACCGTGTGAATAATAGGTATTCCAGTGTAGAATTCTCTACTGATTTTTATTAATTCTCACAACTTATTAACTTACACAGGAGGTGCTATATACTTAGAGTACAAGAGTTTAGCTTAAAACTAACTACTCCTAGAGATAATCTTATCTAATGATAAGATAGAGTCATAATACATCTATACAACTACTAAGCTAACTTCTAGGATAATATTTACATTTATCTCTACAGTTACATAATTCTAACTTATAGTATGAGATCAACAATAAGTTATGTGAAGATTATCACTTGAAAAAAAATTAAGGAGTTAATCTCAGCCATCCATTTCACCTATCTAACGATCTGAAAAAGTGTAAAACTATGAGTTTAACAATCAATGTAAGTGAATCCTATCCATATATATATATATATATATATATATAAGCTTCAGTGCCTGGTATATACCTAGCCCACCATAGTCGTTAGAAACAATTTAATATAAATAACTGTTGGCATCTAATAGAAAATATTGAAAAAAAAATTAAAGAGTACATTTATAATAGGGTAAACTACTCAGGTGACCACTGAACTATTTGAGCGTACCTATTTTGAGCACCGAACTAGATAACTCGTCAATCAGACCACCAAACTTCTAAATTGATCATATTTTGACCAGCACAGTTAAAAAAATAACGGAAAGGTGACATGATAGTTAACGAAAATTTATAAAATTACATATTTGGTCCTTGTTATTTACCTATTATATCAATTTGGTCCTAATTTTAATTTAATTCAAAATTTTAAGGCTCCAATACAATGCTGACACGTGTTGTAACACCCTCTTCTAGTATTCGTTATCAAACATGAGTCAGTGATGTTACAAAAAAAAGTCAAAACAATTTCCATTATCGAAACTTAAACTGGCAGCCTGCATTATTCTTGAATAAATTTTTTTTATAAATTTTTATAGGCATCAAAAATTCATTATGTAAATTTTTAAATAAACTAGATTCAATAAGATTTGTAACCATATAAATTAATAACTCAAATTCATTATACAAAAACTCACAAAAATTCATAAACTCACGACACAATGTAGTATTTTAATAAATTTGTTGCCATGTTTTTCTGACCTTTCATCGATTAAAAATTCATATCTTTTAGTATAGTCCTCAAAAACAGTTACCGTTTGTTTTAAAAGGAACTAGACTCAATTTATAGTTCATACATATGAGATTCACCTTCTATTTCAATTTATGGAATTTATGACAATTTTTCAAATTTGCCGCTTAAAATAGATTTTCTAGGTTGTTTCAATTTATTCTAATTATAAATCCACTAACTAATCATAAATCATTCCAACATACATAGTAAATATGCTAAATCATACTTTAGTTATGAACATTATAAACCATGAGGTAATTAAAGTTTGAGTTATGCAAAGCTAGTAGGTTTATCTTTATACATGCCACTAAACAAAACAACATATAGGATGTCAAAACCTTACTAAGATAACCTGTAGTATGTCCTCACTCTCGAGGTGATGCAAAACGCTGCTGCTTACGAACTGAAATGATCAACCTACGCGTGCACAAGCCAAACACACGTTAAGTACACACTTAGTGAGGCATTGAAAGATGAGCGTAAAATTACATAATAATCAATCTTTAAGAATAACATAGTATAACAATTTCCATTTGAAACTATATTAATTCAATATTACTTTAAGGCAAATATGAAATATTTACGAATATATTGGTAAAAGGTTATTTTATAACAATAACTCAATAAATATGCATAGAGAGTAAATAAGTATACGAGATCGTGTACTCCCAGAGTGCATCGATCCATCTTTCTTTTTAACAAAAAGAACCGATGCTCCCCAAGGTGATACACTACGTCGTATAAAACCCCGGTCCAATAATTCCTGCAATTGAGCCTTTAACTCTCTCAAATCCGTCAGAGACATTCGATAAGGTGCCATAGATACGGTTCAATATAGGGTAGAATTTCTATTCCAAATTGCACCTCTCGATCCGAAGACAACCCTTGAAATTCTTCTAGAAATACATCAGGGAAATCTCGAACTGTCAGGATACTATTAATATCTATTTTTGATGATTGAGTATCCACCACATGGGATAGGTAAGCCTGACATCCCTGATACAATAATCTCTTTGCCTTTGTTGCCGATATCACATTACTTAAACCATTTGATCCTTCTCTGACCACTACTATTTCTGCATCTTCCTTACTTCTCAACACTAGTCGTTTTAAACAACAATCCACTATAGCATGATAAGCATGCAACCAATCCATGCCCAAAATAATCTCAAATTCATGAAAAGGTAATTCCATCAAATTGACTGGGAATTTAATTCCCTGTATCACTATCGAGCACTGCTTACAAATTTTATTCACCCAAACACTATGACCAATAGGGTTAGTCACAAAGATATCACTAGATGTAGGTTCTAAAGTAATCCCCCTGTCTTGGACTAAGTTAGAACTAACATATGTATGAGTAGATCCCGGATCTATTAATATAAATACATGTTTATTAAAAAGCTGAAAGGTACATGTGACAATATCAGGTGCATTCTTATCATCCTCGATGCGAATATGATAAACATTTGCTAGAGTCTTGAACTCTTTGGTGGAAGCAGCTTCAGATGTTCTCGGACAAGTGGTATTAGCAGATCCTTGATTACCTTAATATTTCCCTCTTTGGCACTAAACCACAGATTTTTCCGATCATTCTGATATGTCACCAGACTTTAGACAATCTCGTATAAAATTATCAGTGGCACCACAACCAAAACAAGCTCATGTTAGGGCTCGACACTTTTCCAAATGATACTTGCCACAATGTTCATATATAGATAGGCTTTGAAATTTCCTTGATCCCCCTGTTCTTGCAGCTGAAGCCTGTGAATCTCTAAACTTTCTGGACCCAAATTTTTGTCTAAAAGATGTAGTGGATCCTCCCCGGTTATCCTAATAAGATCTCTTGCCTCATTTAACAGATGGTGAACCAAATGATCCTCCGTAGTTCCTTTTCTGAGACTGGACATTTTGAGTCGCTATCTTTTCTGCCCGAACTCTTTCCATTCCTTTAGCTCGATCAACTACCTCTTGAAATTCGGTGATATTCATAGCAATTAATATCTCCTTGTATTCAGTATTCAAACCTTCAATGAAACAGATTATATGATCCTTTTCAGTAGGAATCAACTCAAAGGCGAAATGACTCAATTTATTGAATTCACATTCATATTCATACACCGTCCTAACGCCTTGCTTGAGATTTAGAAATTTATTTCTCATTTCTCGGACAAATATGTCACCGATATACTTGTTACGAAACTCGCGGAGGAAGAAATCCTAATTAATCTCTTCACAGGGCAAGTAGTAATATTTGACCACCAAATGTGAGCCTGCCCTTTCAACAAAGACACATCTCCTTCCAACTTCCTCTGATCATCGCAGTGCAGTCCCTCGAGCATAATCTTTAAATCATTTAACCAATAATCTGCAGCAATAGGATCCCCTTCAGTGAAATCTGGTGCTTGTAACTCCTTTAACTCCTAAGAAATAGGAGTTCGTGGAGGTCGATTAACAATCATCTCCAAAGCATGTAAAAAGTTTCCTTGATCATGTATCGGTATTCCAACCTGAACCGGCACATTCTCTCTAGATTGTACTAAAGGCTGGACAAAACTAGCTTCTTGACCAACCTTGGGGTCATTTTAACCCTCTATATGAGTCGCCTAACACGAACCTTCTCTCAGACATTTGTACTCACAATAACATTTCACATTAGTAAGTAGGCGCATCAAACATACAAATGTTACCAATAGTAATATATGACATCCTAGTGGCATGTATACATTTGCTGACTCATAAACGACTCAGTTTAGCTCTAGAACCGGCTAAACCTGTAGCTCTGATACTAATAACTGTAACATCCCCTTCCCGTATTCGTTACCGAACACGAGTCGGCGATGTTACAAAACAAAGTTAAAACAATTTTCATTATCAAAACTTAAACTGACAGCATGCACTGTTCTTGAACAAAAATTTGTATAGACATCAAAAATTCATTCCACAAATTTTTAATTAAACTAGATTCAATAAGATTTTTAAACATATAAATTAATAACTCAAATTCATTATACAAAAAATCATAAACTCGCGACACAATGTAGTATTTTAAGAAATCTGTTGCCCTATTTTTCTGACCTTTCATCGATTAAAAATTCATATATTTTAGTCTAGACCTCGAAAACAGTTACCGTTTGTTATAAAAGGAACTAGACTCAATTTATAGTTCATACATATAAGATTAACCTTCTAATTCAATTTATGGAATTTATGGCAAATTTTCAAATTTGCCGCCTAAAATAGATTTTCTAGGTTGTTTCAATTTATTCTAATTATAAATCCACTAACTACTCATAAATCATTCCAACATACATAGTAAATATGCTAAATCATACTTTAGTTATGAACATTACAAACCATAAGGTAATTAAAGTTTGAGTTATGCAAAGCTAGTAGGCTTATCTTTATACATGCCATTAAACAAAACAACATATAGGATGTCAAAACATTACTAAGATAACTTGTAGCATGTCCTCACTTTCGAGGTGATGCAAAACGCCACTACTTACGAACTAAAATGATCAACCTACGTGTGAACATGCCAAACATATGTTAAGTACGCACTTAGTGAGGCATTGAAAATAAGCGTAAAATTACATAATAATCAATCTTTAAGAATTACATAGTATAACAATTTCCATTTGAAACTATATTAATTCAATATTACTTTAAGGCAAAGATGAAATATTTACGAATATATTGGTAAAAGTTCTTTTATAACAATAGCCCAATAAATGCGTATAGAGAGAAAGTAAGTATACGAGATCGTGTACTCCCAGAGTAGTAGTCATTTCCCCTAAGGAGTAAGGCAAACATTACATTAATACGAGCTCGTTGTGCTCCCAAAGCACTAGTCACCAAAGTGACAGTAGTCCTAGACTACTAGATTTGAAGATCAATGCATTCCAAGAATGTTTGCCACCATGTGGCAAGTATAGCTACAATGCAGTCCCAGACTGCTAGTCTCTTATGGCATGCCACTATACTGTAACTCTCATGGTAATCTTGGACAATAAAACAATACCATTACCTTTGCAATATATCATTTTATAGATGGTAAAAATCTCATCGTCGATAAATCAAAATAATAGAGAAGTTCTTACTCCATTATACCGTAATTCATTCTGTAACAATCATCAATATATGATAATAAAATTATCGTAATCAAAACATAATAAGGCAGATCATACCCTATCATGTACAAAACCATCTCTTTTTGCCTGTGAAAATATTAAATTTCATATAAAAATCAATATTACCAATTTGGTAAAATCATATAGGTCGACTTATCGTAAGTTTTCCTATATACTTTTAAAACATATAAATGCACTCACCTTGTTGCCCGTACTAAATTTCACGAATTAACAATGTCTCAACCAAACCTCGATCCTTGACTTCTCCTTTTTGCTCAAATTAATCCTGACCTTTCTCGAACTCTCCATTCACATCGATCATACGATAAAAAGAAGCGAATGTATACATTAGTATACGTTGATCAATTCGGCAATTACTATAGGAAATTCAAAAAATTCTTCAAATGCCAATTGGAAACAACAATACATCAAGATTTCATTTAAACCTTCACTTTTTCACAATGTCCATATAAGTCCCCTATATTAGCCGATTTTTAATATAGTTCTTAATGAATATTTTCATCCTCCAAATGACATAATTAAGCATCAATAATATCATACTACTCATATCCATCATAAAATAATTTTTACAATATTTCCCCTAAATTTTTTTTCAAGTAGCCGAATGGTCCCTAAGCTATATTCCTTGGAATTTTCATCACTTTAAGGATGAAAACAACACCATAACCTCACTTCCAACTTGAATGACCCTTAAAACATGAAATTCCAACATGTTCTTCATCCATCCTAAACATCAATATCAACTCAGAAACATGAAAACCATGCAAAACTTATATTAAATGAAAGAGAATTCCATGGAGAATAATTTATATTTCACGTCTCAACCCTAAAACCAATCAAATAGGGTTTAAAAATAAAAAGAAAAAGTTTCTCACCTTGCTTAGGTAACTGGCGGCAATGGGAGAAAAGATGAGTAAAATTCTACACTTTTCTATTTTTTTTAATTTATGCTAAATGGCATTATTTAACCTTATTTAATAAAAATAATATCCTTAATAGTCAAATGACTATTTTACCCCTTGATTGTAACCAATGTCATGTTGACACAAGTGCTTCTTACTTTTCCATAAGTATAGATTTTTATAAAATGCATGCAAATGACCATTTTGCCCTTAATGAATCAACATATCTTCAAAAATGCCATTCAAGCACTACACAAAGTATTGCATTCAATCGAATCTAATTCAATAAAAAACGATTCATAACCACAATGTCATGTTCCTCGGGTCTTCCTAAAACTTCCATAAAATTTCCATAATATTCTGAATTCAATTGATTATCCAAATTAAATACCGAAACTTATACTCTTTATAGCTTTTCACACAAATCCCGTACCAAAAATTCAATTCCCACCAAAGTTCTTATACCGGGATAATCTTTTTATTTTTAGAGTATAAAATATTAAATGGGAAAATTTCCATATTGGTCCCTGAACTTTCCTCAGGTTTTCACTTTAGTCACCAAACTTTAAAAATTTAAGTTTTAGTCACTAAACTAAAACCAACAACTTTTAATTCTTTACGTTTTGGTCACTAACTAAATATTGAGCTATTACCGTGTCACCATCTAATTATATGATTTTTCTATTAATTTTAATTTATTTAATTTAATATTTTCCTCTAATCATAAGGTGACACTTGTTGCCATGTGATTAAAGGGAAAATAGATAGAATGAAGGTTTTCAAGGGGAATTGAACCCATAACATTTGGGTTAAATTTCCAAGCTCAAACCACTGAGCTAGAGCCACTACTATAAAAATTCTATCAACACGTTTATTTAAATCGTAATATGTGAAATGGGGATGAAAAATTAACACCTTCTCCTTCGCTCGGTTTCTCCTCCTTGTCTCTCAAAGAATCATCTTTAAATCCGTCCTCCACCTCGCTCAAGTAGTTTCTTTGGTGCAGGATGGATATTTTCTGCAAAATGAAAGCATTTTCATTTAAAATATAGAATAAAGAAAATGTTGGTATAAATTACTGTAAAACTGTCATTTTTCTGCACAAAGAAAACATCTCTCTCAAACATCTGCAGCTCTGTAAGATCAAAGACTCTTCAAATTAAAGACAATTCCAAATCTGCAAAACACAGTCACAGTATCCAACATTTGCAGCCTTGAGATTCTTGGAGGCCTTGAAACCATCGATCCCATAAGAGATTTAGAGGTCCACTTGTGTTGTCAACAATGGTGAAAATTAATTTTCAGGAACTTCAATCTAGTGGAATAGTTGAAGAATACTTTTGATGTTATAACGAATTGAAAGAAGAAAGGATATGTGTATTCACATTGGAAGTAATGGATCAGGTGTGGTTTCCAGGTTGCTCAGCATCCTGCCAATGCCATGCAAAAAGAAAACAAATTTGAATAAGTTTTTGCCCTTAATTTTCATGCAAATTAAGATGCCAAATGGATGCTATTGATGATAATGTTTACTCTTTGCATGCACTTGATGCCTTTTCCATTCTTTCCATCTGCCCCAGCTCTTTACACACATCATCATGATAAGCTCAATAAACATGGTAAGGAGAGCTGCAAATGTTGAAGAGTTTGTCTGTGTTTGAAGGCTCCCAAGAATCTCGAGGCTGCAAATGTTGGATACTGTGACTGTGTTTTGCTGATTTGGAAGAGTTTGTCTTTAATTTGGAGAGGCTTTGATCTTACAGAGTTGTAGATGTTTGAAAGAGATGTTTTCTTAAATAAACGTGTTGATAAAATTTTTTGTAGTAGTGACTCTAGTTTAATGGTTTGAATATGGCAATTTAACCCCAAATGTTCTGGGTCCAATTCTTCTTGGGTGCAAAACTTTATTCATTCTATTTTTCCTTTAATTACATGGCGACACATGTCACCCTGTGATTGGAGAGAAATATTTAATTAAATAAATTAAAATTAATAGAAAAATTGTCTAATTATATGATTTCACGTGTCATTATTGTATTGGAGCTTTAAAATTTTGAATTAAATTAAAATTAGGAACAAATTGATATAATAGGTAAATAACAGGGATCAAATGCCTAATTTTACAAATTTCTATTAACTGTCACGTCACCCCTCCGTTAGTTTTTTAACGGTGGTGGTCAAAATAGGACCGATTTAAAAGTTTGGTGGTCTGATTGATGAGTTGCCTAGTTCGGTGGTCAAAATAAGTATGCCCTAATAGTTTGGTGGTCACCTGAGTAGTTTACCCTTTATAATAATGAAAAGAATTAGGCCTATAGTAACAAGTATCGAAAAAAATGAATTTTAAGGGTATGCTCTTATTACGGGCCCAAGTTTTTCAATACTTGTTATATGGAAGTGCTCTTAAAATTTATTTTTTTCAAATCTTGATATTATGGACATGTATTTAAATAGGATATGTAACCACAACAAAGACCGTTATATAGCAGTAGAGGCACCATCCGAAATCACGATACCTACAACCGTTATGTCCATAGTAGCATATCTTATTGAAAAATTTGATAACTGCGATACTCGCAATGACCGAAATAACATTCGTTAAATCTGCAACTATGGTAAACGCAACATGACCGAACATATGACTGCAATCTCAAATTTAAATTCTTGATTTAGGGCTTAATTTTTAAGTTCACCTTAGGGCCACCAAAATCTCAAGAGTGACCTTGTAAGTGTTTAGGGTTTAGAGTTTTAAGTTTATGGTTAAAATATTTTAGTACAAAATATTGCTAAATTGAAATAATGTTTAAATAATTAGAGTTAAATTTATTATTTTTCGTCTTAGGACTAAATTTTATGAATACAAAAATATGAGAATTAAATGTTTTGTTATACCACATATTTTAATTGTTGTTAACGTATGTAATAGGTCAGTAGTAACATCGAAACAAAACTTAAAGTTTAATTATAATATTAAAGCAATTGAAAGTTTGGTAATGGAATGGAAAAAAATTATGATACACAGACCGTGTAAACTTTAGTTTATACGTGCCTTTTAGTTTTAGAGTTTATGATTTTAGTTTAGAGTTTAAATTAGAGGTTTAGGTTGTATGGTTTAGAATTTAAGGTTAATATTTAGAATTTAGTGTATGGGGTTTAAGGTTTAGTTAAAAATTAACCTGATCTCGCCGTCTCCGGTTACCTGATCTCGCCGTCATCATGGTACTTTTTGTTTTCCTTTTTTTTTTTCGAAACTGTTAATTTGTTTTATGATCATCGGTTATCGATTTTCACAATTCTCTTTTATGAATTCTTTTTCTTCTTTCCGTTAATCTGCTTGTACCTGAAACGATCTGATCTATATATGTGCGCGCCATCTATTTGTGTTGTAGATCTTGGATTTTAGATCTGATTTAACTGATTTATATGACTAATATTTGATCATGTATGCGTTCAAACTTCATAATATGCGAATAATTTAGCTCGACGAACCTTTATTTAGCTTCTTTTTGGATGCAAAATTTAATCGCATTATTTCCTGGAGTAGTAGTACCTTTTATCGTTGTATCTTCTATTTAGAACTCTTGATATGATCCAAATGCAGATGGTTTGAAATAAATGTTTGAATTCTCTTTTTTTTCTGGTTCATAAGTCTCTGAATGATATATGATTCCTTTTATCCAATGTAAATTTTGATGAACATTGATTTGATTCAACTGTACATATGAAATTTTGATTTTGATAAAAAAAAAATACAAATAAATTTAACTAGATTTATTTGTATATACAATAAGTAAATGTTAAAAGCAATTATGCAACTAATGATATTAGTGGTATGTCAAATTGAATCAAAATTTCATATTAAATTAAACCTGGGATTTAAAAGTGTGTGATTTATCTCAAAAGTTTAAACTACCGTTTTTCTGGTGTATCGAATGCTAAAAGCCTAAAATTATCACCAAAACACTTTTCTCCTTTCTATGATAGCTAACGAAATGCTTTAAACTTTCTAGGGAAAAAGGATTATCCATTTACATGGTGTCCTTTTTTTTTCTTATATGTGCAGACTACATCAAGGCGCCTTGCAGAGAGGAAGGTGGAGAAATTCCAGAAGAACATAACAAAGAGAGGAACTGTGCCCGAAACGACCACAAAGAAAGGGAAGGATTATCCTGTTGGCCCTGTACTGCTTGGGTTCTTTGTCTTCGTTGTCATCGGATCATGTAAGATTTTCAGCAGCTAATCCTTTCACGATCATATTTCCCTATTTATTCCACCGTGACTTTTTAAAATAGCAAATGCAAGGCATTAGTTTTGCCATAACATGGTCAGCATTCCCTTGATAATACAGATCAAGTACATGGTGTAATCCGACAGATGCTTATGCCTATTTATGCTTTCTTCTCTAATAAATAAACTAATTTGTTTATCAATGTTTTGTGGCCTATTGTTTATCGAAAGTTGGTTAGTATTCTTGAAAATAGAACCTTTACTTTGTTAAGATTATTTGTTCTTTGTTTTAATTTTAAATTGCTATTTTTTTTATAAAATATTTTGGGGAAATTCAGGAAAAGCATAAATTTAAGATATATTTTAAGATTGTACATTATCCACTTCATGTTTTTCTTATTTTTGTTAAGTTCTTGGGTTGTAATCTTCAAAGGGAATTGCTTAAAAATCCTATAGCTACACTTTAGAATATAGCAATAGCGTCCCACCAGGTATATTCATTTGTTTGGCAATTTTTTATCCCCATACATCTAAGAGTCAGAGTTGCAGGATCTCTGACAGGTCATATCTTTTTATATTATGTGTCAGTATTCGTTAAATGTATAATACATATGCATGTACTTAAAATTGAAAAGTAAAAGTCAACAATAAATATTTTACTGATTTTTTTTATTTCATTCTTTTTATAACAGCTCTCTTCCAGATCATCAGGACCGCGACCAGCGGAGGCTTTGAATAAACAATTTTAAGAAAACGCAGAGGAAAGATGTCTTTCCATATCCTTTTTTTTTTCTTTTTAAATTAGTTTTGTAGGAAACCAATGATACATTTACCACATGTGATATATAGCTCATGTTGTGAAGTATTCGGAATTTGAATAAGATCTCACTTTCTTGTCTCATTGCTATAATTTATATGCTATATTTTTGATGTTTGATTTGTGAATGAATAAGAGGTCATAATTTTAATAATTTTAAACAAAAATAATAATAGAATCGTTTAAAAAATATTTAAAACAAAAAAAATATGAAAACAATTTTTTTTTGGATAATCTGTTTTATATTACCCAGGGAAGCAGTAAAAACTGCTAAAAACACAGTTCTACAACCACCAAAGGTTAAAAGAAAGAATGAAGGGATTAGTAAACCCCCCAGGAAATACAAAAAAGCCTATTTGCCTCTTTATTTTTATCTGTACATTTTCTGTGTATATTTACCCTAGTAGTGTATTTGATTTTCTCCAAGATAGCAGCTACATCTCTGGCACAACCGCGGAAGCGTCTTTTGTTTCTTTCGAGATAAATAAAAAAATTCTAAGCAGTTCGGAGAATAAAACCAGGAAAAGATTTTCCTGTTAGATGTGTAGTTGCCCAGCTAATCTCACTGGTCCAATAATGGACAGGTTTATTAACGTTGCAGAGGCGAAGCACAGCCGTCCAAACTTCCTTAGAGAATTGGCAGGTGAAGAACATATGTTCCCGTGACTCTTGATCATTCTTGCAAAGGGTACTGCATCAATGTTAGGGTTGTTGATATTCAAAATAGAAATAGTGAAGGAAGAAACAAAAGATAGAATTTTTAAAGAGAAATTTGGAGCAATTTTAGAGGTTTTTCATGCCCACTCTAATTACATAGCACAGTATTTATAACTTAACAAATTAAGAAAGGACAAAATCGGTTAGCCTTCCAGGTATCTTCCTCTCCCTGCGGCTTTTGCGTAATTCCTCAACAACCTGGCTGGTCCCTTGGCCATTCTTGGTGGTTGCAGTCCCTGATGAATCCGTAACATCACCCCTCCTGGAAAATAAACATTGTCCTCAAAGTTTGGTGCTGAAATCAAAGGAACCACATCTTCTCGGAGCAACGGTAGAGGCGTAATCTGCTGCAGTGTCACACCTTTGCAAGGTTTGAGTTGCGAAATGTGAAAAACAGGATAAATGCGAGTAGAGTCAGATAATTTCAGCTTGTAGACAACCTGGCCAATACGTTTCAGAATGCGATAAGGACCAAAATAACGAGGGCTGAGTTTGTGTTGTCGTTGTAAGCGAAGGGACAATTGCCGATATGGTTGAAGCGAACAAAGACCCAACTCCCTTCAGCCAAAAGCAATTCATGATGATGCTTGTTTACCTACAGCTTCATACGATTCTGTGTAGCTTCCAGGTTGAGCTTCAATTCCTTAAGAACAACATCACGGTTCAATAAATCTTGTGCCAACTGGTCATGGCGAGAGCAGCCTTCGACATAGGATATAATAGTAGGAGGGTCACGACCATAGAGAGCTCGAAAAGGAGTCATCCTGACAGAAGATCGATATGCCGTGTTATACCGATACTCCGCCCAAGACAAATATTTAGTCCATTTACGTGGATCTTCACCAGCCATACAACGTAAATACATTTCAAGACAACGATTCAAAACCTCGGTTTACCCATTAGATTGAGGATCATAGGCGGAAGAAAAACACAGTTTCGTACTCTGTAATTTAGCCAGTTCAGTCTACATATCACTCACAAAGACTCGATCGCGATCGTTAACAATGGTTCGAGGAATGCCATGAAGCTTAATGACCCCTTGGAGCAAAACTTGAGCAACCAAAACGCTGTCAAACTGACGCGGTAGTGCAAAGAAATGTCCGTACTTAGTGAAGCGATCAACTACCACAAAAACAACCTCCTTGCCCTCGGAATTTGGCAAACCAACAACGAAGTCCATCGATATATCTTCAAAAACTTGGATCGGAATTGGTAACAGCTGTAGCAGCCCTGCAGGAGCCAAACTCGTGCTCTTCATAGGCTGACACACTTGATATTCATTCACAAGTACGTGTACATCCTTACGCATACCAATAAAAATAGCTGCCAAACGGTGAAAGGTCTGAGTAATTCCAGCATGTCCTGCCAAGACAAAATAATGAAACTCACATAATAACAAAGTACACAACGCCGTTTCCTTAGGAACCACCACGCACCCACGCAACAAGAGTAAACCATCATGTTCTTCATAACCAGGAAACGTACTGCCACCAGAAAAAATGGTGGTACGAATGTGCTGAAGTGCAGAATCAGTGGACTTTGCAGCTCGAATAGCATCGATAATACCCAGTAGGGGCGAGATAAAGCCATCAACATAGCACCCGATTCACGGGACAAAGCATTCACTGCATTGTTCAATTTACCCAGGCGATACTGAATGTCAAAATCATAACCAACCAATTTTGAAAGCCAACGTTGTTGCTCAGGGGTCTGGATGGTTTGTTGATTCAGCTCACGCAATGGATGATGGTCAGTAACAATAACGAACCGACGACCCATAAGGTATTGACGCTATTTTGCTACGACCTGAGTAATAGCAAACATTTCCCCGGCTATAGGTAGAAGCATGTTGCATTCGCGGACATAATTGCTGGCTGAAAAAAGCTAACGGGCTACCAGCTTGAGTCAAAACGACCCTGACCCTCATACCAGACGCATCTATCTCAACCTGAAAAGGCAACTCAAAGTTCGGTAGACCAAGAACAGGAGCAATGCACATGTAACACCCCAACCTAAATGTCATAATTTGGGCTTCAAGCCTAAACCAAAACCATAAAATTTCTTAAATTGGGTTTAGCCCAAGCAAGTTATTTTCCAAAACATTTAGATCCAATAGTTAAAAACATAGATAAACAATTTAAATTGTTACAAAAGAACTCCACTTTAAATTAAAACATTTAACATTCAACTTGATAAATATAATTTCAAAAGTAAGAATTACATACTTGACCATGTAAGGTCCTAGAAATACGTAGCCCACTAAACACAAGTATCGTACTCTGAAAACCTTCACATGTTGGAATCTTGTACTGATAATGCTCCTCGATCCCACGATTCGACAATCAACCTACGCACGAAAACAACGATTCTGAGCACTGAGCTTATAAAGCTCAGTGGAACACATATACTCTACTATACTTTATGCTAATCATAAACATAAGCATCCAAGCTAGTACGAGCAATAAGGATGGGCAAATAAACATGTGGCACTACCACTAGTCGCCTAAATGCATGCTCTCGTCAAAACAACACATCAACCATGGCACACAAGGCCCAACCATACCCAGGATCTCACCAGATCAACCGAGCAAAAACAAACAGTCATACCATAAACCTAGTGTGAGGTTCAGTGTCACACAGCCTCAGGAACATACACTCTCTAGGTGAGGCTAGGTGTCATATAGCCTCAGAAACGTACACCCATACTCGACATCTCTCTTTGAGTATCATCGGATCAGGCCCGGTGTCACACCACGCCAAGAACGTACATCCGACATCTCTAACTATGGTATTGCAACACTTTTTCTCTGGGTATCCAAATCCCCACCAATCAAAGTGACCCAACTACACAAGTGCCCTTACTTGGCATGTAACCACACACGATCCACCGAGGATCTTTATGGTTGCTATTACAAACGAGTCACCCAATTAAGTTTACCAACTTGTTAATACATTATGGGAGAGTAAATTAATTATCCTCGTTAATTATCTTTATTAACCCATATTATCTCATTATTATCCCACATCAATTTCTTATCTTTTTATTAGCATTAAAGATTATCTCGTTCAGTGGGTACCGATACTCGAACACGAATATCGATACGGTACCCCTTAGATGTCGGTACTCACGCGTATCGATTCTGAAATAGTTCATTGAAAATCTTTAATTTCTACAAGTACCGCTACGGCTAAAGCTCGTATCGATACCCTATTCACGGGTTCGTATAATTTCCTCGCATTATAATATCACAACACTTATTTGTTCCCTAAAGCTTATGAAGATAATTAGGGTTTGTTTACTAACGCATTTAATCAATTAATATTAATTACCGGCTTCATAATCATTTAATCGAGTATTTAACCCTTAAGCATAATTTCCATCAAATCTCATGAATCTATTCAAACAAGAATACAATACATCACAATTATTTCAATCAACCAAACAATCATCAATTAATCATACGAGCATCTCATGACCCTACGCGGTCTCTAAAGCCTCTACGAGTCCCATCATATCCGTAATATCATCATGCATCTCATATTTATAAGCCTATATACAACTATAGATGAAAAATAAGGTAATATAAATATAGGTATAATATATATATAATGGTGAAATAATATATATATATATATATATACGTAAAGATGTAATAAATATATATATGTATATGATAATAAAATTCCATATAGATGTACATATACTACATATATTTTAAGGAAAAGAACACATATATTATATACAAATATACACAATTGAAGCAAAGAAACATTGAACAGATAACAGAATTGGGGCTAAATTGCAACAATAGTAAAATAGCATACATACATTAAAATGAAACATAAATAAAACGAGGGACCAAATAACTAAATATAAAAAAAGAAAGAGCTGAATATTTTACTAAATTAGGGCAGAGGGGTTTTTACATATCGTAACGTCTTGGATCTTCACTATTCTGGAGCAAAAATAAAAGTGAAATCTTAAACCAAAAAAAGGCTAGAAAAATCTTATGTTTTTTTTATTTCTCTCCAAAATGCTCCTATAAAAATTATATGAGAATGAAGCCTATTTATAGGCTACCAAGAAACCCTAAAAATATGAAAAACCCTAAAAATATCTTCCACATTAATGATAAATGCTTGAAAATAGAATAATGCATTTACTTGGGCACTAAACCACTTTCCTTACACTCTATACGTCCCTAACATAAATAAAACAAATAAGGGAAAGTATAAGTTTGAATTTAATTACAAATAATCAAAAAATAATTAAAAAGTCGTAATAAAATCAAATTTCTTGTATTGATCCCGTATCTAGGGATGGGCATTTTACTTGACCCGGTCGGGTTCTGACCCGACCTGGCCCGATCGGGTCAAATTTTTAATAAAAAGTTGGATTCGGTTTGGTTTTTATTAAGGGTTAAGTCGAGTCGGGTTGGGTCTAGGTTTAGGGTAAAAAATATTCGACCTAAACCGGGACTAATTGTATAAATTTTCCTTGAATTTTTTAGGGATATTTATAATAATACCCCTCTTTATATATATTTTTATAATTAGCCCTTAAAATTGAATTTTTATTTACAATTTATTCCTTAAAATTATTATTTTTTATAATTAGGTCCCCTAAAATTATTTTTTATAATTAGGTCCTTAAAATTATTTTTTTCTATAGGTTGGGTCGGGGTCAAGTTTAGAGTATTTATTTTTGGGTCGGGTCAGGTTTTTTAAAGAATGCGTTCAGGTCGAGTTTGGGTGGAACCCAACCTGACCCGCTCCCATCCCTACACGTATCTAGTTTTCTGCGCGCGTTGTTCTCATTAAAACGAGCATATCTTGTGCTCCTGGCATCCTATTGAGGTGTTTCAAGATGCATTGGAAAGGTAACTAAAAGATGGTCAATACGTAAGTAGACATTCTGACCCAAAAATGCTTAGATCCTATCAAAAAGTCGTCATAAGTCCGTAGTGAGAGTTCATTGTATGCAACTTGACTTTTCATACTTGTTGAATGTCGACTTTTGCTAACACTTGGCAAACGATTGAATATTTAGAGTAAAAGTGCAAGAAAATAATGCCAAGGTGAGTCTTATGCGTGCAAGTATACACGGTCAGCAAGTAATACAACAGTAAGCTGAGTATCGAATCCACAGGGATTGACGAAGAACTTATTTGCTTATGTTTACTTGTTTTGTAAAAAGTGTTTGAAATAATTGGGACTTTTGATTGAAAGATAGCAAAAACAAAGTAGTGAAAAATGAAAAAAGTCTAGCAACAAAAGTGCTCAACTGAATGATGAGCGTTGGCAAGGGATGCCTAGATTTCACGCTACTTATGCTAGCTTTTAATAATATCCCGCCTTGGTTTTATTGCCGAGCAGATTCAAGGTAGTATTGCCTCTGTCGATGGCAAAACCTTAAGTTAACCACGATAAAACCCCTATATGTCTATAGTGAAGCTTCTCAGTAATTAACTCGATTAAGTTTCAATCTTTACTCCAAAGGGGTAGACTTACTTTCGAAGTAAGTTCATCTACTTGAACATCTTCTGTCGAAGCTGCTCGCCTTAGTATCTAGCAACTGATCGTTGCCCCTTAAGTCTATTGAGATATTAAGGTGCAATAAACACACTATGCCAACTGTCGTTTGCCAAAGGATTTGAGAAAATTAAGTACTAGCGGATAGAAAATAATGCAAAGGCATTTTAAATTATTTAAAACCAAACATAAAATTAGCGTCCATCACAAACATTCCCCAACCAACAATAAAAGCTTAGTTCGTGGTTAGGGGTCCATCCATAAAATACTATCGTATCTTAACATCACCGTTCAAATAAAATTAAAACTAAGAGAATGTGCAAGAAGAAGATCCGTCGATGCAGCCCTTCGATTGCTCCAGAGCTCTCGGTCTTAGCTTGTCGGACCACATCGCCTCTTGGTTCACTATGGTGCAACCTCTCTTCCTGTAACACACTTGACGTATACTCGTAAATCGAATATACATTAAAGATGTTATAGAGTCATTTAAGGAAATCCCGACTTATAAATTTATTTTTACAAGTAATTACAATTTTAGTTTGTAAATTCTAACCCTTTCTCGATTTTCATGAAAACACCACCTATGTGCAGTTAGCTAGTTTCAACCCTAAATTAATTATTTTAAAACATATTTGGCAATTATTAAAAACAACATTTCAATTCAGGATGAAAACTAGGTTCGCTATCTAGGCCCTTTCTTGACTTTAAAATCTTTACGCGATTACCGATTATTCTTATTAGCAAAGTAATTATCTTTCTACCTTAGCTTTATTCTGTTACAATGCTAATGCCTTATTTCGCTTTATCCATATACGATTCATCATCAAAACTGATTACTTATCTATCATTTATTCCAATTTAATGCATCATATTCTACTAGCTTTAAATAATTACATGCCCACAAGAGATTATCATAAGCTAGAATATCTTACTAATGTTTTGCATATTGAAGCTTGATCAGCATGCTTGACTCCTCTTCAGATACTCCATATTAATCTACCTGTGAAATAAACACACGCTAAGTACGAACTTAGTGAGGCAAAACTTATAAATCAAAGTAAATCATTTTAATTTTAATAAAAATTGCATAATAAATAAAATACTGAATATAACGTATAAGAATTTAGAATCGTATAGAATGACTTATTGAAGTCGTTCCTCTGTCATGTAACCTGTAAAATCAACATCTCATACATATATATATATATATAAGGCAATGTTATGCCAAATCAGTTATTCAATAAATCACTTGTTTTCATTTGCACTTGTCACTGTCATTTAAAATCATAGCCCAATGTAAGATAGATGAGAATGTATGGTATGCGAGTCACTATTGAGTATGCACATGTGCGGCAACAACTAATTTGCTGTGCCAAAATAAACATTGTATCACTTTATCGCTGAATAACCGCTGTAAACTTATATAACGTCACTGTATCACTAGGTCATAGCTGTAGAACACAACGTCACTGTTTCACTTTATAACTGTTGTACAACATCACTGTATCATTATACTCCCACCTCATTGGCATGCCAATTATACCAAGAAATCTCATAATACATACAATAGGCTTTAAATATTCACTGTTATGTATCATTCACTTATTTAAATTATCAAAAGATATTAATATCTCACAATATCATATAAAAGTGCATTGGGCAGTTCATACCCGAAAATCATTCATAGTCCATTTCAAAAATCATTGAAAAGATATCATTTGTGAATCAACATTTGAGATAGACTCATCGCAAGTCTTTCTCATATTAAAATAAAATAGTAGAGATGCACTCACCTGGGCCATTTATTAGCTTGCCTCACTAAGCTCTACTCGATCCTTTCCTTCATAATACATCGACCCTTCTTTTGATCCAAATCAAACTTCATTGATCATATAAATACGAATAACATTCGTTAGATTCAAATCTAACAATACTTTAAACATGCTATCGAATCTAGTCATTCGAATATAAAAAAATTTCCAAAAGTTTTCCTTTTTTCCTTTTATTGTTCAAAAACTCATTATGGTCCTTAGTGACCAAGTTGAATTTCTATTAATCCTTTTCAAGCTTACTAATCAGCCTTAGATACAAAGTGTATCAATTCTCATTTTCTGGCAGTTTGCAGTACCTCCAAAGAAATATTTCTATAAAACAATCTACAACTCAGAATTTGACTCTGTCTGTTCTGAAAGAAACTAGATTCAATAATATTTTCACCCATATAAATTAATATCCCATATTCAACTTGTACGATTTATGGCGAATTTTCAAAGTCAATTTCCAGTGCTAATTTCGAAACAGACTGCATATTGTTTTTCTGACCTTTCGTCACTTAAAAATTCATATCTTTTGACTTGGAACTCGAAATCAGTTTCCATTTGTTCGAGGCGAAACTAGACGAACAAATCTTTACATCAGTACAAAATTCACCATCTAACCATTTTGTAGAATTTATGGTGAATTTTCAAAGTTAATGCCATAAACCAGTTTTTTTCTACACAGCTTCCATAAACAACTTCAACTTTTATATTAACTTTTCCTTACTTCTCTACTTTTCAATTTAGTCCAATTACTTTCTTTAAACCACCATCTTATGACCTTCTTCATCAAATAATTATTCACAATAATTCTCCTTAATTTTTTCTTCTTTACCGAAATAGTCACTAAAATGCAAAGATAAGGATTCAAGCTTCTTAACTTTGCAAATTAGTCCTCAATTCAACATTACTACCTTAATTCCATCATTACAAATAAAAATCAGATTTAACCCCCTTACAAAACTTCAATTTCAATTTGGTCACTTAACTTTGACAATTTATCAAAATGGTCACTAATTCAATTCAACATCAATTTAGCATTCTAACTTCATTTTCTTGTCTCTAACATTATTAATAACATAAATACACTCCAAATTCTAAAAATTTAGATTTTGTCCTTCAACCTTTCAATTTGCCGAAATGGTCCCTACACAATTTAACTTAGGGTTTTGCTTTCAAACAACAATTCAAGCTTACTAGTCGTTATTTCAACATCAGAAACCCTAAATTAAACTTGAATCCATAAACCCTAATCATCTTCATACAAACTAAAATATGTAGGGTTTAAATCCCAACTCAATAACATAATTTTAACATCACACAAACTTGGTTTCAACTTGAATTTCATCATGAAATCATAAAATCTCAAAACCCCCAATTTAGTCCATAAACCCTAATTTCTTTCTCATGAAATTTCTCATCAATCAAGCATTTATTTCATGAATTATTTACACCAAAATATAGAGCTTGAAGAGTAGAACAACTTTGTAGTTGATGAGATTACCAGAAAAACGAGTTTCGGGGCTTGAATCGAACTTGGCAAAATTTTCTCCATTTTTCTTTCTTTCTCCCCTCATATTTCGAAATTTTATGATGAAGAATGGTCTTCATCTTTTATTTTTCATCTAATTTGGCCACATGTCTTGTATAAATGAATTTTAAATTCATTTAGATAGTGAAATTACTAAAATGCCCTTTTAATCTAACGATTGAGATTGATCTTATCATCAATCAAGGTCCAAGATTAAATCTTCCATTTACTTCTTCCAAAAATGCCCTTGTAACTTTTTAAATATTTCAAAAATGCCATTGGGCAAAATGACCAATTTGCCCTCCAACTAGTTTTTATTTACTAGCTTGTTTCAAAATTGCCATCCCATTACAATCCAACTAAATTAGTTCATTTCCAACCAGCCTCTGTTCCATAAATATTATTTTGTGACTTTTCCATAGCTTATGGAATAACCTCTGAAATTTTGATTCAATCCGATCTCCCGATATTCGTAAAATACTTCTACTACGATTTTATCTTTTCCTGAGCTATTGGATTTATTCCGAAATTCCTATATTTCCATATTCGGGAAATAAACTCTATTATCCTATAAAAACTTCCTTTTTCCAAGGACTTAGACTGAATTTTCTTAACTTAGTCTATTTTCCCGATACTTATCGAAAATCTTCATAGAATAAAATTCCTCTTAGAATTCCTTTATCGATAATCCATACGAATTTCTCTACTCTTATTGAGTCCAAAATATCAATCAGAAACACTTTGATGGGACCTTCCCGAAGGTCACCTATCCTTGTATTTCTCTGGCCTAAGTACGCTTAACAATTTTATTCGATCCAAATTCGGTACCTTTTTCTGCATCTTAATTCTTAAAACCGATATCAAGGTACCTATTTTATTCCGATTTACTCTTATACTGAATAAAATTACTTTTTGGGAAAATTTACACTTTAGTCCCTAAACTTTTCCAAAGTTTATACTTTAACCCCAAAACTTTCAAAATTTACATTTTGGTCACTAGCCAAAATTTGGGATATTACAATCCCCCCCTTAAGAAAATTCGTCCTCAAAATTTCAAAACATACGTGTTTCAAACAATTGCAGATATTACTCCCTCATTTTCTTCTCAAACTTTCAAGTGGCTTTTTCGACCTTGTGATTTCTTCTTAGGGCCTTTATTAATGTAATTTTTCTTATTCCTTAATTCTTTAACTCTATATACCAGTATTTCTACTAACACCTCTTCATGTATCAAGTCTAATTGCAGTTCTTCTTTTTTTTCTCAGGAGTGATGACACATGAATAATCCAATCAATATCTCCAAAACATAAATACATATACTATAAACTTTTGCTCACTTCTGAGGATAAGATCCATTAATATGCCCTTGGTACAACTCTTTCACGATTCCTTGAGGTATAATAATTCTGAAACCAACTATTTCCCCTTTTGACTTGCACAAATCATCTTCTCTCGAAGTGGTACTTTTCCTCCTTTTCTCTTCCTTTAGTTTTTAATTGATAATATCTTGACTAAAAATCAACCTTCCATTTACATCTTACTTCTATGTTAGTCATAGGTAACCAATTTATCTTAAAATTGGTCTTATATTCTCAGATCTTCTACAGGAGTTAACTTTCATGCTTATTTCACTGTATCATATCCACTATGAGTCCTTTCTTAACCTCCAAGATTTGTAGACTGACGAATTACATCATCGTCTTACTTTCCTTATTCTAGTCTCATTCCATATCATACTAATGAGGAGCAGCATCAAGTCATACAATCAACACATCAATAATATGATATCCTATGGGCATGTATTTACTGATAAAAATCATATACAAACTTGTTTAGCATCCAGAACCGGTAAACCTGTAGCTCTGATACCATTAAATGTAAAACCCTTAACGTATACTCGTAAATCGAATATATATTAAATATGTTACGGAGTCGTTTAAAGAATTCTCGACTTATAAATTTATTTTTACAAGTATCTACAATTTTAGTTTGTAAATTCTAACCCTTTCTCGGTTTTCTTGAAAATACCACCTATATGCAGTTAGCTAGTTTCAACCGTAAATTAATTATTTTAAAACATATTTGGCAATTATTAAAAACAACATTTCAATTCAGGATGAAAACTAGGTTCGCTATCTAGGCCCTTTCTTGACTTTAAAATCTTTACGCGATTACCGATTATTCTTATTAGCAAAGTAATTACCTTTCTACCTTAGCTTTATTCTGTTACAATGCTAATGCCTTATTTTGCTTTATCCATATACAATTCATCATCAAAACTGATTACTTATCTATCCATTATTCTAATATAATGCATCATAGTCTATTAGCAATTAAATAATTACATGCCCGCTAGAGATTATCATAAGCGAGAATATCTTACTGATGTTTTGCAGATTGAAGTTTGATCAACATGCTCGACTCTTCTTCAGATACTCCATCTTAATCTACGTGTGAAATAAACACACGCTAAGTACAAACTTAGTGAGGCAAAACTTATAAATCAAAGTAAAGCATTTTAATTTTAATAAAAATTGCATAATAAATAAAATACTGAATATAACATATAAGAATTTAGAATCGTATAGAATGACTTATCGAAGTCGTTCCTCTGTCATGTAACCTGTAAAATCAACATCTCATACATATACATACATATATATATATATATATATATATAAGGCAATGTTATGCCAAACCAGTTATTCAATAAATCACTTGTTTTCATTTGCACTTTTCACTGTCATTTAAAATCATAGCCCAATGTAAGATAGATGAGAATGTATGATATGCGAGTCACTATTGAGTATGCACTTGTGCGACAACAACTAATTTGTTGTGCCAAAATAAACACTGTATCACTTTATCACTGAATAACCGCTGTAAACTTATACAACGTCACTATATCACTAGGTAATTGCTGTAGAAAACAATGTCACTATTTCACTTTATAACTGTTGTACAGTTGTACAACATCACTATATCATTATACTCCCACCTCATTGGCATGCCAATTATACCAAGAAATCTCATAATACATATAATGGGCTTTAAATATTCACTGTTATGTATCATTCACTTATTTAAAATATCAAAAGATATTAATATCTCACAATATCATATATAAGTGCATTGGGCAGTTCATACCCGAAAATCATTCATAGTTCATTTCAAAAATCATTGAAAAGATATCATTTGTGAATCAACATTTGAGATAGACTCATCGCAAGTCTTTCTCATATTAAAATAAAATAGTAGAGATGCACTCACCTGGGCCATTTATTAGCTTGCCTCACTAAGCTCTACTCGATCCTTTCCTTCATAATACATCGACCCTTCTTTTGATCCAAATCAAACTTCATTGATCATATAAATACGAATAACATTCGTTAGATTCAAATCTAACAATACTTTAAACATGCTATCGAATCTAGTCATTCGAATATAAAAAATTTCAAAAAGTTTTCCTTTCTTCCTTGTATTGTTCAAAAACTCATTATGGTCCTTTAGTGACCAATTTTAACTTCTATTAACCCTTTTCAAGCTTACTAATCAAACTTAGATACAAAGTGTATCAATTCTCATTTTCTGGCAGTTTGCACTATCTCCAAAGAAATATTTCTATAAAATAATATACAACTCAGAATTTGACTCTGTTTGTTCTGAAAGAAACTAGATTCAATAAGCTTTTCACCCATATAAATTAATGGCCCATATTCAACTTGTACGATTTATGGCGAATTTTCAAAGTCAATTTCCAGTGCTAATTTCGGAACAGACTGCATACTGTTTTTCTGACCTTTCGTCACTTAAAAATTCATATCTTTTGACTCGGAACTCGAAATCAGTTTCCGTTTGTTGGAGGCAAAACTAGACGAACAAATATTTACATTGGTACAAAATTGACCATCTAACCATTTGTTTAGAATTTATGGTGAATTTTCAAAGTTACTGCCATAAACCAGTTTTTTTTTACACAGCTTCCATAAACAACTTCAACTTTTATATTAACTTCTCCTCACTTCTGTATTTTTCAATTTAGTCCAATTACTTGCTTTAAACCACCATCTTATGACCTTCTTCATCAAATAATTATTCACAATAATTCTCCTTAATTTTTTCTTCTTTACCGAAATAGTCACTAAAATGCAAAGATAAGGATTCAAGCTTCTTAACTTTGCAAATTAGTCTTCAATTCAACATTACTACCTTAATTCAATTATTACAACTAAAAATCAGATTTAACCCCCATACAAAACTTCAATTTCGATTTGGTCACTTAACTTTGAAAATTTATCAAAATGATCACTAATTCAATTCAACATCAATTTAGCATTCTAACTTCATTTTCTTGTCTCTAACATCATTAATAACATAAATACACTCCAAATTCTAGAAATTCAGATTTGGTTCTTCAACCTTTCAATTCGCCGAAATGGTCCCTACACAATTTAACTTAGGGTTTTGCTTCCAAACAACAATTCAAGCTTACTCGATCATTATTTCAACATCACAAACCCTAAATTAAACTTGAATCCATAAACCCTAATCATCTTCATGCAAACTAAAATATGTAGGGTTTAAATCCCAACTCAATAACATGATTTTAACATCACACAAACTTGGTTTCAACTTGAATTTCATCATGAAATCATAAAATCTCAAACCCCCCAATTTAGTCCATAAACCCTAATTTCTTTTTGATGAAAATTCTCATCAATAAATCATGTATTTCATGAATTATTTAAACCAAAAGATAGAGCTTGAAGAGTAGAACAATTTTGTAGTTGATGAGATTACCTGAAAATCGAGTTTCGGGGCTTGAATCGAGCTTGGAAAAATTTTCTCCATTTTCTTTCTTTCCCCCCCTCATATTTCGAAATTTTAAGATGAAGAATGGTCTTCATCTTTTATTTTTCTTCCAATTTGGCCACATTTCTTCTATAAATGAATTTTAAATTCATTTAGATAGTGAAATTACTAAAATGCCCTTTTAATCCAACGGTTGAGATTGATCTTAT
Organism: Hibiscus mutabilis; assembly: GCA_019671005.1. Lineage (NCBI taxonomy): Eukaryota > Viridiplantae > Streptophyta > Magnoliopsida > Malvales > Malvaceae > Hibiscus > Hibiscus mutabilis. The sequence continues at coordinate 23,765,892 of CM033744.1, read as the reverse complement.
CATCAATCAAGGGCCAAGATTAAATCTTCCATTTCCTTATTCCAAAAATGCCCTTGTAACTTTTTAAATATTTCAAAAATGCCATTGGGCAAAATGATCAATTTGCCCTCAAACTAGTTTTTATTTACTAGCTTGTTTCAAAATTGCCATCCCATTACAATCCAACTAAATTAGTCCATTTCCAACTAGCCTCTATTCCATAAATATTATTTTATGACTTTTCCATAGCTTATGGAATAGCCTCTGAAATTTTGATTCGATCTGATCTCTCGATATTCGTAAAATACTTCTACTGCGATTTTATCTTTTTCCGAGCTATTGGATTTATTCCGAAAATTCTATATTTCCATATTCGGGAAATAGACTCTATTATCCTATAAAAACTTCCTTTTTTCCAAGGACTTAGATTAAATTTTCTTAACTCTGTCTATTTTCCCGATACTTATCGAAAATCTTCATAGAATAAAATTCCTCTTAGAATTCCTTTATCGATAATCCATACGAATTTTCTCTACTCTTACTGAGTCCAAAATATCTATCAGAAACACTTTGATGGGACCTTCCCGAAGGTCACCCATCCTTGTATTTCTCTGGCCTGAGCACGCTTAACAATTTTATTCGATCCAAATTTGGTACCTTTTTCTACATTTTAATTCTTAAAACCGATATTAAGGTACCTATTTTAATCCGATTTACTCTTATACTAAATAAAATTACTTTTGGGGGAAATTTACACTTTAGTCCCTAAACTTTTCCAAAGTTTATACTTTAACCCCAAAACTTTCAAAATTTACATTTTGGTCACTAGCCAAAATTTGGGATATTACACTTCCGATCCCTCTCATGTGGTGGCTTGAACTCCTTTAAATAGGCTTGCGTGGAAACCCTAGGATAAGCTTTGGAGTTTGAATTTTGAATGCGCGAAAGGATAAGATGCAATATCCTTTTATCCTGATTTGAATCCTAGGGCTGACGTGTACAGAGTCCAACAACTACTTTGACCGGTCATCGAACATCAATCCTTTGCCAGCCGAGCTTGGCATTGTTTGGTCCATCTATACCAACTACTAGTTGGCAATTCTCTTACTTCTTTTCTTGCAATCTCTGCTAGCACCTCTTTGCCATGCTTGTTTGCCTATGTCCTGCATCAAAACTAGCAAAATAACCCTTCACACTGGAAACAAAATAGCTCCTAACTCCCTATGCAAATACATGAACTTTAACAGCTAAATGCAAAACATATCTACTTAAAGGCAAGTAAAAGCACTGTGAAATAAGCATAAAAATTAGTACTTGTGAGGAGTTAACACACCCCCAAACCTAGCTCATTGCTTGTCCTCAAGTAATGCAACTAAAAGTCTATAAAAATAGAAAAACAGGAGAAACACCTTTGAAAAAAATTATTATGGTTCCCAACATCTGCCAGCTAGAAAAATATTATCGTAGGTCTGTCATCGGTTATTCAGTGCATCAGTGCCAAGCAAACAAGCAAATTCAAGTACATCAATATAGTTCTAGTATAAGGTCATCTAGTGTATAAAAAGTGCGGGCAATATGTATCAAGTTTACTTAACTCCCTTAGCCAACTTTACTACCCAAACTTAGAATTTTTATTTATATTTTTTCTTGTTTTTTCTTTATTTGCCAAAGGTGTTTTTATGTTGGCATTTAATTAGGGTCGTATCATGTACTGTTTGGCATTGGATATAAGAGGGAGCAAACCACGAATACCCACGTTAATCCAGATTACATCACTAAGATAACCCATTACACTCATACCCTAGAGTTATGTTGGCTTGAGAACTAAGAGAGAGCAAACCATGAAGACCCAAGTTAATTGTTTTCCCTAAGGTAAAGGACTGTTCTAAAAAAAATTCAGCTTTTGGAAAAACATTGTTGCCTTATTCTTTCTTTCAACCTTGGTATTTTGTATCTCTTTTTTTCTTTTCTGAGTTTAGTTTCAAGCGAACATAAGTTTGTTTCGTAGACTAGATACATACCGTGTGTAGAGTGAAACTAAAGTTCCCTAAACTAGATTTCAATTGCCAAGCTACTTGGCAATGCTAATCTGCTGGCATAGAAATTCTAAATTCCAGTTTCTTCATCGGACAGATAATCTAGCACAACTTCTCCTAAACTAGCAAAGATGGTAACAAGTATAAAATTGATCGACGCAAAAAAAAATTAGCGGTTTGGTATGCATGCGTTAAATCCTACATGACAAACATAATGCAAACTAAAATATAAACATGAATGTCATGGCAATAAATGTAAAGCAACCCACACCCCCAAACCCAAGGTGTGCAAAAAAATTTAATATTTAGAAAAAAAAATTTCATTCTCTCTTGGGCCGAGCTTCATCAAGACTTGGGCTGCTAAGATAAATCTCCTTTCCAAAATTTTCTTATCGCCCCATCCTAGTCCTCTTCCTTGGCATTCTGCCTAGCAACAAATTCCTCTATCCACTCAACAAAAACCTTTCAACGCAACAAAAGGAAGATAAAAACTAAAAAGGAAGGAAAATAAATGAAAAATAACTAAAATAAAAACATCTAACCTAATATATACAAAAAGCAAACCATGGTGATGACATTCACGGAACCTCTGCCAAGAGGGTAACCTCCTTGGCATCATTTTGAGTGCCTTCCGAATAGTGTTCCAATATTTGGTCGTTTACTTTGAAAATTGTTCCTATTTTCAAATCCTTGATATCTATTGCTACATGAGCATGTGGTTTCACAACTTCAAAGGGTCTTGACCATCTAGACTTGAGCTTACCTGGAAATAACTTTAGCCTCGAGTTAAATAACAAGACACGTTGGCCTACCTCAAATTGCCTTGGCAATATCCAGTTGTCATTCATCGTTTTGTTCTTTCTTTGTAGAGTCAGGCATTCTTATAAGCTTGTGTTCTAAATTCCCCCAGTTTGTTTATGTCCAATAAGCGTTTTGCATCGATAGCTCTCCACTCCATATTGAGCTTTTTGATTGCCCAATAAGCTCTATACTTTAATTCTATTGGCAAGTGGCATGCCTTCCCAAACACGAGCCTATAAGGAGAAGTTCCCAACGAAGTCTTAAAGGCTATTTTGTAAGCCCACAAGGAATCAACTAGTCTCAAAGACCAGCCCTTCCTCGTTGTTCTTGATTTCTTTATTTAAGATCTCTACTTGGCCATTTGTTTGGGGATGGTAAGCTGTGGCAATACGTTGTTGGATTTCGTACCTACACAGAGCTCTAGAGATTAAATTGCACTTAAAATGTGTACCCTCATCATGAATGATAGCTCTGGGGGCACCGAATCTAGTGAATTTGTTCTTATGCAGGAACTTGGCAACAATCATGGCATCATTTGTAGCGACTAATTTTTACAAAAAAAGTCGAAATGAAGTATTCCCACATTTTTGAAAATTGAATTTTGGGTATTTCTTTAAAAAATCATATTTTGAAAATAAGACTTGGAGTCGCCACGACCACTTAAGTAGGCCGAACACCGTAAAACTAGAGATTCATGTAAATGGGTTCGGGAGTTGATTACGTGTAGGGAAGGATTAGCAACCCCATCACGCTAAAAAATCGGTACCAAAACATACATTGCTTTTAGTCGATGGAAATTGTTGAAATTTAAATTGAATTTAACTAAATGTTCTTGATTGAATATAATCTTTAATTAAATGGGCTTTATCAAATTTGTGGGCTTGAATTAATTAAACATTTAATTAATAAGGGTGACAATACCTCAGACCATAGATTAAACCGACACCGAATAAGCCTGACTGCCCTGTTAATTTATGGTGCAGATTTTGTACATCACTTTTATGCATGATGCAAACATTTAAAATGATGTTATGACTTATCCACTTTTAAATCAAATTAAGTTTACCTTCGAACGATAAAAATTAATTCGAATATTTGACCAATATCCATTAAGTCAAGACTGTTATGACACAAATATTAGAATTAATAAATACCCCATTTTTAGGATTTAAGTTAATTAATTATCAACATATTCAATTAAAATATTTAAAAACATATGAATGACAATTAAAAATGCATGGCATAGAAAATGATTGAAATAAAACCCTAGGCCCACTAAAGTCCTAACCTAAAAGGCCCAAATTATAGAAAATTAATTAATGATCTAATTTAAATTAGGTTAGTCTAATATTAACCCTAAATTAATTAAATCCTAAAACCTAGGAAAACCTAATATCTTATGAATCATCTTAAATCAAAAAAATTAATTTGATTAATTTTAAACTTGTAACATGTAACACTCTTAACGTATACTCGTAGGCCGAATATACATTAAAGATGTTACGAAATCGTTGGGAAAAATCTTGACTTGTAAATATATATTTTTATTTGTTTTTACGCTATTAGGGTTAAACAACACTTAATTATGTCAAAATCCATAACTACCAATAGTAGACCATTTCTTTAAATTCATGCTTCCATAAAAATGTATAAATACATTGTAAACTTAAACTTGTAAAACAATTCATCTTTAAAAATATTACATGCCCACTAGTCTATCGAATTATGTTAAAGATGTACTTACTATACTTACAGGTAGTAACTTGATCTTTCCAATTAGCACCTCCTCCTTGCTAATCTACTTTGGAAAACCTACGTGTGAAATAAACACACGTTAAGTACGAACTTAGTGAGGCAACTAATCTCATTTATTTAATCATGAAAGAATGCATTATAGTATATTATATGAAAAGTAATGTGCATGTCCGGTAAAATGGCAAGCATGTTCAAATGTGATTTATATCATTAATCTATCTAACATAAAATCATACTATTATTATTCCATAATCATCAAGTACTCATGTGCATGTCATATTCTTTAACATAGACATGTTTTCAACATGATTCATGCCATCTATCAGTTTTCTCATAGAAACATGCAATCAATATTTCATGATCATCAATCAGTCATTTACATAACGTATTTTTTTATCATAACCATGCTTTCAACATTCTATAATTATCATGTAATTATTTGCATAACATGTCTTTTAACATATTCATGCTTTCACCATGTAATCGTTTACATAACATATACCTCGACATAGTCATGCTTTCAGCATGCATTCATTTGTATATCATATGCTCTATCATGGTCATGTTTCATTACATGTCATCACTGTCATGTATATCATATATCACTATACTATCATATTCTCTATCATGTATATTCTTTTAGTATGCAGTCATTTGCATATTCATGTCTTTCTTATAGTCATATTGTAGTGTTATTGGCTGAAAGGTCCATTACGACCCCATAGCTTTCGTTACTGGCTGAAAAGTCCGTTACGACTCTATAGCCTTACATACTGCATCGTAGTGCTATACTGGCTGAAAAGTCCATTAAAACTCCATAGCCTTAAATACTGCACCGTTGTGCTTTACTGGCTGAAAAGTCCTTTAAGACTCCATAGCCTTAATACTTCTGGCTGAAAAGTCCTTTAAGACTCCATAGCCTTAATACTTGAGTACGTACTCGAGGACGCTCTTTGCTCCTCATAAATGGACGCTCTTTGCTCCTTATAATCGCGCCTCTTTAGTGCTATTGGCACCATGGGCGTGGATCCCCGGGGTGGTTACTTGTTTCATTTTAATCATATCATTATTCATGTAATTCATGTATCATATTGTCATATGAATCATGTATTATTACCATAATGTAATTTACGTTTCATATTATCATATGAATCATGTATCATCACTACCATGTAATTTAAGTAAGCATAATGCATCATCATTTATGCAAACAATATTTCGTGCCTTGTGCTCCATCAAGTTTGCCAACTATACCATAGGCTCTCATACACAATGCTTGGGCATTTATTTCATTATCAATCAATCATCATAATCGATCATATATATAAACATTTCATATCTCATGCTTCATCATAAATGTTCATGGCAAACATAATTCATCATCATTTCTCAGGATAGCAATTCACATTACATATTCTATTTAATTTACCTATATTGCAACATACATTAGCTCAATATATATAGATAATGCAGTACTATTTTTAAAATTAAGGTCAATTATTCGCAAGTCTTCCTAATTACCTTTTGAAACACATAAATGCACTCACTTGGGCCATGTAATAGTTTGCTTTTCTAAGCTCTATTGATCATTTCTTTTATAGTACCTCGACCCTTCTTTGATTCGTATTCGACTGAAAATTGAGTTTCGGGGCTTGAATCGAACTTGGAAAATTTTTCTCCATTTTTATTTCTTTCTGCCCCTCATATTTCGAAATTTTAAGGTGAAGAATGGTCTTCATCTTTTGTTTTTCATCCAATTGGCCATTTGTCTTGTATAAATGAATTTTAAATGATTTTAGATAGTAAAATTACCAAAATGCCCTTTTAATCCAACGGTTGAGATTGATCTTATCATTAATCAAGGGCCAAGATTTAATCTTCCATTTCCTTCTTCCAAAATTGTCCTTGTAACGTTTTTAAATATTTCAAAAATGCCATTGGGGCAAATGACCAATTTGCCCTCTAGCTAGTTTTTATTTACTAGTTTGCCATTCTTGTAAAAATCCAACTAAGTCTAGCTGGAATCCAACCAAATATAATAAAATATTCATAAAATATTATTTTATGACTTTTAATATTATTTTATGACTTTTCCATAGCTTTTGGATCAGCCTCTGAAATTTAGTTCGATCCGATTTCCCGATATTCATAAAATATTTCTACTGCGATTTTACCTTTATCGAGCTATCGAATTTATTCCAAAAATTCCATATTTCCATAATGCTCCTCATATCATCCTCTTTCATCCAATGACATAGATTTAATCCTGAGTTAGTAGTTAACCAACTTTGCCCTTCTAATTTTCTGAAATTACAATCTTGCCCTTTTCCATCCAACGACTCATATTTAGCATGGAAAATCAACTTAAATCCAAGGGTTCAAATTCTTCCAAAGCAAAGAAATATCTTAAACATGTAAAATGACATAATAAACCTTGGCTTATCATCCTACAAAATATCCTAGATATTCGATTTGAATATCCGAATATTCTTCCAAACTTTATGGCTTTATAGCAAAAAATACAAGCTCCGTATGAAAAATCTGAGTAACACTGAAAGGTCACTATTGGGGGTGAACTATTCATTTATGGGGTTAAAATACATAACTTTTGAAAATTACACTTTGGTCCTTAAACTTTTCCAAAGTTTATACTTTGGCCACAAAACTTTTATTTTGGTCACTGACCTTTAATTCCCATTTCAATTTTCCTCTGATTTTTACCAAACTTTGAAAGTACCCAATTCAGCTCACTATCTATCACATGATACTTTTAAACCTTCAAATTTTCCTTTCATAAAGACTTAGACTGAATTTTCTTAACTGAGTCTATTATTCCGATAATTATTGAAAATCTTCATAGCATAAGGTTTCTCGTAGAAATCCTTTATTTGAAATCTATACGAATATTTTCTACTTTTACTGAGTCCAAAATGTCGATCAGAAATATTTTTATGGGACCTTCCCAAAGGTCACTCATCCTAATATTTATCTGGCCTGAGCACACTTAAGAATTTCATTCGATCTAAATTCGATACCTTCTACTGTATCTAAATTCTCAAAACTGATATCAAGGTTCTTATTTCGATCAGATTCACCCTTATACTGAATAAAAGCACTTGCTGGGTAAATTTACACTTTAGTCCCCAAATTTTTCCAAAGTTTATACTTTAACCCCTAAACTTTCAAAAATTTACATTTTGGTCACTGGCCAAAATTTGGGATATTTCATAACACCCCTACCCGATTTAGGAGTTAAACTGGTTTAGAAAGTGTTACCAAACAAACATTCAAACATTTCATTACATATAAAGACTTGAACTAAATTATGTAACTGTAAGATTTTCAGAGTAATCTAAAACTTTTAGTCTAATTCATAATTCATGTTTCATACTTCATGTTTCATAAACAAACAAATATGCACACATCATGCAAATCACTTCAACTATTAGCTCATAACATAAACTATATTAATACTTCAATACACAAAGCTTACCATATTATTCCTACAATCTCATAAGATTTATCCTTAATCAAAATTTTATTCTTCTTAGACCAATTACCAACTTTCTATACTTCGATCCAATTAAGTCATATAGGTCAATGCTTAAGATCAATCAGAATAACAGTAAACCATTATCTGAAGGTCTTTAAATCTAAGGTTTGTATCATTTAACTTCAAATCTTATTATCAAGATTGCTAAGACATTCATCACGTTCTCATTTTCTTTTAAGACTTTATTGGATAACTTTCTTTCATTATCTCAAATTCTTCTTACAGAACATTATAAGGATTTCATATTTCCAAAGCCTAGTCTTACTTACTAGGTTAGTTTCCACATTGTAATTGGTATTACTCAACTATTCATGGCATAACTATAACAATAATAACACAAACACAAGACCATATACATTTATTCACTTGCATTAACATTAACCTTATTTATCATTTATTCATTCAGAACATAGCATTAGCATACATTGCATTGATTATGACATCACATACAAATTTTCCACTTGCAATAATATTAGTTATAAACATTCATTCACCTTGACTTAGTTTCCTAAATTGTTTAGCCTTGGTGTCCAATAATGCGTATCTTTTCTTATCTATGATATAATCAATAACAAAACAATCTAATTTATGTTTCATATAATTTATTCATTCTAGCTTATATTGCTTCCTAAGATACAAGTTCATAAACAAATGATCAAGGTCTTTAAAGACTATCATCTTATAACTTTAGAATTCCTAAAGAATAAACATAGATTATCAATAGAATCATAGTTTAGCCTAGTCAGGCACATCATCACAAAGCATAACAAAACCTCCTATATCACACTTATTCAATCTCAAGCATACAATCACCTATCATAGCAAGCAGTCATATTATACACATGTCCATTAGTTTACAAATCTTGTACCTTCTTCATAAGGTACTATATTCATTACTTTGAATGCAATTATATGTTAACTACCACATAGTTAACATAAATCTAAATCATGTTTTGCCACCCTAGGAATTTAAAATAACTAGCACTAGAAACATACTCTACGCTTAGGCCTTGTGTGACTTGCTGCCGGAAGTTGACACATTCTTCGCTAACTGAATGATAGCTACCTAAAAAAATCAAATACAAGTAAGTTCAAAAGAACTTAGTGAGGTAACAAAACCAATCCAAACATACAAGGATACAAGAAGATATATTACTTTTATAGGTCCTTATTATTAGTTTGAATTGATTCTTTCATTTAGTCAAAGTTCACTCCAATCTCTCTACATACACTTTGTTTGAGGCCAAAAAATCCTTTATTAAGTTTACACAATAGTCCATTCTAGTTATAAAAGAGTCTCTTTTTATTTGCAAAATAGTCCATCAATTAAGCTTGCAAAATAGTCCACTTAAGTTATAAAAACAATTCCATTTTCATTTGTAAAAAAGTCCACTTATTTCACAAAACAGTCCATATTTCGACTTGTAAAATAGTCCAATTAATTGGCAAAAGGTCCAAAATTTTAATTTGCAAAATAGTCCACTTCATAAAACAGTCCATATTTTGACTTGTAAAATAGTCCAATTAATTGGCAAAACAGTCCACTTACTTCACTAAACAGTCCATATTTTGACTTGTAAAACAATCCAATTAATTGGCAAAACAATCTACATTTTTAATCACCAAAACAGTCCTTAAACATTTACAAAATTGTCCATATTTTCGTTTATCAAAACACTCCAAAACAACTCATTAAATTCATAAAACAGTCCCAATAAGTTACCAATCCAATATATATTTCAAAGTCACGGTTCAGTCCTCGTTTATTTACTAAAACAATCATTTAACCATTCACTTTAAATCGTAACAGTCCACAATCTAGTACTAGCAACAATGTGTCTTTTAAAATCCTTAACTAACTTCCTATCATTAGTTTCCTAATTTCTTAATATACACATCTTCATGTCAAGGATTACATAAAACAATCAATTTCATTCATTATAATATCAAATTCAGATCCATTTATTTAGCATACTATATTATTCTTTCATTTATAGTTCAAGAATCAAGTAGACAAACAATTACCTTTCCTTTCACAGTCATATACCAATTCCATTCTTTTCATTTCTCAATCACATCAATGTTATCAACATACCGTGAGGTATTAATGATGTATAACAAGGATTATAATAGCAAGGTAACATGAAATTATCATATCAATTGATATGATAACATTGATATAAAGTGAGCATATTATAATTAATTTCCAGCATGATTGAAGTACATTATCATATCAAAGAGGATGGATCAAATAGTACTTATCAAGTCTTACTTATCATGTAAGCAATCAATCAATTTATTAATTTGTTAAGAGTTTCATTCAATCTTATTTTAAATTTTGTAACCTTGGTAGTCAAGTAGTTTAGGTACTCAAATCCCCAACCAAATTTTCACCAACACAATGTACACAAGGTACAAGTCAACCCTCCTACTGTCGCCAAATGACCAAAACATATCCCTCCTACTGTCGCCACATAAGGACCGTAGTCAATGGACCGTAGTCCTACCCAAACATGAGCTCAACTGGACTCTATGGCATGCCAACTATACCTATGACTGACTCGAAACCAAGGCATTTATAATTCATATTTTATCATATTCTTGAAGTGAGCTTAGCTCCATATTCGATAGTTCAAGAGGAGTGTGACTCCAGTATTCCATTTTCTTATATCACATAATCTCATATGTGTTCTCAAAGTTTAACAATTCATAACACAACATATAGCTTCACATTCAAGCATAAGCATTCACAGATCTTCCATACCATAATTATCATAACCAGCCTTAGTTAGTATGTCATTAACTAAGTACATTATACATTCAAACAAAAGGTCACTAGCAATATCATATCAAAGAATCATATCATAATTCATCATATTATCAATCAAAGGTCAAACAATTGACTTACCTTGAGCTTACTTGTAAGTTCACTATTTGTATTATTCAACCAAACACATTAAGAGATAAGAACATAGGGTTCATTTGGAACCTATCTTAATACCACTATTCTAGATTAAGTGTACATTAACGATTCATTGTATACCATTATCTATTACTTTAAATTTACCATGTAACCATTAGCATACCTCAATCCTTATATTGATTCTTTCCATTGTTCTTTCATAACATTTCATACAATTATCCTTAATTCATTCATAGATTGATTGTTTACCTTCGTTTACAATCATTCTTCATTATTTAGTTATTATAAGCTTTAAACTGGAAATAAATTTCAGTTTTAAGCATCCATTTAAATGATGTTTTGGTGCACATCAATTTCAGACAAGGGTATAGTTACACTAACCTTATATCCCGAAGTTACAAAATATCCCAATCCACTAACACATCCAAGCTTTCCCCATTCGATACTTGATTCACCCAAGTCCTATGATCCTAAAATTTCCCTCCTTGGACCTTGCTTCATTCTCCATATCTTTAATTCAAATAAACACAAGTGCATTCATTAATATGCATAACTTTCATCACTCATTTACTCAATATGCACAACCAATATCATCATTCAACCATTAACCAAACATATACTAATCATTCTTCAATTCCATTTCCAGGTTGAATCCTTATTTCTAACTTTTGGCAACTTGAGCTATCATCAAAGAATTGTCTCTCCAGAATAGAGTATACACTGGAATTTAAATCTCTTTACACCTTTATAAACTAGATTCAAACATGGTTTTAACGGTTTAAGCCTCATAATTTAACAAGTTCTATAGCAATGAGAAGATTTTTTAGAAGTTTCAAAACAAAAATTGTCCAGAGCAGAATTTGCCTCTAGATTTTCTGCATTACTTTCACTAAAAAATTCATAACTTTTGATTCTGAACTCAAAATAAATCGTCGTTTGTTGGATGTTAAATAGACTCACACATGGTTCTACACATATGAAATTCATCTTCAAACTCATCATATTTAATTTTCTATGAAATTCTAAACTTACTGCCAGAACAGAGCTTTTCTGGACAGATTGCATTTGACCTTTGTTTCAATGATTCTAAGTACTTCAAAACAAGATGTGACCTCAAATAATTGCAGGAGCCATACAATACCTCCCTAAACTTAAATTTCCAGAATCATTTAACTTAATTTCTCATAATTAGCAGGAAGGTTTCATACTTTAAACAACAATAGTCCATTATAAAAATCATGAAAACACCATTGCATTCACAATCAGTTCACCTTGTGCTTAAGTCTCCCTTGCTTTTCTAGCTCCAAAACTTCAAATTTGATTCCAACTTAAGCTTCCATTGCTCTTGCATTTCATTAAAAAAACATAAAAATTTCCAAACCAAAACTTATGGATTTAAGCTTAACCTATTACTGAAGAAATGACTTACCATTCATTGCTGAAATCACTTGAATCATAGACCTTTATTTCTTTATTTCTCACCAAAATCCTTATTCTCTACATGAATCCATCTCAACAATTCCCTTCCTTCTTCAAATTAGTAATCGGCCAAGTGAGGAAAACCCAAGGATGAAGATAATAGCATAAGAGAAAATGGCTCTCATTCCCTCACTACTTGACAGGCTATTTCTCCTTCATTTGCCATGTGTAAAATGGCTTTGCCACACGTGTTCCAATAACAATTATTGGTCTTAATACACATGCAACAATGTTGTTTTACCTTTGTTCCAAGTTGGTCCTTTGCTCTCAACTTTAAACTTCTTTCATATCGGTCCTTCAAGACTAGCTTCACATCTCCCACAAATTCATTCTCACATCTTACAATTTAATCCTTAATAATTCAATTCATATATTAAATAACCTCTTAATGCTCATATATGCTCCTTCACACTCCTTGAGATATAATTACTTTACTCATTTGCTAATTGATATTTAGCTTAATTAGCTCTTTCATTTCAATTCCATTGACTTATTTATTCAATTGACTCAATTTGAGTCTTAAATAATCTAAAGGTAACTACTCCAAGCATGTGTTTGCCTTGTAAAACTCCTTGCCCAATTTTGTAGCATTCCATCAAGCCAAGGATACTATTTAAAATGAATCGAATTAATAATTATGACTTTAATTAAGTTTCCATCTAAGTCAAATGCCAATTTTATCCTAAAATAATTAAAAGACGGTAGAGTTAATTTAATATTCATCCAAATAAGTCAAGGACAAATTTAAATTAATTCAAACCATATACTATCTAAGGAATTCAACTAATCTAAACCTAAATTTTATCTAATCAATTTAAACTTATACCCCAATAAGACAAGTGCATAATTTAAATTAATTAAATAAAATTTTTAGACCCTAAAAATTAGATCTAACATAATATACAAAACATATTTATTATAAAAACATGCCAATAATTAAAAAACATAATCAACAAAATTATATATTACCTTATATCTAAGCCAATAATAAATACATAGATAAAGATCGAATTTTACCCCACTAAAAGCTCGGATGAAAAACTTTGACCGACCCCATCAAGATCTCCATGCCCTTGAATTATGGTCCAAAAACTAATCCGATTAAACCGCAAAGGGACTTTCGATCAGATGTTGTTCGAACCACCCTCGGGTCGAGAGCACTGCTCTCTTTAATTGGGGAGCCGAGAGTACTGCTCTCACAATTGGCCCCCTATTGTCACCTTTTCTTCTTGCTTTGCTCCCACCACTCCCTGCCTTTTATAGGCAAATTTGGAGGGGGACGGGAGACGTGCAGACTTGTGCTCCACCCATTTCCCTCTTTTTTTAATAATAATAACAATATTAATAAATAATATTATACAACCCGAACAAAAATGAGTGATTACAACTGCCCATCTTTGTTTTTCCTTGTAAAACGAGAACAAAGCAAAGATCAAAAGCACTTATTTTGTCCTACTTGTCTGTTCGGAGATTTAGAGCTTCAAGTTTTTCCAATATAGAATTGTTCACTCTTCCTCTTTCTAAAGCTTTTCGAGCTGCAACTCCTTCTTACATAGAACTTTTCAGCTTGTCCTTGGCAGAATCTTTAAGTTGCGGGTTCTTCCTATATATAACTTTTTTCATCATCAAGTATTGGAGCTACGGTTCCTCTTATATAGAACCTTTCACTTTCTCTAGATGGATTCTTCAAGCTATAAGTTCTTCCTATATAGAACTTCTCGCCTTGAAATCATAGAGTTATAGGTTCTTTCTATATAGAACCTTTCACTCTAGAGTCTTAAAATCCTAAAACTTTGATTTCTTCCTGTATAGAACTCTTTTTCCTTTTTTTTTTCTTTTTCACTTTTTCTTTTTCTTTCTCTTTTTTTCTTTTTTCTTCTTTCTTTTTTTCTTTTCTCTTTTTTCTCTCTTTTTACTTTTTTCTTCTTTTCTTTCTTCTTTTACTTTTCTTTCTTTTCCTTCTCTTTTCCTTATATTCTTTTCTCCTTTTTTTCTCCTTTTTTTCTTATTTTTCTTATTTTTTTCTTTTCTTTTCTTCTTTTCTTTTCTTTTCTTTTTTATTCTCTTCTCTTTCTCTTTTTTTCTTCTTCTCTTTTTCTTCTTTTTCACTTCTTTTTCCTGAAATCTACAGCGATGGGTTTTTCCTATATAAAACTCCACATTTTGAAATCTTTGAGCTACAGGTGCTTCCTATATAGAACATTTTACCTCAAAGTGTTAGAGCTGTGGGTTCTTCCTATATAGAACCTCCCACCCTGAAATCTCAGAGTTGTTAGTTCTTCCTATATAGAACTTTTCACTCTAAAATGCTGGAGCGACGGGTTCTTCCTATATAGAACCTTTTGCTCTAAAATCTTTAAAGCTATGGGCTCTTCTTATGTAGTACATGTTGCGTCGAATCTTTAAGCTACAAGTTCTTCCTATATAGAACTTGATGGGTTCTTCCTATATAGAACCTTTTGCTCTGAAATCTTGAAGCTGAGGGCACTTCATATATAGAACCTTTCACTTCAAAGTCTTGAAAATGCGAGTTCTTCTTATATAGAACCTTTATCTTCGAAAAGGGCACCACGTTTCCTATGGCGTGAGTACCAAAAAATTTCCACTGGTTCCCAAAAGGCTGAAGACTAGAAATCTTTGAATGATGCCCTAATTTTTGATCATCTTGGCATCAAAAGGGTATCTCACTTTGAGACTATCAGATGATTTCTACTGCTTTTGTAAAAGCTGAAGACTAGAAAACCTTGAAGGATACCTCAATTTCTAATCGTCTTGGCATCAAAAGGTATCTCACTTTGAGACTACCATAATATTTTCACTGTTTCCTTGAAAGTTGAAGACTTAAAAACCTTGAAGGATGCCCCGATTTTTTATTGTCTTGGCATCAAAGGGTATCTTACTTTGAGACTACCAGATGATTTTCACTGCTTCCTTGAAAGCTGAAGACTAGAAAACCTTGAAGGATTCCCCGATTTTTGATCGTCTTGACATTAAAAGGTATCTCGTTGAGACTACCAGATAATTTTCACTGCTTTCTTGAAAGCTAAAGACTAGTAAACCTTGAAGGATACCCTAATTTCTGATCGTCTTGACATCAAAGGGTATCTCGCTTTGAGACTACGATATGATTTTCACTGCTTCACAAAAGTTGAAGACTGGAAAACCTTAAGGATGCACCAATTTTTGATCGTCTTGACATCAAAGGGTATCTCGCTTTGAGACTACCAAATGATTTTCACTACTTCTTTTAAAGCTGAAGACTGGAAAACCTTGAAGGATGACTCGATTTTTTATTGTCTTGACATCAACAGAAGACATAACATTATGCCCAAAGGACTTATTGATGGCCCGAAGAACTTAAGATCTGGATTCATGCCAACATGGCTACCAATATCCTTCTTAAAATCTGGATTCATGCCAACATGACTACCAATAAAAAATCTTCAATAAGATCTACCTCTTCAACATAAAGCTGCAGACCTAATAATTGGATTCACGCCAACATGGCTACCAATCTTCAATAAGATCCACCTCTTCAACATGAAGCTGCAAATCAAATTCTTTACTTGTCTTTAAATAACTGCTTAAAATAAACAACATGCTTTTAAGTTAGCATGCCTCTAACATAAGGATATCTATATGATGCATGCATTGTAGCACTTTTCTTTATTTTTCCTCTTTTTATATTTTTTCTTTTTTTTATCTCTTTCTCTTTTCAAATCTATTTTAAAATCATATTCTTTGAAAGGTCATTCTTCGGATTTCTTTCCTTCATTTCTTTGCAGTATGATCTTCAGTCTTTATCTTATCAATTCCATATCTTTCTTACATTTAACTCGCACTTTTAACTCTTTTGCGCGAGTACCTCTCTTCTTCTTCTTCTTCTTCTTCAGGGCCACTACCTATTTTCGTAGTTCCTTCTTTTAGTCCCTATACTATTCTGATGTAGGGACTCTCATCTTTCTTTTGTTCAGTATTGCCTCATTCAATCCAGGGCTCAACTATCCTTCTTGTCTTTAGACCCAACACACAGAGTCTTCATTTATCTTAACACCGGGCCGAGCAACATGCCTTCACGCCTAAGCTAATCTTAATCTTCATGTAGCATCTTGGCGGGAACCAACTCTCGTCCCTATACTTTAATTCTCATCAATAATTTTTGAAAGAAAAGTTAGTCATTTTGAAAATAAAAATTGGAGAAAATGCCAAACACTTTGAAAACTAAAGTTTGGGAATAAAACTATAGATATCTTAAATGTCAAGATTTAGAGAGAAAAAAGCCAAACATTTTTTAAAACAGATGTTTGGAGGAAATGGTAAGTATTAAAAGAGTTAAAATTCGGAGAAAACGCCAAACATTTTTAAAAAGTAATGTTTGGAGTAAATCGAGATTTGGAGTAAATGCCCAAACATTCTTGAAAACTAATGCTTGGAGGAAATGAAAAATATGTAAAAGAATTGAAATTGGGAGAAAATGCGCAAACATTTTTGAAAACTAATGCTTGGAGGAATTTACCAATATATAAAAGAATTGAAATTTTGAAAAAAAAAAGTCCAAACATTGTTGCAAACTTATGCTTGGAGGAAATGAAAAATATGTAAAAGAATTGAAATTTGGAGAAAATGCCTAAACATTTTTGAAAACTAATGCTTGGAGGAAATGACCAATATGTAAAAGAATTGAAATTTTGAAAAAAAGTCCAAACATTTTTGAAAACTAATGCTTGGAGAAAATGACCAATATGTAAAAGAATTGAAATTTTGAAAAAAAATGTCCAAACATTTTTGAAAACTAATTCTTGATCCTAAAATATCAAATGCATTGGTGAATTTGTATGTTTTGACTATTTTGGCGATATACGCATATGTATGGTCTCCCTTAGTCCATTTAGGCATTTGAAAGGAACATTTCCCATACCTAATTTCTAACCTATTTAAGGTGTCTCTCTTGATCTCACCATTCATTATGCCTCCCATCCTTCCCTCATTTGGGTGTCGATCAGGCACTTCAAAGTTTGACGTTCCTTGAAGAAAGGTTAACCCTTATAGGCAGAATGTAATTTGAAGATAATCTCATTCAATTTAGATATCTACGAATGATCAAAATGGTCTTTGGAGGCTTATATTGTAGACCACGTGTCATGATTAAGTAAAAATCGTGCTCCTGAACTCGTTTAATCTAAATATGCTCATATGAAGTATTCTCTTCTCTTATATTCCTCGGATCGCTCTAGACTGCCCATTTTTGGGTTTTCACCTAGAGTTTATTTTTTTTTTCTTTCGTAACTTCGGACCAACTTGTATTCTGATAGGCACTGATGCTCACTTTCTATTCAAGGTAATAGATCCTCTATAACTCTTCAAAATTGATATTTACTTAAATAAAGGATTTCATATAAATTCTCTGGGATTTTCTTCTGATCAAAGCCTCAACCCCGTGCTTAACTTGCTTAGAATGACTTATTTTTTCTCTTTATTTTCAGGATCACTCTAGACTACCCATTTTTTGTTTTTACCCTAGAGGTCATTTCTTTCTTCTGTATCTTCGAACCAACTTGTATTCTAGTCGGCATTGATGCTTACTTTATGTCCAAAGGTGACTGGTCTTCCAAGGTTCTTCGAAATTGAGATTTCTTGAAGGGAGGTTCACGTAGATGTCTCTTACTCGTTTCTTTCAGTTAAATCCTCATTCTTAATTTGGGTGTGCTTATGTAAAGTATTCTTTTCTCTTTTTTTCTTTTTCTTTTCTTTTCTTTTATTCTTTTTTTTTTCTCTTTCTCTTTCTCTTTCTCTTTTCTTTGCTCTTTTTCTCTTTTCTTTTCTTTCTCTCTTTCTTTTTTTTTCTTTTCTTCTATTTTTTCTCCCTTTCTCACTCTCTTCTTTTTTTAGACTGACTATTTTGGGTTTTCAATCTCGAATCTCTTTTCTTTTATTTAGTGTATCTGTACAGGTCATTGATGCTTATTTCTGCTTGGAAGTAGTCAATTCTTCATGGTTCTTTTAATGCTTATTGACTTTTCATGTACCTCCCTCTTTTTCTTTATTGCACTGTTAAACTTAAAGCGCTCATTCTTAATTGTTTCGACCTTTAGGTTGACCTTTTCTTTCTTTGCTTGGTTTGCTTGTTAAACCTAATCTTGTATTCAATCTCTTCCCTCTGGTGATTCTATGGCATTCTTATCCAATATATCTAGTCTCATTTCTTCTTCCTTGGAAGGTGGAAGAATTTCATTCGTCGTCCCATTCATAGACATCGGGAGAAAATCTTCAGGGGGCATAAGTTTAGGGTCAACACTCGATTCAAGGATCTTAAACGACAAGTTTCTGAGAAAAGAATTTCCTACAATGGGAACTGCCCATTATCTAAACACTTATTTTGTTCCTCTATTGGCCTAGATGGACTAGTGGATACTCACATTCGCAATATCCCCACTGTGTTCAATCTAAATCGAAGGTACTCTTACATTTAAAGATTCAATGACATAATAAAAAAATGGTATGTACTTATGCATGTTTTTTTTCATGAATATGTGTGGGAGAACAAAAAAAACTATCCCATCACAATGAATGAAATGTTTAAAGAATCAAAGAATGCAAAAATTCTTTCTAAATAAAGAAATGAAAATTTCATTATGACAAAAATAACTATATTCTAACATTTGGTTTAAAAAATCTAAAACTTAGCTCATAGATTTCTTTTGCATTTTTCCCAAATGCGCAGGGATCAACGGTTTTGAATTGCCTTTATCGGCAGTCGTTTGCTCCAGGCTAGTTGTACCATTCCCCTGGGTACAATCAGTTTATACCAATCATGGCATTGGATTTCCCCAAAGGATTTATTTTCCTTTGACCATTCGTAAAAATGGTTTTTTGATGGACATTTGATTTAAAAAGAATATGTAGCTTTACTCATAGATTTCTTTTGGCATTTTTCCCAAATGCACAAGGATCAACAATTTTAAGTTGCCTTTACCGATAGTTGTTTGCTCCAGGCTAGTTGTACCATTTCCTTGGGTACAATTAGTTTATACCAATCATGGCATTGGATTTTTGCAAAGGATTTATTTTCCTTTGACCATATTTAAAAATGTATTTTCAGTGGACATTTGAATTATCCATTGTCGTAACTTTTCCGTGTTTAAGCACTTTACGCCAACATTTTTTTCGGACTTCTTTGCAAAAAGGTGAGAAACCTAAGCATAAGGTCTTTCGAGTCATTGTCAGGGTGCCAACTCATTCTGGCCTTCTAGGTGAGGTGTAAGCTTGCCCCAATTCTTTTGTTCTCCAATGTTGGATCAATCCTTATGTCAAAGTTCCATTGTTGATTAGCTTCTTGATCTTCTCCAGCAACAGTCTATACTTTCTGGTAGGATGCCCCGATGCCCCCTTAGAATCCGGTGGAATGACCAAATCAGGGAGTAAACTAAAATCTCTTGTATTGAAAGCGTCTAGCTTTCCTTTTTTTTCTTAATTTCCTATTTGAACCTATGTACTAACTGCTCGAGTCTCAATTTCTTTGTTGATTCCATTTTTTCGTTCAATTGATTCTCGAATTACCCAAACCCAAAAATCTTATATTACGAAAGGTAATGTAATGATAAAATCATGTTAAATATGCAAAGAATATGTAATGCAATGCAATGCTAAATGTAAACATGTATGAATGCAAAGAAGAACACTAATATGGCAAATATACTCGTTAAACAACTTGCATTAATGGAGATATTGTTTCATTACAACGATGAAAGAAGACCACTACCCGTACGACCCAAATCCAAGACAACCTTTGTTATTTTTCCTATTCATCCTTGGTGTATTCCTGAAGTTCGATAGCCTCTTGCTAGAAACTAGAACGGTTTGGCAATTCCTTGTGCTTGAACCATCAAGTTTTCCATCTCTTGTTCTTTCCCCCAAATATTCTCAGGACCATCTCAGAGTCGTTCCATCATCGGTATCTGATACTCTTGGATTGCCCCTCTGTAGATTGCCACTTGGTCATTGAGCTATTGAACCTCGGCTTCTCTTTCCTCAGATTTACCCCTAGGTCAATCACCCTTTTGTAGAAATTCCTTGAAATTCTTTTCATTGTTGTTACGTACTAAATCTCCCATTGATCAAGCCTTTAATTTTAGACTATTTACAAATCAGTGTTTTCTTTATGATATGACAAGATATAAAAAATAAAGAAAACAAAAGGAAACAAGTTAGTAATGGATAAAATAAGTGAAAAAATAAATTAATCAAATGGAAAATATAGCGAAGCAAATTAATCAATGAAGAAAAGCAAAAACCTAACCACATGAATTCTAATTCTCTATGGTTATCCGTATGGCTCTAATCGGGGTGGGCTTCTTAAATTCTCACATATGAGGGTTTGGTTCTAATCAAGGGTACCCAAACCTATCTTATTACCTACTAAGGCAACAAGAACCCCAATTCTAGCCCATTACAAGCTTACAAATTGGATTCGGTTCAAGGGAAAGCACGACCAAGTAACGTGGAGAGTTGCTCACATGTCAAAAGACGTGGATTCTAGAAGTTAATTACCGACTCGTGGAGGGCTACTCACGTGGGTATGCGACATTTCACTCCCACTTAAGGGGTAAAGCTCAGGCATAGAGCTTGATGGCCATGATGCAACACATGTCGGTGATTCTTAGAAATTAAATAAGTAATTAATTCAAAGCAACCGATTATCAAAGCCTATGTGATTAAAGTCACATTTTAAAAAATGAACGATTTAATTAAAGCCAATTTAAATTTCAAAATTTCCATCGTTAAAAGCAATGCATATTTTCTTGGCTTGTCTCTCAAAAGTCCCCAACAGAGTTGACATGCTGTAGCGACTAACTTTTATGAAAAAAATCGATACGAAGTATTCCCACGTTTTTGAAAATTGAATTTTAAGGGATTTCTTTAAAAATCATATTTAAAAAAATAAGACTTGGAGTCACCACCGTCCACTTAGGTAGGCCGGACACCGTAAAACCAAAGATTCATGTAAAAATGGGTTCGAGAGTTGGCTACGTGTGAGGAAGGATTAGCATCCCAGCCCGAAAATCGGTACCAAAACATACATAACTTTTAATCGATGGAAATTGTTGAAATTTAAATTGAATTTAACTAAATGTTATTGATTGGATATAGTCTTTAATTAAATGGGCTTTATCAAATTGGTGGGCTTGAACTAATTCAACATTTAATTAATAAGTGTGACAATACCTCAGACCATAGATTAAACCGACATCGAATAAGCCTGACTGCCTTGTTAATTTATGGTTCAAAGTTCGTACATCACCTTTATGCATGATGAAACATTTAAAATGACGTTATGACTTATCCACTTTTAAATCAAATTAAGTTTACCTTCGGACGGTAAAAATTAATTCAAATATTTGGTCAACATCCATTAAATCAGGACTGTTATGACAAAAATATTAGAATTAATAAATACATCCTTTTTAGGATTTAAGTTAATTAATTATCAACATGTTCAATTAATATATTAAAAATTATATGAATGACAATTAAAAATGCATGGCATAGAAAATGATTGAAATAAAACCCAGGCCCACTAAAGTCCTGACCTAAAAGGCCCAAATTATGGAAAATTAATTAATGATCTAATTTAAATTAGGTTATTCTAATATTAACCTAAATTAATTAAATCCTAAAACCTAGGAAAACCTAATATCTTATGAATTATCTTAAATCAAAATAATTAATTTGATTAATTTTAAACTAGTATCTCATTAAGCCAATGATACTATTTAAAATGAATCAAATTAACAATTATGAATTTAATTAAGTTTCCATCTAAGTCAAATGTCAATTTTATCCTAAAATAATTAAGAGATAGTAGAGTTAATTTAATTAATTTAATATTCATCCAAATAATTAAAGGACAAATTTAAATTGATTAAATTAATTCAAACCATATACTATCTAAGGAATTCAACTAATCTAAACCTAAATTTAATCTAATCAATTTAAACTTATGCCTCAATAAGCCAAGGGAATAATTTAAATTAATTAAATTAAATTTTTAGACCCTAAAAATCAGTTCTAACATAACATACAAAATATATTTATTATAAAAACATGCCAATAATTAAAAAACATAATCAACAAAATTATATATTATCTTATACCTAAGCCAATAATAAATACTTAGATAAAGATCGAATTTTACTCCACTAAAAGCTCGGATGAAAAACTTTGACCGACCCCATCAAGATCTCCATGCCCTCGAATCATGGCCCAAAAAAACTAATCCGATTGAACCGCAAAAAGACTTTTGATCGGATGGTTGTTCAAAAGACCTTGGGGCCGAGAGCACTGCTCTCTTTAATTGGGGAGCCAAGAGCATTGCTCTCTTAATTGTCCCCCCATTGTCGCCTTTTCTTCTTACTTTGCTCCCCACTCCCCGCCTTTTATAGGCAAATTTGAAGGGGGATGGGAGATGGAACCTTGTGCTCCACCAATTTCCCTCTTTTTCAATAATAATAACAATATTAATAATATTAATAAATGATATTATTCAATTTGGATAACAATGAGTGATTACAGTAGCGCGACAACCTCAACCCATTTTGAAACATAATCGACGGCTACGAGAATATATAGGTTGCCAAATGATGGGGGAAATGGACCCATGAAATCTATTCCCCATACATCAAACAACTCCACTAGTATAATATTCTGAAGTGGCAATTGATGTTTGCTAGAGATGCTACCCATCCGCTGACATCAGTCGCATGCCTTGGCAAAGTAATAAGCATCTTTAAACAATGTATGCCAAAAGAATCCTGATTGCAACACCTTGGCAGCAGTCTTTATGCCAGCAAAGTGTCCTCCATATGGTGCTACATGGCATAACTACAAAATGTTGTGCTGCTCATCTTCTAGCACACATCAGTGGATCACTTAGTCGGCATATTATTTGAACAAAATTGGCCCATCCCAAAAATATTGTTGGACATCTCGCAAAAAAATCTCTTGGCATTACTCGCCAAATATGGTGGCAAAATATTGCTTACCAAGTAATTGACTATGTTAGCGTACCATGGCATAGAATCGACTGCAAGTAAGTATTCATCGAGGAATTCATCTCTAATGGTAGTGGCTCTTCCTTTCTCAAGGTGATTCTCTAATCGTGATAATTGGTCAACTACTA
This sequence comes from Hibiscus mutabilis, assembly GCA_019671005.1. Taxonomy (NCBI): domain Eukaryota; kingdom Viridiplantae; phylum Streptophyta; class Magnoliopsida; order Malvales; family Malvaceae; genus Hibiscus; species Hibiscus mutabilis. The sequence goes on along the minus strand of CM033744.1, from coordinate 23,742,190 downwards.
AGTTCTACCTCCCCTTCTTGTCTCGAATCTTGAAATCAAAATCTTGCAGCAGAAGCGTCCATCGGATTAGTCTGGGCTTGGCATCTTTTTTGCCAAGAGGTATTTTAATTCTGAGTGATCTGTATACACCACAACTTTGTTACCTACTAAGTAAGATTTGAACTTATCAAATGCAAATACAACTGCGAGAAATTCCTTCTCAGTAGTGGTGTAGTCGAGTTGGGCTTCATTCAATGTCTGGATGGCATAATAAATGGTATGGAAAATCTTGCCACGCCTTTGTCCTAACACAGATCCAACGGCATAATCGCTGGCATCATACATGAGCTCGAAAGGCTCATTTCAGTTCGGAGTCACAACTATAGGGGCATTAATTAATATGTCCTTAAGTTTCTGAAATGCTTTTAAACAAGAATCATCAAATGTAAAAGTGGGATTTTGTTCTAAAAGCAAGCATAAAGGTTTAGATTTTTTGAGAAATCTTTAATGAAAGACGATAAAAACCTACATGTCCTAAAAACTTTTGATTCCTTTTACACTTGTACGAGGTGGCAACTGTTTGATTACCTCCACCTTGTCTACTTCCAAGCCTCTCTTGTTACTCTGTGACCGAGAACTAAGCCTTCTTTCATAAAATGGCATTTCCCAATTCAAGACCAGGTTAGTCTCAATACATCTCTCAAAACAAGCTCTAGAATCTAAAGGCATTCCTTGAATGTTTTTCCAAACACTGATAATTCATCCATAAAAATTTCTAGGTTGTTCCCAATCATGTAAGAGAAAATACACATCATACATAGTTGGAATATTGTTAGAGCATTACACAGCCCAAAGGGCATTCTCCTAAAGGCCAATGTCCCATATGGACAAGTGAATATGGTTTTCTCCTTATCCTCTAAAGTTATGGCAATCTGATTATAACATGAATATCCATTTAGAAAGCAAAATAATGCCTTACTTGCCAGTCTGCCCAACATTTGATCGATGAAGGGCAGTGGGAAGTGTTCTTTCTTGGTGGCATTATTCAGCTTCTTATAGTCCATGTACACTCTCCACCAGATAATAGTTCTGGAAGGAATCAACTCATCCTTGTTGTTTTGAACTACGACATGCTACCTTTCTTTGGCACACATTGCACCAGGCTGACCCACGAGCTGTGGAAATGGGATAGATTATCCCGGTATCTAGCCACTTGATAATTTATATCTTAACTACCTCTTTCATGCTTGGGTTCATTATTCTTGACCTTCAATTGTTTTGTCATGATATTCCTCTAAGATTATTTTGTACATGCAAATAGTAGGGCTTATTCCTCGGATATAGGCTAAGGTCCATCCCAGAGCTTGCTTATATTTGCTTAAAATTTCTAGCAATCTTTCCTCTTGATCATTAGATAGATCAGCAATGATCACTAGAAGAGTAGAGTGTTTACCTAAGTAGGCATACTTGAGGTGGTCTTGCAATGGTTTCAGTTCCAATTCTGGCTGTCCAAAGTAATTAGCAACTTTATTCTCCAAAGTTGGTCCTTTAGTGTCTTTATTCATCTTAATTTTATCATCCAGTCCTCTGGCGTCATCATTCATGCCTTGGTACAACTGTGTCACGTCCATAGTGAAAATAGACTCCATCATCTCATCAGCTTGGCATTCCTCTTGTTCACCTGCACATTTAAGAGCTTGAAATACATTAAACGTAACATGTTGGTCATTCATGCACATAGTAAGTTCATGTTTATGGACATCAATTAAGGCTCTACTTGTGGCAAGGAATGGTCTGATATGATTGGGATATTCATGCTTGCCTCATAATCTAAAATGATAAAATCAGCTAGAAATATAAATTTATCTACCTTTACCAACACATCATCAATCTTACGGTGGTAGGCCTTGCTTCGATGCCGAGCTTTTTGAAAACAAACATTGGCATCAAATTGATGCTGGCTCATAGGTCACGCAGTGCTTTACCCATAAATATGTTGCTAATGGTACAAGGAATAGTAAAACTTCCTGGATATTTTAACTTAGGTGGCAATCGATTGAGTATCATTGCACTGCATCCCTCAGTGAGAGCTACAGTCTCGAAATAACCCAATTTCCTCTTTTTGGAAAAAATGTTCTTCATGAATTTAACATAATTGGGCATTTGCTCAAGAGCTTCTACTAATGGTATATTGATTTGCAATTGCTTAAGAACTTCCAAGAAGCGTTTGAATTGCTGATCCTACTTGTGCTTCTGTAGTCATTGTGGAAATGGTAGAGGTGGGTAAGAAAATGCTGACTTTTCCGGCTTTGCCTAGGGTTTGCTAGCATTCGACTAAGGTCTGGAATCAGAAAGAGGTTTGGCATTGCTTATGTCTGTTTCTTTCTTCTTTTGGTTCATCTACTGGTCCTTTCTCTTGGCAATTGGTTGACTTCTTGATAGGTATCCCATCCCCGCATTGTTTGCCACTCTGAAGAGTTACAACTTTGCACTGTTCATTGCCTCTCTATCGAGCATTTTATGTATCACTTGGCAATGCTCCCTAGGGCTGATTGCTAAGTGCATTGGCAATTTGTTTGATATGAATCTCCAAGTTTCGTATAGATGATGTCAAACTCTGAACAGTTACATCATTTTTCTCCATATATTCTGTCAAAGTCCCTTGGTTATTTCTTTGTCCTGTATAGAAATTACTTTATACCCTCTGTGGCATGGCATTCTGATAGAATCCTTACTGGACATTGTTATTCTAACGCTGGGTATTGTGTTGATTACCTCATTGATTTCCCCAAGCTAAATTTGGGTGTTGCCTCTATCCTGCATTGTAAGTATTGGAATTTGCATTATAATTACGATTGAAATTGCCAACAAAATTTATCGACTCTAGGTTGGCAGTGCAATCTTTCATGTAATAATCCTCCCCACATATTGTGCAGAATGGGTCTAACGCCTTAATCTCTTGAGATTCTTTACTCTTTCGCAAAGTTCTCACCATGCTAGTAAGATTGGAAATCTCAGCGTGAATGGATGTTAATTCATCTAGTGCTAATTTTCCTCCAGTTTTAGTTATGGTCCCTAGTCTGGCAATAGGATACTCAAAATCATTAGTTGAGATCCTTTCAAAGATGCCAATTGCTTCTGTATAGTTCTTGTCCAGCAGTGAACCATTTGCCGAAGCATAAACAATAGTTCTGGCATGAGTATTGAGTCTATTGTAGAAGGTTTTCATCTGGGTCTAATTTGGGAATCCATGAGTGGGACACCTTTTCAATAGGTCCTTGAATCTCTCATCTTCCCACGAGGTAACAGAACCAGGTGGCAAAGAACTAAGCCACATTTTTGCTCTATCTCTCAGGGAAAATGTGAATAATTTTAGCTTCACTGTATCCTCTGACACTCAGGCTGTTGAAATAGCTGGCAAACTTCCATGAATTACTTCAAGTGTTGTCTCGAGTCTCTAGTAGGTGCTTCATCAAATTTTCCTGCATTCAAAAGCGTTTGTATCATTACCGGTTTAAGTTTAAAATTTGGTGTATTTAATCTAGACCAATCAGTCCTGGCATCAAATTGTCTATGTTCAGCGCCGAGTGTTTCCGGATAGGTCTCTCCTCATCTACATTAATGGATGGGGCAGTAGGTGTGGCCGGTATCCCATTGTGGTTTGGTTGATTTCCCTGATTTTTTGGGTTACCATCGGCTCCTCTATTGCCTCGATGTGCCATCTCTCGAGGTTTTATTTTTAACCTCCGTAAGGCTATTTCAAATTCTGGGTCGTGTCGCCAATCTTCCAACAAATGGTGGATTTTGGTCATACACCAGTTAAAATAAGCAAATAAAATAAAATAATAAAATAAACAAAACAAGTAAAAATCAAAACAATAAATTATGTCATAATCCCAGGCAATAGCGCCAAAAACTTGTTGACTTTTGCTAACACTTGGCAAACAATTGAATATTTAGAGTAAAAATGCAAGAAAATAATGCCAAGGTAAGTCTTATGAGTGCAAGTATACACGGTCAACAAGTATTATAGCAGTAAGCTAAGTATCGAATCCATAGGGATTGACCAATAACTTATTTGCTTAAGTTTACTTGTTTTGTAAAAAATGTTTGAAATGATTGGGACTTTTGATTTAAAGATAGCAAAAACAAAGTAGTGAAAAATGAAAACAGCCTGGCAACGAAAATGTTCAATTGAATGATGAGCATTGGTAAGGGATGCCTGGATTTCACGCTACTTATGTTAGCTTTTAAAAATATCCTGCCTTGGTTTTATTGTAGAGTAGATTCAAGGTAGTATTGCTTTTGTCAATGTCAGAACCCTAAGTTAACCATGATAAAACCCCTATATGTCTATAGTGAAGCTTCTCAGTAATTAACTCGATTAAGTTTCAATCTTTACTCCTAAGGGGTAGACTTACTTTCAAAGTAAGTTCATCTACTAGAACAACTTCTGTCCAAGCTTCTCGCCTTAGTATCTAGCAATTGATCGTTGCCCTTTAAGTCTGTTAAGATATTAAGGTGCAATAAGCACACTATGCCAACTATCGTGTGGCAAAGGATTTGAGAAAATTAAGTACCAGCGGATAGAAAATAATGCCAAGGTATTTTAAATTATTAAAAACCAAACATAAAATTAGCGTTCATCGCAAACATCCCCCAACCAATTGTAAAAGTGTTAAGTGTTCAAAAGTACTATTTTTATTACCCTTTTTATTCTTATTATTGCTAGACTTAGGCTCATATTAGTTGCATTATTAGTCATTCATGCATGTTTGCATCGTTTCCTTGGTGGACAAGCTTGATTTCATATTTTGCTCAATTTTGTGGAAAAAGATGCTGTTTTGGTGTGTTTTTGTGTGTGTGTGCAGAATCACTTGCCAAAGCAAGGCTGGAACCAGTTGCCAGGGCAATGCATGAAGGAGATGCCAAGCTAGTTGCCAGGGCAATGCATGAAGGAGATGCCGAGCTAGTTTCCAGGCCAATTTTTGACAAGGAATAAGATAATATGGTAGTCGAAATTGATGACTAGATAAGCCCAAGATGACGTGGAGCAAAGTTAAATCCCAAAGGAGTTTGATTTCCATGAAGAGGTTAAAGAGAAATTAAATCCCAAGAAGATAGGAGAAGTTCTAGAAGGAATTTAAATATAATAAAGAATTATATCCTTTAAAGATAATTTAATTCCAACTTCACTTCCTCCTCAAAAAAAGACTTTGACCTAGCCTTATAAATTGAAGGCCATGCCATCAACTCCAAGAGGGAGAGATGAGAGAATTTTTGACAAGATCAAGGGCAAGGGAGATTTCGACAAAGCTCCATCCATTCTTCATCTTTTTCTTTCTTGTTCAATTAGGTTTATGCTAGGAATTCTTTATCTTGTGTTTCTTTGGAACCTATCCATGAACTAAATCTATTTGGCTAAGGTTATTGTGTTTTGTGGTTGTGAGAAATAATTGGATTTTGTTTAGGTAATAAGACTTTGCACTTTCAATTCAAGGTTTACTCATTCTTGGTTCTTATTCTTGTTTGCGAGTGAATTGGGAGAGGATCTCGTAACTTCATCTATTTATCTAATATCGGGAGAGTTAGATTCAAGAAACGAATGAGTATGGTCTTTATTCAATCTATTGATGGTGAAGATTAATCCAGCTTAGGGATAAGTTAAGGATTTCAACGGCTAAGAATAGCGCAAGATTGGTTGTTGTTCACCCTTGATTCACGCAGGGATGTATTATCAAGGCATGCACAAATAGCTAGAGCTTCGACTTAGGGATAAGAAGAAACCATTGAAGAACGCTCCGCCGAACCTTGAAGTTGTTGCCCAGCCACCCAAGTAGTTGCCCAGCTAGTCGCCCAGGAAACCATCGATTAGTTGCTAAGGCAACCCCGCTATGCAAGTTGCCACGTCATCTGAGTTGCCCTTGCACTCTTTTACCAAGACGATCCAATCGGCTATCACTCCTCAACTCACGATAACCTAGCCTATTCTCTCTCATTTGATTACTTCTTTTTTTCTTTTTTTTACTTCTAGTTTAGTTGTTAGTTAAACTCTTACAATCTTCTACTTGTGTTTCTTTTACTTTTTACAGTGCAAGAGATTAGATTCTTGAAGTGGCACTAATCCCTGTGGAGACGATATCTTTTATACTATAACTTGCGATGTGTACACTTGCACAATTGCGGAGCACTTATTACGCGCAACAAGTTTTTGGCGTCGTTGCCGGGGATTGGCAATAGCAACTTTGTTTTTATTTTTCTTGCACTTTTTATTTTTCTTGTTTAAAATTTAAAGGGCTAACAAACTTTGGTTTTGCATTGGTATGTGACTAGGGCGAGACCGATTACACCAGAATATCCTTTTGATCCAGAAATCGAACGAACCTTAAAAAGACTCAGATGAAGGTTAAGAGTAGCAATGGCTAATCAAGACGGCAATATGAATCAGGATGTTCCAGCAGGAGGAGTGATTCTTGCACGAAACAAAACTATTCGAGACTATCTTGAAAGACTTAATCCAGGAGTTGTCACACCTGAAATTGAAGCCGACCACTTTGAATTGAAACCGGTGATGTTTAACATGATCAACACAATTGGTTAATTTGGCGGCTCAGCAACTGAAGATACACGACAACATCTTAAATCTTTCCTCAAGATTTGCAACTCATACAAAATACAATGAGTCACCTCTGATGTTTTACGACTAAGATTATTCCCCTATTCACTGAGGGATAGGGTGAAAGCATGGTTGAATAGTATTCCTGTCGGATCAATAGGATCTTGGACCGATCTTTGTCGTGATTTCCTTGCTCGATTTAATCCTACAAATTTGATTGATAAGCTTCGTAACGAAAATACTTCTTTTCGACAGGCAGATGATGAATCCATGTACGAGGCTTGGGAGCGATATAGAGAACTTCTACACAAATGCCCCCCAAAACAGATTCCCAATGTGGACACAAGTGACAATGTTTTACAATGCTATGAATACACCAACAAGGATGATGCTAGATGCCTCGGCAAACGGCATACTCCTAGATAAGTCGCCAGAGGAAGCAATGCAAATTCTAAACAGGCTTGCCAAGAATGACTATCAATTCCCCTCTGCTAGAAGAGGAGAAGTTAGACGCCAAGACACAATACATGAACTGAGATCATCATACTCAATTTCGACACAATTGGCCACTCTAACCAAGATGGTACAGAACATGCAGAAACTAAACAACACATAGGAGGTCAAGGTAATGGATTCCTTTTGTGAGTTATGTGGTGGTAACCATGATTCTTCTAAATGTATGCAGAATCCGGAATTCAGCTTCTATGTAGGGAATTACAACCGGAACAACAATGTGATGTCCAATACATACAATCCATCTTGGAAGAAGCACTCGATTTTTTCATGGAGTAATCCCAACAATGCTCTAAACCAGAACAATCAGAATGCACAAGCATCGGGATTCCAGCAGAATATGCCACGGTAACAGTTGCCGCAGCAACAACCGACAATATCTAGTTCTTTGGAAAATTCTCTCAATGCTTTTATGTTGAAAACTGAATCTTATATGGCTGAGAATAGTAACTTCATAAAAAGAACTGATGCTTTTATTAACAGGACCGAGATGAGATTGCAAAACCAAGGGGCGACAATCAAATCTTTGGAAAATCAAGTCGGACAATTTGCTCAAAACCTGAATACTAGACCGCAAGGAGGTTTACCTAGCGATACTGAAGTCGCAAGAGGAACTGGCCATAAGCAATGTAAGGCGGTCACCACTAGAAGTTGCCAACAACTTAAAGAGGCTCAAGCTTGCTCATCAAACAAAACTCTACAAAAAGATCAAGACGAACTCAGCAGCAAAGCCTCAGATTCTGAACCAGGAATTGCCGCAGCAACCAGCGATAAGCATGCCTCGGCAACCGGCGATAAGAATGCCTCAGCAACCCCATTTGACGATGCCTCAGCAACCAGCGATAAGCATGCATCGGCAGCTCCATTTGACGATGCCTCTACAACTCTAGTTGCCCCAACAATTCCATCAATCAGGTTCCAGACCAATGAAAGGATCGAAGATATCCGACTTCCACAGAGGGATGCATGGCCATGTTGCACAATCGCATGCCACCCAAGTTGAAGGATCCCCAAAAGTTTCACAATACCTTGTTCCATCAGAAACCACTATGTCGGGAAAGCATTATGTGACCTTGGAGCAAGTATAAACTTGATGCCTAAATCAGTTTTCCAGAAACTAGGAATCGGGAAGGCAATACCTACAACAGTTATGCTACAGCTAGCCGACAGTTCCTATGTGCATCCAGAGGAAAAAATCGAAGACATACTGGTAAAAGTTGATAAATTTATTTTTCCCGCTGACTTTATTGTTTTGGATTATGAAGCAGATGAACATGCACCTATCATTCTCGGGAGACCCTTCCTAGCAACAGGGAGAACCTTGATCGATGTTGAAAAGGGAGAACTCACAATGAGGGTGAATGACCATCAAGTTAAACTAAATTTGTTCCAAACACTAAGGCATGGCGATGATCCAGAAGAATGCCAACTTCTCCATGCCACGACAGAGTTTAACTTCGACGAGGAATTTAGTTGCCTCGGCAACTACATTGCCGATCAAGAGGAACCTGAGGAGTATGAAGAACTGATCGATGAGGAACAACAAGAAGAGGCAAATTGGTTAGTCAATCGACCAGGTACATACTTTGAACTACTGGATTACTCAGGCAAGGAAGGTAAGCTCGAAAAGCCCTCTATTGAACAACCACAGATTCTTGATTTGAAACAGTTGCCAGAGCAACTAAAATACGCTTACTTAGGAGCCGATAATAAATAGCCTGTAATTATATCCTCTAAGTTACAGCCTGAGCAGGAAAAGAAGCTGATCAAAATGTTGATGCTACACAAGAAGGCAATAGGGTGGACAATTGCCGACTTGAAGGGAATTAGCTCGGCAGTGTGCATGCACAAGATTTTGTTGGAAGATGATCACAAACCTTCGATTGAGGCCCAGAGAAGACTGAATTATGCCATGAAATGGGTTGTAATGAAAGAAATCATCAAGTGGCTTGACGCCGGCATTATATACCCTATCTCTGATAGTACATGGGTAAGTCTGGTACAATGTGTACCGAAAAAGGGAGGTATAACGGTGGTAAGCAATGCAAACAATAAACTCATTCCAACCAGGACTGTGACCGGTTGGAGGGTTTATATAGATTATCGGAAGCTAAACAAAGCCACTAGGAAAGATCACTTCCCATTACCCTTTATTGATCAAAGACTAGACCGTCTTGCAGGTAAACCCTTTTAATGTTTTCTTTATGCTTATTCAGGTTACAATCAAATTGCCATAGCACCAGAAGATCAAGAAAAGACAACATTCACATGCCCATACGGTACTTATGCTTTCCGAAGGATGCCATTCGGATTGTGTAACGCCCCGACAACCTTCCAAAGATGCATGACGCCACTCTTTTCAGACATGGTCGAAGACTTCCTTCGAAACCCTAAAGGAAAAGCTTACCTCGGCACCCATTTTCGTTCCACCAGATTGGACGCTACCTTTTGAGCTCATGTGTGATGTAAGTGATTTCGCGGTAGGAGCAGTCCTAGGTCAACGCACAGGTAAGACCTTTCATGTGATATACTACGCTAGTAAAACTATTAATAGTGCTCAAGTGAATTACACAACAACGGAGAAAGAGTTACTAGCTGTAGTTTTCGTATTTGACAAGTTTCGATCCTATTTGATTGGTACAAAGGTAATTGTTCATACGGACCATTCGGTAATTACGTATCTACTTGCTAAAAATGATGCCAAACCTCGTTTGATTCGTTGGATATTGCTTTTACAAGAATTTGACATTAAAATTAAGGACAGGAAAGGAACAGAAAATCAAGTGGCCGATCACTTATCACGCTTCGAACGCAATAGGGAGGAGGACATGGATTTAGAGATATGCGATGCATTCCTGGATGAGCAACTGTTAGTTGCCTTGGCAACCATGGATGCAATTGCCACGGTAACCCCTGACGCCTCAGCAACCATGGATGTGCATGCCTTGGCAACCCTTGACGCGCATGCTTCGGCAACCTTTGACACGCACGCCTCGGCAACTCCAGACGCACATGCCGCGGCAACTCTTGACGCGCACTCCTCGGCAACTCCAGACGCGTACGCCTCGGAAACCACTGATACACACGCCGTGGCAACCACCGATACGCACGCCTCGGCAACCATAGACGCATATGCCTCGGCAACCCTTGACGCGCATGCCGCGGCAACTCTAGACGTGCACGCCTCGGTAACCATGGAAGCAATTGCCACAGCAACACATGCCTCAACAATACCCTGGTACGTGGATTTAGTTAATTTCCTTGTTTGTGGTATTTTATCTTATGGCCTTACTCACCAAGGGAAGAAGCTGTTCTGCCATGATGCTAAGCATTACTTTTGGGACGAGCCTTTTTTGTTTAAACAATGTACAGATCAGGTTATACGTCAATGTGTCCCTGAAGAAGAGCAGCAGAATGTACTCTGGCAATGCCATTCTTCAACCTATGAAGGACATTTTGGAGGAACTCGTATTGCAGCCAAAGTTTTGCAATCTGGTTTGTATTGGCCAACACTGTACAAAGATGCCCAAGAGTTTTACAAGCAATGTGATCATTGCCAGAGGACGGGAAATATCTCTGGACGACATGAGATGCCGCTCCAAAACATCATCGAGGTGGAATTGTTTGATGTATGGGGGATTGATTTTATGGGACCTTTCCCATATTCATTCGGCAACCTCTACATTCTACTTGTCGTTGACTACGTGTCTAAATAGGTTGAGGCAGCTGCAGTTCCCACCAACGATTCCAAGACCGTGCAAAGATTCTTGTAGAAAAATATATTTACACTGTTTGGGATGCCGAGAGCAATTATCAGTGATGAAGGCAAGCACTTCAACAACAAACTCATCGCCAAGATGTTACAACGCTTTGGTGTATCTCACAAGATTGCCACGGCATATCACCCACAAACCAATGGGAAAACAGAAATTTCCAACCGGGAATTGAAGGGTATACTCGAGAAAGTTGTAAATCCCTCTAGGAAGGATTGGTCAGCAAGACTAGATGATGCACTTTGGGCATATCGCACTGCATTCAAAACACCCTTAGGTAAGTCTCCCTTCCGACTTGTCTATGGCAAAATATGCCATCTACCGGTGGAAATCGAACACAAGGCATATTGGGCAATCAAGACCGTGAATATGGATTGGAAAAGTGCCGGACAAGAACGTTTGTTGGACCTCAACGAGATAGAAGAATTTTGTGCACTCGCGCTATAACAATGCACGAATCTACAAGAAGAAAACAAAGCAATGGCATGACAAGAAACTATTGTCGTGGCAATTCATGCCAGGGCAACTAGTTCTCTTATTCAATTCACGGCTAAAACTTTTCTTGGGAAAGCTGAAATCAAGATGGTCGGGACCATTCGAAGCTTTCAAACCATTCTCCCATGGTGTCGTGATAATCAAGTCCATCACTGACAAACATGAATTCAAAGTTAATGGACAAAGATTGAACCACTACAAGGTGCCCATGTGGAACGTAACAAAGAAGTGGTGCCCTAGGAGATGCATGAGCATGCTCTCCTTTTTATTTTTATTTTTATTTTTATTTTTTTTCGAACTAGTTAATTTTTTTATTTATTATTTTAGGTTATTTGTTCTTTTTAGGATAGATTTATTTATTTTCTTTAAGATTAAAACTACATCTTTCTTTCATATTTATCTTTTTAAGTTTAAGAATTTCTTTGCACCTCTTTATTTATTTTATTTTATTAGTTTATCCTTAATTTTAATCTTTATTTTATTTGTTTTTGAATTGTAGGAAAAGGAGTTCAAGATAAAAGAGGAATTTTGATTCAAGAAGGAAACTTCTTCAACAAGGAAATTAATGGGCTGAATCTAAGGCTTATATGAAGCCTCCAATTTACCCTAAATAAACCCCCTAGCCGTCACCCTTCCCCTAAATCGAAACCCTTTTCTTCTTTATTCCAAAATTAATCCCACCCACCATATTTACTACCTATCTTTTCTATATAACCCATCACCCTTAACTTCCAAGAAACCTATTAACTTCCAAGAAACCTATTCCTACTTTTCATCTTGCAACTCTTTAGTTTCTTTTGTTTTCTTTTCTTTGTTTTTACAAAACTCACAACCAAGATCATCCATGGCATCCAAAATCGAATTTTTGGTTCATCCAAGTTCCTCCAAAGAACCAAGATACAAGAAGTTTGCTACACCGGTGGTTCAAGAAAGATTTCACTCCAAGTTTGAAAGCCGGAAGATTTGCGAAGAACAAGGCTTTGAATAATCCAACTCTCATCAAGATTTCGGCCTTGAACAATTCATATTTGAAAGGATTGCACATCAAAAGTGGAAAATCTTTTGCCATCAATCAGAACTGGGTAACATCTCATGGGTAAGAGAATTCTATGCTCACTCACCTAACCCAGATAATCCTTATGTTTTTGTTCATGACAAGGCTATACTCATAAGCCCCAAAAACATCAACACCTTTTACGGGCTCTACATTGAGAAGGACGAGCATCAAGCCTTTGTTGATCAACTCACGCCCAAGCAACTCGAAAAGGTGCTTCAAGAACTCACTCTACCGGGAACTCATTGGAACGACGGTAAATACAAGGGCATGGTAAATCGCCTTCGGCTTAAACCTGAGGCAAAATTATGGAATAAGTTTGTTAAAACTTCTTTAATACCCACCACACACAATACTACCGTTGATACACCTCGTCTTTTGCTCATACATTCTATCTTGCATAATCGCATCATTAACATTGGAAAAATTATTTGTGATGAGATTTTTGTATGTAGCTCAAAAGACGAGGGTTCTCTTTTCTTCCCTTGCTTAATTTCTAATCTTTGCAAGGAGATGCATGTCCCAAGTGAGTCCACCGATGAAAAGGCCCTACCAAAATCCGGTTGGAATCGAGCACAAATCCGAAAGCTAATGGGAGAGGCACCGGTAAAATCCTCAATGCCTCCAATTACCGCGGTAACCCCTGCAGCCTCGGCAACCCCTAATGCCCGGGAAACTCTGCCATCAACCTCGGACAACTTGAAGCACTCTTACAACTGTTGGCGAGCCGCCTTAGGCAAATTGAAGACCGGCAACTAATGTTCATGCGGTACATGAAGGAGCACAACAATGCCATCACCCAAGTCATCCTGGAAAAGTACCCGGACACCCGCGTGCAGTTCCCAATCTTTCCTGCCAAAATCCTTTCCACGGCAACCAATGAAGCAGTTGCCACGGCAACCGCAACAGATGATGCCGCAGCAACCTACATTGTGCCTGCCCAAAGAGTTACCACGGCAACCAAAACTGAAGATGCCACAGCAACCAAAGCTGAAGACGCCTCGGCAACCAGTGTAAAAGCCAAAGGTAAAGAACCTATGCCTGAATCAACCCGTACTGAATCATTGTCTGATTTTTCAGATTCGGACGAGTCCTCCATTGCACCAACAAAGACCGTACTAATCGAATCCTCTAAACCCAAACAAAAAGCCAATGACATTGATGAAGAGGATGATGAGGACAACCCCGTACGAGGATCGATTCCACCATTGAAAATAAGGAAGCAACCACCGCGTTCAAGCAAGAGAATCAAGACACCAACCAAAAGGAAACTAATCATCCACGACGACAAACTCTTAGAGTAAGTCCTCGTTTGCATTTTACTTTTCATTATTTTTATTCTTCTTCGTTGCATGCATTGAGGACAATGCCTCACTCGAGTTTGGGGGGATTGTTATTAGTTAGTTACCATGTTTAGTTGCATTCATCTTAAGTATTGGATTTAGGATACATAAATTGCTTGCCATGCCTTTAGTTGGAACAAGAATTGTCTAGATTTGATGAATATCCGATGATGACTTTGCCAATGTACTTAATTGATAGAACTTTTTATTCTAGGATAAGCATGGAAACACTTAGAATCATACTATGATGCTAAACTTGATGAAACACTGTTGTGGCTTGATTGATTTAAGGAATTCTAGCGAACTTAGGTTGATAGTTAAAAAGTTAGGGGATTAGAATAAAAATTGGATGCATGCTAGAGATGCCCGAAATTGGCTATAGTATGTGCTAAAAAATTGATCGCTAGAGGTGCCCGAAATTGGCTCTAGTATGTGCTAAAAATTGATCGCTAGAGGTGCCCGAAACCGGCTCTAGTCGAATAAATTAATTAACTTAAGAAAACTAAAAACAAAACACTAGAGGTGCCCGAAATCGGCTCTAGTTAAAACATGTTAAAAGAACCCAATGAAGTAATTTGAAAACCTCTTGTTTGCATAGAATCTGAAAAATCAACTTGCACACAACTCCGCACACACTCACAAGCATTATAGTTTGATTCCGAGTAACTCCTAAGTTTTCCAAAAAATGAAAAGACAATCATACTTTGTGCCACGGTTCTGAGAATTGAAATCAAGTTCAAAGCTAAGTTTGTGAAAATTGAAGTCTTGGCGGGTAATTATTAGTTTGCATTGCTTGAGGACAAGCAATAGTTCGAGTTTGGGGGTGTGTTAAGTGTTCAAAAGTACTATTTTTATTACCCTTTTTATTATTATTATTGCTAGACTTAGGCTCATATTAGTTGCATTATTAGTCATTCATGCATGTTTGCATCGTTTCCTTGGTGGACAAGCTTGATTTCATATTTTGCTCAATTTTGTGGAAAAAGATGCTGCTTTGGTGTGTTTTTGTGTGTGTGTGCATAATCACTTGCCAAAGCAAGGCTGGAACCAGTTGCCAGTGCAATGCATGAAGGAGATGCCAAGCACTTATTACACTTGTGACGTGTACACTTGCACAATTGCACAATTGCGAAGCACTTATTACGCGCAACAAAAAACTTAGTTCATGGTTGGGGGTCCATCCACAAAATACTATCGTATCTTAACATTACCATTCAAATAAAATTAGAACTAAGAGAATGTGAAAGAAGGAGATCATTCGATGCAACCCTTCGGTTGCTCCAGAGCTCTCGGTCTTAGTTGGTCAGACCACGTCGCCTCCTGGTTCACTACGGTGCAGCCTCTCTTCTGATCCCCCTTATGTCGTGACTTGAACTTCTTTAAATAGGCTTGCGTGGAAACCCTATGATAAGCTTTAGAGTTTGAATTTGAATGTGCGAAGTGATAAGATGCGATATCCTCTTATCCCGATTTGAATCCTAGGGCTGACATGTACAGGGTCCAATCGCTACTTTGACCGGTCATCGGACATCAATACTTTGCCAGTCGAGCATGGCATTGTTTGGTCCATTTATGCCAACTGATACTCGACAATTCTCTTGCTTCTTTTCCTGCGATCTCTGCCAGCACCTCTTTGCCATGCCTGCCTGCCTATGTCCTGCATCAAAACCAGCAAAACAAACCTTCACACTGGCAACAAAATAGCTCCAAACTTCTTATGCAAATGCATAAATTTTAACAACTAAATGCAAACATATTACTTAAGAGCAAGAAAAAAGAATTATGAAATAAGCATAAAAATCAGTACTTTTGAGGAGTTAACATTGAACAAGATCTTTTGCAATCTTCCCATACCTGACGTAATTATGATCTTTTGCAATCTTCTCATATCTAACGTGATTAGGATCTTTTGTAATCTACAAAAATAAATAAAATACATTATTAATAATACAACTAAAAATATAATTGAAAATTAAATAAAATAAGATAAAAAAACAAAATGGGCCAGATAAAAATATGTGACTATAGGCAACTGTCAATATCGGGACTTGAGTATGCGTATCGGTATTTGAGTAGGTGTATCAGTACCTGTTCAAAATAGAAAGAGTTGTTGTGAAACCAAGGATGTATCACTACTCATACATCGAGTATCAGTATGGGGCTTAGTGTACCGGTACTGAAATAGCTCACTTGAATTTTTACAAACCTAGGTGTACTGGTACGCAAATAGCCGTACCGATACTGAGTTGACTCAGTATTGGTAATAGTTGAGCTTTCTGTTTTTAAGTTAAAATGTCGTACCAATACGCATAGGAGCCGTACAAGTACTCTATGCGTAAAATTGCATTTTTGAGTACCTTAATATTTGTAAATATTTTTGAAACCTTTTTTAAATGACTTAGAAAATATTTGGACAATGAAAACAAGTCACTTTGATCGGATGTTTCAATCAACTTGATTTTTGGGAGTTATTTCATATATATATATTTTTTTTTGAAAATTAGAATCTTGGGATTTTATTAATAAAGCCTTAAACCTATGACACATGACACATGCCTTGTTAAAAAACCTCCCTAAGCTTAGGTGAAGGAAAAAGAGTACACAATGTCAGTGTGGGATTGTCGATATATATCACACCTCACTCAAATATTGCACCATCCCAAATCGGTTATACACCGGTCGAACCAGAATTCTGAGCAATGCCTACTTTCGCGAGACCATCAGCACACATATTCTCATTCCTATCGACCGAGACCAGTTTCCAGTTTAAACCCCGAGCAGCCTCCAACCAGTCTGCAACCAATCTTTTGAAAACCTAGGGGCACGTCGATGGTTGAAGCAGCCATGAAACGACAATTGTGCAATCTGACTCAATGATTAAACTATCAACATTCACATGTAATCACTCATTTTATCGGGTTTTAGTGTTATTAGTATTACTTTAATGGTAGTATTATTAAAATAAAATTAATGAAAAAATAATAATAATAATAATAATAAAATATAAAAAAGTAAAAAAATAAAAAAAATATTATTAATAATTAAAAAATTAAAAAGCAAAAAAAAGGAAAGAAAATTGCGTGGAGCAGGGTGCTCCATGTCTTACCCCCAACCCCACCCCTTGCCTATATAAAGGCTTGCAGTTGGCAGCCACAACACAAAAAAATCACGCAAATCAAATGCAAATTTCATTGGCAAGCAAATCGGCTCCCCAATTGGGAGTCAGGCCGGCCGCAAGGTGGCCGGGGTTGGGGGAAGTACCCTCGGTCCCAGTTGGTTCGATCCAACATTTGATCGGGGTCCTATTTTGGATCCAATCTAGTTATTTTTTGAAGAGGTCGTGGTAGATCTCGGTAGAGTTCAGTCGGGGCTCGTCATTCTAGCTCCTAGTTAGGTATATTTTCTTTCCTTTTATTTGTGTTGTAATTTTTATAATTTAATGAAGTAGTAGTTAATTTAAAATTGTGTTTTTTAGTTTGTATGTTTATTTATGTTTTAGATTAGTATTTATTATGTTTTATATTAATATTTTATTGTTAAACTTGTTTTTATTTATGTGTTAGATTAATATTTATGAATGTTAGCATTTTATTTATGTTAGATTTGTTTTTATTTATGAGTTAGATTAATATTTATGTATGTATGTTTTAGATTAGTATTTTATTTATGTTAGATTAGTATTTCATTATGTTAATATTTATTTGTATTTTTATTGTATTTAAATTATTTTCCATATTTTATATTTTGCTCACAAAGATTGCATATCGAGATATATTAATTGCCAATGCGGTGTCCTTTTATCCGAGCGTAAACGGGGCCAGTATCAAGCGTAGTGATGGTGGTTGGGCGTTTACTCTCGGATAATGGGGCTTTTAAAATTTACTCGCACATATAACCAAATTTTGATTTAATCGTCACTTTAATCCGGAAAGTTTAATTTTAATAAAGTGGTAATTATTAAAGTACTAGTTTTGGGTGGTGTGGGGGTGCTAATCCTTCCCCATTCGTAACCGACTCCCGAACCCAACAGATTTTTAATCTCTGGTTTTACGGTGTCCGGCCTACCTTAGTGGCCGGTGGCGACTCCATTTTCAAAATAAAATACGTTTTTTACAAAATCCCACGGAAGACATTTTTTAAAACAAAACCAAATAAAAATAACTTTTTTTAGTGAAACGGACATCGCTACAGATGGCGACTCCACTGGGGACATTTTTTTGAGAGTCAAGCTTTTTAAAATAATTACCGCTTTACTAATATCGGAAGTTCCAGATTAAAGTGACTATTAAATTAACATTTGGTTATAATTATGCTTTTATTTTAACGCATTTAAAATATGGCATATAAACCCGTTTTTTAAGTGGGGGAAAAACGCTAATGCTTTCGTGAGGATATCGTTCCTCCGTGTAGGCCTAGCAAGTACCTTCGGGGCTCGAGTACTTTATGCTTTCGTAAGGATATCGTTCATTCGTGCAGGCATAAGCGAATGGGTCCCCTTGAATTGAACTCGGTTGAAAGGAGCCTATAATGGGTGATGATCGGGGGCCTTGCTACTCTTAGTAGAGGACAGCGAGGACAATTCGGGTACCTCCTAGAACCAAAACTGGATGTAGAGAACATATAGAAACCCACCCCTTTAGAGCCACGCGGATAATCTTAGGTGTTTTAGACGGGATAAATAGGGTTGTTTTGTTTGTTTACCTTATTTAATTTGTCCTTTTATTTATGTATTTATTATTTTTATCCGGTACTAACTCATTTCTTTTTGTGTTTTATTTTTATTTTACACATACTTTTGTTGCATTATCATTGCATCCACATTACATAGAGGCGTTGATTCAAGTGGTTTTCCTAATTAGAAAATATTTCATCATGGAAAAAATGTGTCTTAAGAATGACAGCGTCAATCCAGTCGTGCGACATTGGTCATAGATTAATCAACAGATCTGAGGTAACAATTTTTCGAGCAAGCGTGTAGTGCCAAAGTATACACACGAGACCCTAATGGTGGACATACAACGAGTTGCAAGGCGTATAAATGACTTAGCTACCGAAGTCGCAGCTCTCCGACCTTTCGCAACCCCGGACATGGAAGAAGCACCAAGGTTTATCAAGTTGCTCAGAGCTATCGAGGTGCTAGGAGGTAGAGCTGGGGCTTATGTGTAGAACTTTGTTTTGTAATTAAGACTTTTTGTAATAGGGACTCCTTTTGTAATGTGGACCCTTTTTGTAATCTGGACCCTTTAGTTCCATGAAAGTCGTTCGAAAGGGTGATTACCAGCGGAGTCAACGCCTTTATTTGCATTCATGTTGCATATCATGACATGGTGTTGATTCAAGAAC
Source organism: Hibiscus mutabilis (assembly GCA_019671005.1). Lineage (NCBI taxonomy): Eukaryota > Viridiplantae > Streptophyta > Magnoliopsida > Malvales > Malvaceae > Hibiscus > Hibiscus mutabilis. Next base: position 23,723,074 of record CM033744.1, on the reverse strand, counting down.
AATTCATTAAAAGGCTTTCAAAATAGAAAAAGTCTACTTTGCTGGAAACGATAATATTACAGTATCAAGTTAGGCCGAGCAAAGACCAATCGAGAAAGAAGACGGTACGATAGTAAGGCACGTGCGACGCAGAAGATTCAGTCAGGGCCGCAGAACCTTAATTTTAAATCTTCATATTTAACCCTTTTGTAAAAATATTAAAGATTTTAATTTAACTCCTTTAGAAAAAGAAAATATTATTATTTTGCTTTGAATCTTTTTTCCTCCTAAAACTTTCAGAATAATAATAATAACAAAAAGAAACCTAAAAGTTTTATTTTTTTAAGTAAGTTAAAACTTTTTGATAATAAAAGGGGGGAAATTTTTAAACCAAATGATCCTTGAGAATTTTAATTTGAACCCCATAAAGTTTTAAAGTACTCCCCTAGGATCGATAGAATTCATCCCTGTTTAGACATATTATTCATTTGCACCCAGATCTATAGAAGAAAAAATCTTGTCTGCATTATGCATGCACTTGTTGATGTCCTTTTCAGAAGCCACAAAAATAAAGATCATGACGTCACAAGTCCATGGAATAGAATAAGAGGAGAAGAAGAAGTCACCCATCATGCTGAAGACGACGTCGAGACGTGGAGCACAGGTTTTGCTTTCCGAAGTCAAGGTCTCCAGAATAAATCCAACTGTTACCTATAATTCATTATTAATTTCTTGCAAATAGACATTTTCTCTATTGAAAGTTTTTTAAAGACTGTTCAAGAATCAACACAGCATTTTCATGCATTCTCGAATTTATAGGGTATTAATTCCCGAAGTGGTTTCTCAAATCTCAGAAATCGTTCATAATTGGTAAAGGGTCGTCTGGTCAGATATTAGAGGGCACGGATCCAGGGTTTTGTCCGAGAACAAGATCGGAGACAATAGAAGAGGAACCATCTAAAGACTTCAGGTCAGACACGGTAAGGAGACGCGGTACTGGTAATGAGCAAAGTAAAATGCAAGAGTTGAAAAAAGCAGAGGGAAGAAGTGATGAATCAGATGAATACTTTGACAAAAGGTAAGCGATCCATCGAACTGAAAGAAGAATCGATTAAGGATCAGAATAGAAAGCGGGATAGTCAGAATTCTACCTCCAAGCCAGCCAAATACGACAATTTGAACCCTTTTGTGATCCGCATCAATAAACAGGCGGAAGGTATGTCTGAGTCGGGCTTTCAAAAATTAGAGCTTGGTCCAGAAGAAACCCGAGAAGCAAGTAATGAAAAGATGTACATCTTGATTCCTGTGAGGTACAGTAAACTACTCCTAATGTTCATCGAGAAGAGCCTTATTACCTCGGTGAAGTCTCTAGCGAAGAGACCGTCTTATCTAAGAGATTACGACACACGTGCTAGAGGCAATTACCGTTTAGGAAGTTTGGGTCACAGTATTGAGGATTACGTGGCCCTGAGGAACAAGTTCAAGATCTTATCGCGATGAGAATTTTGGGTTTCAAAGACGGAGTTCCCTAATTCTATAGTGAGCTAACAATCACCCGAGGGGCAAAGTCGAGGAAGAATCAATATCCAGGACAAAGTTTGAGTAATACCGAAGTGGGTCACTCAAGCGAGTTAAATTTGAAGATCGGAGATAGGGGTATCCCAGGAGAGGGATATTCTTTCGAGTTCAGCCAGCTTAGATAAGAGAGAGATAACTTGGATAAAATTATATTTGCAGAATGATCACCAGAAGCTTTACTGAGTGTTTAAGAATATCAGATTGGGTCACCTTTAAAGAATAGATGAATGGTGTTGTTCAGTTGAAGGACGACTCAGAATATTGGAAGAAGAGAAACTAGTCAAGCGAGAATCAAGTCAGGCTGTTATCAGGTAAGTTTGAGGAAATTGGGAATAGGTACGACAGTCTCCAGAGATGAGCTACAGAATAACTTAGCCATTAACAAGACTTTTGGATACAAGTTTACGATAGAGCAATGGCAATCCAACACTCTTCAGTTGGAAAGGACAACTTCCAACCTGCAAAAAGACTAAGCAGAGGATAGATGAAGACCCGAAGATCGATATTAACCGAGCAGGTAAGGCGGCTCAACAAGGTGGCAGGCTTAGTCATAACATGGACCAAGTGTCGAACAACAGAGGCAAGCTGACCGGACTACTAGATGAAGTTAAGAAAGTAGACACTTAAGCTTATCAGTAACTGTAAATATCTAATATCTGATATAATGAAACCTTTTGGCCTCAATGAACATCGTTCTATGGGGATCACTTTTGGAATCAATACCTTACTGCATTCATTTTATATTTTAGGATTGCATTGCATTACATTGTACAGTCATGGCATATTTTACATAACATTATCATTACCTTGCATAAAATTTTTAGAGGTAATCCAAAGAACAATTAGAGTTTTATCGTGAATAAAAGAATTGAACACACTCAAAAATCAAGATTCGAGCAGTTAGATGATGGATTCGAGAGAAAAAGAGAGAGAAAAAAAGTTTGATGCCTTGGATGCAAGAAAGCTCTGTTTGAACCCTGATTTGGCCGTTCCTCCGGATTCCAAAGATTCCCAGATTTGCGCATGATAACGGAACAAGATGCCCCAAGATTCACGTAACCATATTCTGCAAAAAGATAGAAGGCTGCATTGAAAAATTGCCGATCCACTACTTCCCCGACAGTCTAGAAGGACCTGCCATGATATGATATGCTTTGGACCTAGTACCAAGTCGTCAGTATCTCCAGGGTACGAAGATGAAACCTGATGAAAGCTTCAAGGAATGTGCTTTGAGGTGTCTGTGTTTAGCGACCCAGGTGCAGCCTCCCGTAGATGAAGAGAAAAGTGACTTCCATGCCACCTTTCTTATTTCTTCTTTGATAAGGTGCTCGGAAAAATGAATGCCAACTTTGAGGACTTCATGACGGTCGGAGAGAGAATCGAACATGCACTCCAGGACCTAAGTTTAAAAGACCAGACATGCCTAGGAGCAGAAGTAAAGAAAGAGATAAATGGGTACCACTTTCGAAGGTTCTCGTGATCGTAAGAGAAGAAGACAGGCAGATTCCTCCGAATTACCGAGAAAAATTCCTCGAACAAGTACATATTTAGAGATATTCAGAGTATTCCATCTCAGACATATGGCCTCATCTGGTCAAGGGTTAGTACCTTACCTCAAGGCCGATAAAGATTACGCCCAGCTCATCTGCTCACAGTTTTGATCCATACAGTATATGTGAGTTCTACATTGAGGCGTCGGGGCATGACGCTAAGAAATTTGGGGTCGTTAATAAAAAAATCAAGAAGCTGGTTGACGAGGGAGTAATGACGAGAGAATTGATCCAGCGATGGAAAAACAAGAGAAGAGGCAAGCCTACACTACAAAGGACCGGAATGAGTTAGTACTCGGGAGGTAGTCCGGAGGTCCCTATGGTTTTCCCATCAGTTCACAAAGAAATTCTCAATGCTTTGAAAAAAACTCTCAAATATATATTTTTTAGAATTAAAAATCAAATTTCCATTTAGAAAGCATTTTTACATTCTGGATTCTTTAAACATTTTATTTTTATGGGGTAGTTTTTGTTCTCCCATATGCATATACAAGCATTTTTGAATGAACATATGTATATATCATTTCTATACCAGGTCCTTGAATTTTGAATGCTACAGTACATTTGCTTCAGATCCAAAGATCAACTATAAGTTGCATATATTTAGAAGAGATTGAATGTTGTGGGGATACTGTAGATGTGAGTATCTGCTAGTTTACTTAGGCCAACAGAGGAACAAAGCAAGTGCTTAGACAATGGGCATTTCCCATTTTAAGAATTTATCTTCTCAGGCACTTGTCGTTTAAAATCCTTGAAATGAGAGTTGACCCTAAACATCTACCCCATGAAGGCTTTCTCAGGACATCTGTGAATGTGACGACGAATGGTATTCTTTTACTTTACTAGAAGACAGAGATGGGACCAGACAGATTGGATACGAAGATTAAAAAATCATCAGAAGGAAGTGGTTGAAAACAAGGATATGTCCAAACGAAAAACCAAAGAAAAGAAGAGAAATGGCAATCAGAAGGCCGAAGCAATCCAGATCGAGTAAATATCAGAACAGCTGCAGAGAGGCAATTAACTTCGAGCGGAAGATAGCACAATACCCAGTATAGATACGTGTTGATTCGAGGATACATTTATAGACTTGAATAAGAAGAAAGAGATTCAAGGCTAAAAACCCAAAATAGGCAGTCTAAAACAAAAAAAGAAAAAAACAAAACAAAACAAAACAAAAAAATAAAATAAAATAAAATAAAAAAGAAGAAAAAGAGGGAGAGAAAAAAAGAAGAAAAAAAGAGAAAAAAGAAAAGGAAAAAAGAAAAAGAAAGAAAGAATATTGTATATGTTTCACACACAGATCAAACTATACAAGAACGAGACTTCAACTATGAGCAAGAGACACAAGGAATCCACATTTCAAGTAAATATCAGTTTTGAAAATTAGTATAGAATCTTGAATTGAAGCCAAGTCAAGACAAGTCGGCCCGAAGATTGCCAATTTCGAAAAAGAAAATTGTAATCACTCATTTTTGTCCGGGTTTTTAGTATTTTTAGTATTGTTGTAATAATATTGTTATTAATATAAAAAATTAAAAAAATTAAAAAGGGGAAATTTTCTGTGGAGCTAAAGGCTCCACATCCCTCCTTTAACAACCCCAATTGCCTATATAAAGGCATGGGGGGAATTAAGGCAAGCATGAAATCGGCATGGGCTGGCCAAATAAGGGAGCTTAGGCTCCCGGCTAGCCTAGGACCGGGGCAGTGTCCTCGGCCCTAACCGGTTCGATTGGGGTCCTATTTTGGATCCGATCTAGTTAATTTTTTGGAGAGGTCATGGTAGATCTCGGTGGGGTTCAATCGGGGTTCGTCATTCGAACTCCTAGTTAGGTATATTTTCTTTCTTTCTTTTATTTATGTTGTAATTTTTATGATTTAATGAATTAGTAGTTAATTTAAAATTGTGTTTTTAGTTTGTATGTTTATTTATGTTTTAGATTAGTATTTATTATGTTTTAAATTTATGTTTTATATTAATATTTTATTTATGTTAGATTTGTTTTATTTATGAGTTAGATTAATATTTATGTATGTATGTTTTAGATTAGTATTTTATTTATGTTAGATATGTTTTTATTTATGAGTTAGATTAATATTTATGTATGTATGTTTTAGATTAGTATTTTATTTATCTTAGATTTGTTTTTATTTATGTGTTAAATTAATAGTTATGTATGTATGTTTTAGATTAGTATTTTATTTATGTTATATTAGCATTTTATTATGTTAGTATTTATTTATATTTTTATCGCAATGTATTTATTTATATTTGTCATGTTTTTTTTAAGTTTGCATAACGGATATATATTTTGTCAATGCGGTGCCCTTTTATTCGAGCGTAAACGGGGCCAGTATCAGGCATAGTGATAGTGGTTGGGCGTTTACTCTCGAATAACGGGGCCTTTAAAATTAACTCGCACATATAACCAGATTTTAATTTAATTGTCACTTTAATCCGGAAAGTCTAATATTAATAAAGCGGTAATTATTAAAGTACCAATTTTGGGCGGTGTGAGGGTGCTAATCCTTCCCCATCCGTAACCGACTCCCGAACCCATCAATTTGAAATCTCTGGTTTTTATGGTGTCCAGCCTACCTAAGTGGCCGGTGGAGACTCCATTTTTAAATAAAACACGGGTTTTATAAAACTCCCCGCGGAAGGCAAATATTTTCAAAATAAATAAAAACCACTTTCTTTTTTAGCGAGAGGGGACATCGCTACAAAAATGACCTCTAGGGTGAAAACCCAAAAATGGGTAGTCTAGAATGATCCTAAAAGTGAAGAAAAAGAGTAGTCTGCATGAGCATGCTGGCATCAATATCCAACCAAAATACACTGATCTAAAGGTATAGAAGAAGGAAGTGACCTCTAGGGTGAAAACCCAAAAATGGGCATCCTATTAGACCAGAAGAAACTATACATTTCCATATATCTCCACAATGGTCAAGATCTTCTAAATATGCGCTTCATTAGAGTTGATCTCTGGCAATTTGAAGCAGATGTGCTATGGTGTTTGATATTTTGGGGGCAAACATGTTTTAAAAGGTTTGACATTTTCTCCCAAAGTTTTGATGTTTATCATTCCCCCAAACATTAGTTTTTAAAATGTTTGGCAATATACTTCGAATTTTGTTTACCATTCTCCAAACATTAATTTTTTTAAAAATGTTTGGTCCTTAAAAAAGGAAAAGAAAAAATATATTTACCATTTGTTCCAAACAATGTTTTCAAAATGTTTGGTATCCCCTCCAAGTTGTGATTTTCAAAATGACTGTTATCTTTTCAAACAATCATTATTTTTTTGAAATATACACAAGTAAATTGCCTTTTGCGTTACTTTAAAAATGAATGATGATGAGATTTAAAGCATAGGGACCGAGAGTTAGTTCCCGTCGAAATGCTATGAGAAGATCAAGAATGAGCTCAAGGGATGGAAGCATTTCGGCTCACCCTGGTGACTAGAAATAGATCAAGGCTCTATATGATGGGTCAGAAAATTCAAAGCAGTGGAGCCCGTGATTGAATAGGGCAACGCCAAGCAAAGATTATGACAAGGGTTCTTATAAGAATAATATAAGAACTAGAAGATCATTTATGAAGACGGGTGATAACCCTGAAGACAAGAAAGCCTTTCGCACAAAAGGTTTGAAAGCATACTAATCTAGATTCGAAGTGATTGATCAAATGAGGATTTAAGAACATAGAGTGAAGAAGAAAAGAGATGAAGAAATCTGAGGAAAAACCTTCCAAAGCGTAAGACTTTAGAACAGAAAAAGAGAAGAAATAAGAAAAAGAAAGAAAAGAAAAATGATGATAAAAAGAGGAGAAGAAGAAGAAGAAGAAGAAGAAAGAGGTAAAAGAGAGAAAAGAGAAGAAAAAATAGATAAAAGAAAAAGAAGAAAAAGAAAGCACGATATTGCATGCATCATATAGATAGAGGCATGTCAATTTTTTCTTATTTTTAGACAGATATTTGAAGAATTGTCAAAGAATTTACAAAAGAAAGGAAAGATGTCGGCAACCATAGCAGCGTGAGGCCAGATGTTAAATCCTCCGGGTCATCGGTAAGTCCGTCGGGCACAGTGTTAAGTCCTTCGGGCCACCGTTAAGTCTTTCGAGCATGATGATAAGTCCTTCGGGCCATCAGTAAGTCCTTCGGGCATGATGCGGCAGCCATAGCAGCGTGAGGCCAGATGTTAAATCCTTCAGGTTATCGGTAAGTCCTTCGGGCACGGTGTTAAGTCCTTCGGGCCACCATTAAGTCTTTCGAGCATGGTGATAAATCCTTCGGGCCATCAGTAAGTCTTTCGGGCATTATGTTGTAGCCATAGCAGTGTAAGGCCAGATGTTAAATACTTCGGGTCATCGGTAAGTCCTTCGGGCACGGTGTTAAGTCATTCGGGCCACCATTAAGTCTTTTGAGCATGGTGATAAGTCCTTCGGGCCATCAGTAAGTCCTTCGGGCATGATGCGGCAGCCCTAGTAGCGTGAGCCCAGATGTCGGTAGCCATAGCAGCGTGAGGCCAGATGTTAAATCCTTCGGGTCATCGGTAAGTCCTTCAGGCATGGTGTTAAGTTCTTTGGGCCACCATTAAGTCTTTCGAGCATGGTGATAAGTCATTCGGGCATGATGCGGCAGCCATAGCAGTGTGAGGCCATATGTTAAATCTTTCGGGTCATCGGTAAGTCCTTAGGGCACGGTGTTAAGTCCTTCGGGCCACCATTAAGTCTTTCGAGCATGGTGATAAGTCTTTCGGGCCATCAGTAAGTCCTTCGGGCATGATGCGGCAGCCATAGCAGCGTGAGGCCAGATGTTAAATCCTTCGGGTCATCGGTAAGTCCTTCGGGCCACCATTAAGTCTTTTGAGCATGGCGATAAGTCCTTCGCGCCATCAGTAAGTCCTTCGGGCATGATGCGACAGTCATAGCAGCGTAAGGCCAGATGTTAAATCCTTCGAGTCATCGGTAAGTCCTTCGGGCACGGTGATAAGTCATTCGGGCCACCATTAAGTCTTTCAAGCATGGTGATAAGTCCTTCGGGCATGATGCTACAGCCATAGTAGTGTGAGGCCAGATGACGGTAGCCAGAGTAGTGTGAAGCCAGATGTTAAGTCCTTCAGGCCATTAGTAAGTCCTTCGGGCATGATGATAAGACCTTCGGGCCACCAGTAAGTCTTTCGAGCATGGTGATAAGTCTTTCAGGCATGATGCGACAGCCTTAGTAGCGTGAGTCCAAAGATATCAATAGCCTTGTAAAAAAGAGAGAGAGAAAGAAAAAAGATAGAAAAAAAGTTATAAGAGAAAAAATGAGAAAAAGAAGAAAAAGAAAAAAGGAAAAATGAGCATAAAAAAAGAAAAAAAGAGAAAAAAGAAAAAATCGAAGACAAAGGTTATATAAAGGAGAAACCTACGTTTTCGAGCCCCCAATGAAAGGCTCCATATAGAAAAAGCCCTAACTCCAGAATCTCAAAGAATAACCAAAGGTGAAGAAGTTCTATATAGGGAGAACTTACGAGCCTGAAGATTCGGCCGAGGAAAAGCGGAGAGTTCCAGAAAAACACGTGATTCTGAAGTCGTGAGCAATAAAGTAGGTCAAAAATGAGTGCTTTTGATCTTTGCTTTGTCCTCGTTTCACAAGAACAAGCAAAGAGGGACAATTGTAATCACTCATTTTTGACCGGGTTTTAGTATTATTAGTATTATTTTAATGGTAGTATTATTAATATAAAATTAATGAAAAATAATAAAAATAAAATATAAAAAAGATAAACAAATAAAAAATATTATTATTAATTAAAAAATTAAAAAGCAAAAAAAGAAAAGGAAATTGCGTGGAGCAGGGTGTTCCACGTCTTACCCCCAACCCCACCCCTTGCCAATATAAAGGCTTGCAATTGGCAGCCACAACACAAAAAAAATCAAGCAAGTCAAATGCCAATTTCATTGGCAAGCAAATCGGCTCCCCAATTGGGCGGCTGGCCAGGGTTGGGGGCAGTGCCCTCAGTCCTAGTTGGATCGATCCAACATTCGATCGGGGTCTTATTTTGGATCCGATTTAGTTATTTTTTGGAGAGGTCATGGTAGATCTCGGTGGGGTTCAGCCGGGACTCGTCATTCAAGCTCCTAGTTAGGTATATTTTCTTTCCTTTTATTTGTGTTGTAATTTTTATAATTTAATGAAGTAGTAGTTAATTTAAAATTGTGTTTTTTAGTTTGTATGCTTATTTATGTTTTAGATTAGTATTTATTATGTTTTAAATTTATGTTTTAAATTTATGTTTTATACTTAATATTTTATTGTTAAATTTGTTTTTATTTATGTGTTAGATTAATATTTATGAATGTTCGCATTTTATTTATGTTAGATTTGTTTTTATTTATGAGTTAGATTAATATTTATGTATGTATGTTTTAGATTAGTATTTTATTTATGTTAGATTAGTATTTCTTTATGTTAATATTTATTTTTATTTTTATTGTATTTAAATTATTTGCCATATTTTAGATTTTGCTCACTAAGATTGCATATCGAGATATATTAATTGTCAATGCGGTGCCCTTTATCCGAGCGTAAACGGGGCCAGTATCAGGCGTAGTGATGGTGGTTGGGCGTTTACTCTCGGATAACGGGGCTTTTAAAATTTACTCGCACATATAACCAAATTTTAATTTAATCGTCACTTTAATCCGGAAAGTTTAATTTTAATAAAGCGGTAATTATTAAAATGCCAATTTTGGGCGGTGTGGGGTTGTTAATCCTTCCCCATCCGTAACCGACTCCTGAACCCAACAATTTTTAAATCTCTGGTTCTACGGTGTCCGGTCTACCTTAGTGGCCGGTGGCGACACTATTTTCAAAATAAAATACGGTTTTTACAAAATTCTACGGAAGACATTTTTTAAAACAAAACCAAATAAAAATAACTTTTTTTAACGAAACGGACATCGCTACATCACTTCGCAAACATCGAAATGGCTTTTTTTATTGCCAATATTTCAGCCGAGGCAGGATCCGCATATCCAATTGATTTTGAGAAACTCATATGGGTCTTTCCATATTGGTCTCTCAAAATTCCTCCTATTCTTGCTGGTCCATAATTCTCTTGAACTGCACCGTCCGTATTAATTTTTACCAATCCATTAAGTGGAGCAGTCCATTCATCCTTTACTCTAGAATTCTTTTGCACGCGATAAGCACCACGATTTTGGGTTTTGGATAAACTCATTTGCCGTTATAGGAGCATCAGGTCATTTGGCACGAAACCACCACCCCAGCCGTATGAGTATAAGATCAAACAGTTGAGATTTACTCATACCTTTGCCTTGGAACAATGATTCATTCCTATGCTGCCAGATTGACCAGGATATGGTATAAAAAGCCATTATCCAAATTGATTGCAGCCTTGTTAACGGGCACATCCCAATCCAGCAATTAAAGAAGGATTTTTCTTCCCCCGGATGCGCGCTTCTGACCTCCCATATGTCACACCAGCTATTCCACAAAGACCACAATAGAGGGCATTTAAAGACCACAAAGACCACCCATTTGTCCTCCCAAAACTTCAAGGTTCTTCCATCTCCCACCTGCAAGATCAAGTTAGAAACAAAAGGGTCATTGTTCGCAAAGCACGGGTCCAATGGCCTAACAATTCCCTTCCAAATCCACGACTTTGAATGTCTTGAGTTGTTTGAGGGGAGAAAATTCCCGGCTCCTTTCTCGTATTTATCATTTAAAACTCTCCTCCATAGGCAATTCTTTCCCCACAGTACCTCCACAGCCATTTATACAGCAATGCTCTATTTTTAACCTCGAAGCCAACTAATCCAATCCCCCTAAATTGCTTTGGCAAGCAAAGCACTTCTCACCGTATCCAATGGATTTTCCTGCTTTCAATTGAACCCCAAATTGCTTTGGCAAGCAAAGCACTTCCCACCGTATTTAAAACATTTTAGACTTTGATTTATTTATCATATCAAAATCATTAAAACATTTATTCAGCACTTTCTTCAAGATAATCATTTAAAAACATTGTCTTGACATCCATTGTCAGATCTCATAGTTGAGATCAATCACAACATTTGACAAAAATAATATTTAGGTTAAAATTTTTGTTGAAATTAATTACTTTTATTTTATAAAAATATTAATTTATAATATAAATGATAAAAATATGGTAAGAATATATTTATAACATTAATTAAAATATAATAATTTCATAAAACAGTTATAAATTATGTTACCAAACTAAAAGATAAATGATGAAGAAGAATAAAAAATAAATGATGAAGAAGAATAAAAAATAATATATTAATTATAACATAAATTATAAATAATATTATTATGTTATTTCACAATTTGTCTTATAATTAATATATTTTCATAAAATAAATATAATCAAAATATTTTATAAATAATGAAATAAATCATAAAATTATATAATAATATATTTTTGTCATAATTATAATAGTTTAATTGATGTTATAAATATATTTTATAATAATTTATTATTTATGTTATACTTAATATATTTTATAAAATAAATATAATTAATTTCAACCACTGTTCAACATGAATATTATTTTTTGTGAATTGTGTGATTACTACCTAATTTGATCTAGTGGTTAAGTGTTGGATCGAATCTTCTCTTTAGTTGTCACATTTTTATTGTCCAATAAGGTATCAACATATGTCACTATCTTATTATAGATCATTAAAATAATTACTAGCATGATATTATGTCATGTAAGCAATTAAGCACATGTGGATATGCCACTGATGTGGCACTTTGCGACATAATCAGTTGAGCACCTGTCATTGTTCAACTAAAATTTTCATAAAAAAAGTCATATCGATCAAAATCGAAATGTTGAGGATTAAGAGATTGGCTTCATTATCTTGTTCCATTCTAACTCGACCTTTTATACTAAATTCAAGCTTGAATTTAAATTTTTCACACTTACAAAAAATAATATATTCTAAAAAAGTAATTGAATTTATAAATGTTGAAATCAAATAATAAAATGCTCAAATTTTATTGTATCCATATTATTAATAGCATGAAGTGGTTTTTTTATTATCTAAATATACATTTATTTTAATTAATTATAAAAATAACACTCATTGAAGTTTATTTATCGAAATGACACCCTTTATAACACATAGGGAAAATGCATGGTTGACGAACGCGCTTTGACTACATGCATTATCATGGATTGAAGTGTGCTTTTGGTGGATTTTAAGTAAGGTGACAAGATCTAAGAATCGAGATAAAAAAGATTAATAGTAGCGAGGAAAGAAGAAAATTTTATACGGATTTTGTCAAAAAATATAACGTTTGCAATATGCATTAGCACGAGCATGAGTTGGGTTGAGTGATGACTCGCGTGTATGGGTCTTGTCTTTCATTCATTTAATAAGTGTGTTAAATGACTATATTCAAAGGGGTAAAAAAATCATATCTAACCTATCGTGTATAGGCCTTGCCTTCGTACCACACACGTTATATATTTTAGACAATTTATTTATTTTTTATTTTGTTTCCTGTTACTTTTATTTTTTTTTATTATGGTCCTTAGATTGTATCACCTTACTTAAATCATACTAAAACATCACTAGTAACACTTCTATTTTGTCTAAAAATGTTATTTGGATAAATAACTTTTAGTAAATTTTATTTTAATACTTAATTTATTCTATATATTTAGGTAAGCACCGGGAGGTACCGACTTCACTATAGATCTTTTTTTAATTAAAAAAAAAACAGAAATCGGTGGAACCCCTACCATCCACCTCTGCATGCATGCCCTGCCCTGCCACCTTGCATAAGGAGTTGGAAATATGTTGAAGTCCATTATTTTAATAAAAAAGAATAAATGAACAGTAAAATTGGTATGCTTGCACACCGACTTTTACCTTTAATGTAGCTATTGCTATAGATTAAAAAAAAAATTAATATCACGGTTTTGAGCTCAGGTGTTAGCTAGGTCGGATAGATGGTTTGGTGAACCGAATTAGAGAATTCGAGTCGGTTTCAAGATTAATTCAAAATAAATAATTTTAAAGGGGATCAAAATATGGAAAAATATAGTAAAATCTTCATTTATTATATAAAAGATGTTGGCGGAATCAATTTTGGAAAATTAGTTTTGGAAAAGTGACATTTTGTATAGGTGACCAAAATGTAAGAATAGAAAATCTGTTTTTCTAGTGACTAAATTGTAAAGGGTCAAACTTTGAATCTTTAAGGATCTATTTTTCCCAAAATCTAATATCAGGCTTTCCTCTTTAATTGGCTATTTTAAAAGGTTTTAAAAGAGTATAAATAGGCTTGGAGAATTAATTTTATAATTAATTGTCTAAACAAACTTTACATAACTAACTTTTCTTTAAAATGTTTTCTCAAATTCTCTCCAGCCAAACACTCTTTCCTTCTGCAAAATCTTCGGGTAACATTTTGAATTATTTAATCTTTTGATTTCAAATGAGTTTCCTATGATTTCCTATCAAAACCTTATTGTTTTAATCTTGTTTTCTCATGTAAATCAATCTAATTAAGAGGGAAAGTCAACATTAGAGGTGAACTTCGTTCTTCTCCTCTAATGAATGGCTCTTTACTGAAATTCCCAAGTTATTGATCCTTTATATGTGTTTTCTAATGAGTGTTAGTGTTATAATGAGGTTAATTGCTTTAATTGAAGTTTAATTAATAAATTGAAAGAATCTCGTAATGATTCTGTTTTGCTGAGTTTTGTATTGGATTAGAACACGATTTTGATGTTTTATAATGTTAATAAGTTGGTTTTAACATTGGAATTCCGAAACTAAGTGAATCTCTAATTGAAGGTTGTTAGTTATGAGTTTTTGAGGAGTTGTGGATGTTTAATTAATGTTGGAGGTGTAAGGATGTTGTAAATGTGTTTTTGGATGTTAATTGATGATAATTGTTGGATTAAACCTTTAAGTTTTGGCTGGGTTAAGTTTGGAAGGTGTTTAATGTTGTTTTCGGTTGTTGTGGAAGGAAATTGGTTAGAGATCGATGAGGATTTGTGTGAATTGATGTTACTGGTTTTATGGATGTGTTTAGATACATTAAATACTATGTTATGTTGTGGTTAAAACAGGAAAGTTGATCTTCAAGCTTGTGGAAGGGTTTCGAAAGCTTTAGATGAGTAGTTTGCATCGGCGAATAAAGCTTTGCATTGTCGGTGAGTGAGAACGTGAATTCAGCTTTGAATTGGTTTAAAGGTTGTTATGGGGGTTTAAATTAATCTTAAAACGCTGGTTTAAACGCGGAAGTAAGTATAAAGAGAATTATTTCTCGTTTTCGATTGTCGAAGTTGGTTTTATGCACTTGTTTTTGAATTACATGGTACCTACTTTTATGCATGGTTTAAAGTATGTTTTATACTGTTTTGGATCATATAATGATGATGAATGCATTTGAAAAATGGTTCATGAAGTATTGTGATATACTTGTTAATGAATGGTTGATGCATTGTAAATGGTTTTGTTGATGCATATAAAAACAGTGAGGTACATGGTTAAAATGAATTATATTGGCAAGTGATGTGGTTTAAAATGTTATAGGATATAGTTGGTCGGTCATAAGTTTAATAGTGCACTATAAAAAGTCATCTTGGATGTTGAGGGGTTTATGTGTACCCTAAACTCCATCCAAGTACCCTAACAGTTGAGGGGTTATATGGTACTGAAAACTCCCGTTAGGGGATTATGCATCTAACCGATGATTAGGTTGTGATTGTACCCGGTTGTGATTGTACCTTGAATTCTGGTTTGAATTCTGGTTGAGATTGCATGAAGTGCTGAGAGGACACTTGTGAATCCGTGTATCTGATATAATATTTTGTAAGTTGGAACTTGGTTGATGATCACTTGTAAGCCAATATAATTGATAATGTATCATAATGATGGATTATGTTGTATAATGTTGGTTTATACAAGTTTACTTTTTAAGAATTGCATATGGGTTGTTGTGTATGGAAAAGCTTAAGTTGAGTGTTGCAAAAAAGGTTTTTTGTGTTGGATCCATGATACATGTTGCATATGGTTTAATATGCATGTTTTGGAAATTTTAAGTGCATAGTTTTGTAAGGCACGATGTTTTGAAAGATGTTTTAAATGAGGTTTTCAAAGTGGTTTGAACATTCGTTTTAAATGCATTGATGGTGATTTATTTTAGAGTACTCCTCACTAAGACTTGTATGCTTAATCTCTTTCTCTATCAATGCAGATAAATAAGCGTTGGAGACAGCATGCAAGCAAAAGGTGTTTCCAAAGACTTACTCATTTTCCAGTATGGTTTTGCAATAGACTTGTAGTAATAAAGGCAATGTGGTTAATTGGTGTTTGGGAGGGTTGTTTTGCTAAACTTCCTGTTTGAGCAAGTTTTAATTGTTGTTTTGGACTTGTATGAGGATTTATATGATCGTGAAAGGCTTGAAACCATGTTTTGCATGTTTGAGTAGGAAGCATGCCTATAAAAGTTTTGGTGATTCAAGTTTCGCATGTTGAGTGCCCTTACATGCTTTAATGATTGTGATAAGTATGCCATTGATGTTGTATGATGTCTATATATTTGGTCATGTTTGGAGTAAGCCAAAGTGACATATGTTGGACCTATAGGTCATTGCAAGCCTTCGCATATCGGTACGGGTACCTTGGTTCGGTACGCGAGGTCTGGTGAAGCTCAGGGATACGAGAATTTACAAAGGGTATTGGTACGCCTAGCCACTGTATCGGTACCTCTTTTGCCATTGGAATTTATGTTTCAAAAATATTTCTTAAGGGATTGGTACAGAGGTGGCATCGTATCAGTACGAGCTTGTCCTATACACCGTATCGATACGGGAATACAGGTATTGATACGCAGAGCCGTCTTGTTAGTTAGGCCGTATCGATACGGTCATGTCCGTATCGATACGCAATGGTGTTTCTTTAGGCTCTTGCCTGTTGAAGTTTGAATATTGTGCATTTTAGTCCCTGAATGTTATGTATGCAATTATATAAGTTCAGATGTTTTTTAAGCTAGTATTTGACATGTGAGCATGGAACCTGATTAATGAAAAATTGGTAACTTGGAATTTGGTTAAGTCCTTGTAATTGTGGAAATTATGTTTTGGTCCCTGAAGTGCATGTTTGAGCAATTGAACTTTGTTTGTAATCTGGTCGCATTTTTTACGTATCCTCTGTTGCATGTTCACCTTAGGATTTAAATCAAAGTATTTAGATAAAACAAAAGAAAAAAAAACAGACTCGGCTTAGGTTGTTAGTTCAAGTTTACTTCGGCAAACCTAATGTAGTCCTTTTAACTCGGTTTCGGCTAGACCGGGTTAAGGGGTTACAAAAAGCATGTACACTATTTTGGAAAATAAAAAATCCATGCACATATTAGAGTAATTTCGCCAGGGATGAAGGGACTCTAGCAAAAAAACAAAAATAAAAATTAACATTAAACAACACCCTTTAGACTAGCTATCGCAATAAGTTAATGAGAAAAGGTTGATAAATCAAAGAGTCTGGTTATTTTAGTATTCATTCATTTATTTCGGTGTGTTGTTGGAAAGTTACACATTGAATTAAATTTGAAAGAAACAAAAAGGGTGTGGAGCCCACAATACAACATCCTCCAATCACCAAATGCTACGTCGTGAGACAAGATAACACTTCAAAAATTCAAAACAGGACAGATATTCTATTAGATCATGCTTGCCACTCCCCAGTAACTTTTTTTTTAAAAAAAAATAAACTTTTTGTCAAAATATTAGTAATTACTTTAACAAAAAAAATCCTTAAATGTAACGATAAATTGGATATTTCGAGTTAAGCAGAAGTTAATTTTATCCTGATATTTACTTTTTAATATAATTTATGGATTTGAAATTTAAAAATATTATTTCTCGATCTAGAATATATTTCTGGAACTTGTTTGATTGGCATAATGAATATCTTGGATTTTTATTTTTAATGAGATTTATAGAACGAACTCAAAAATTTGTCTGCAAAGTGTATGTGTTTTGTCAAAAAATTAAAAATATGTATGGACTGATACTATTTTGTAATCTCCTTAAGATTATTTTAAAAAATAAAAATTATAGAACTCGTGTGGTTGATATGACAAGTATCAATTTTTTTTATTGAGTTTCCATGGAACTCATTTGATTTTGACACAAAAAAAAAACATTAAATAGTAATATTTTACGAAACTTATCATGCTGGTACGACGAGTTCCATAAAAACTATCAAAAAAATAAAATAAATTTGAAAATTCATCATACCAGTCCGAGATTTAACATTTTTTAAATGTTAATGTTTGAATAAAAAAACTAAGAAGGATAGAAAACAATAGTTTATATTTTTTTATAAAATATTTAATATTTTTATATTCTTGACAACAACCATCATAATTTTATTCACGTTAAATCAACCCAAACGGATTATTTAATTACAAGTAGTTTATGGAAATTATAGATATTTTTATTTATATAAAAATCAGTTCAATAATTGAAATAAAATATAATTCTCTCCTTATCAGCTTTGTTTTATTAGTACAAAATCTGGTCCGCTTATTCTATCGCCTTACTCTTCTCATTCATCATCTTCTGTTCAACAAAAATAAGTCAAACTTTAAACCCAGAATTTCTTTTTCTTTGTTTTTCTTCATTTAACCAGATTATCAATTAAGTGAAACAAAGAGAGCATGAACAGGGAAGATATTGCTAAAAATCGGCATTTCCTCGCCGACAGGAGATGGGTTTTCCCTCTCGTTATCGCTGGCCTAATCGCCGGAGCGATTTTAACCTCAAGTTTCATAAAAGCAGCCGACTACTCGGTGCTATGCTCCGTCGCCAACACTAGTTCATCACAAGCCGTTGCTGAAGTCTCCGTCGCCAACACCAGATCATCATCTCAAGCCGTTGATGAAAACCCCGCCATGCCGGTCCAACTCCAGGCCATCATCCACTACGCCACCTCACGCATCGTGCCGCAACAAAGCTTCGGGGAGATCTCCGTTACGTTTGACGTCCTCAAGAAACGTTCCCCTTGTAATTTCCTCGTCTTCGGGCTCGGCTACGATTCCTTGATGTGGAATTCGCTCAATCCGAATGGGCACACTATATTCCTCGAAGAGGATCCAAAATGGGTGCAGACGGTGCTCAAAGACTCGCCGAGCCTCCACGCGCACCCCGTCAAGTACCGTACGCAGCTCAAGGAAGCCGACGCTTTGCTCTCCCATTACCGCTCAGAGAAGAACTGTTTCCCGTCGAAAGCTTATTTGCGCGGCAACAACAAGTGCAAGCTTGCCTTGACGGGGTTTCCCGATGAGTTCTATGATACGGAGTGGGATTTAATAATGATCGATGCGCCGCGTGGGTATTTCTCGTCAGCGCCCGGTAGGATGGCGGCGATATTCTCGGCGGCCGTCATGGCGAGGAACCGGAAAGGTCCCGGCGTGACGCACGTGTTCTTGCACGACGTTGATCGGAAGGTGGAGAAGACTTTCGCGGAGGAGTTTCTGTGTAAGAAATACTTGGTGAAGGCAGTTGGTAGACTCTGGCATTTCGAGATTCCGACCGCCGCTAACATGAGCAGCCACGGCGGTGCTCAGTTTTGCTAAAATGCTCCCCCTTCAGCCATGGTTCATGTGTGTTGGAATTCAATCATAAATGATAGTGGTAATTTTTTATTGTACTGAATTAGAATTTTGCTTTTATATTATAATAAATAAGAATAAAATAAGGCTTCTTTTTTCTTCTTCTTCTTCTTCTTCTTATTAGTTTTGGTGGTGGTGGGATTGATTGAAGAAAGTGAGTACTTATGGTTGCTGAGAAGGCGTAATAATAATAGATGTTATAATAATAATATTATTATTAGTGATGTGTAAAAGTAAAATTAAATTATATGTATCATAATATAAATTAATGTGTTTGAGAATGGAATTTAAATATTCGAAAGTTTGAGGATAAATTAAAACGTTTAAAAGTTTAGAGACTCATTTAGATTGAGTCATAGTTTAAGGATAAAATTAAAATATTTAAAATTTTAAAAACCAATTAAAATGAATGTAATAATTTGAGGAAGTGTCATGCAACTAACTCTTTTAAAATAAGCTGTTTGTATGTTATAATGATTAATTTTAATTCGAGTTGATAGAATATAAATTATAAATGTGATTATATTAATAATACTTAAAAATACTTTTGTGCGACTTTTTAGTTACATTTTTAGGTTTTTAAGAGGATTTAATTTTTTTCTGATATAATAGATAAATAAATATTTATTCTAATCCATGTTAATAATATTTTTTGAAAGCCCTGAAACTATTTATTGTTGATCAAGAATCCTTTTGGTTGACCCATGAATTTCCAATTTTAAGCACGATCTCCTCCATTATTAAACAAATCCCATCTTTTGTTCTTAATTTGTCCAAAACGCAATGATTGAGATTTACAATGGAGTTTTATGTGTTCAATAACCAATCATTGCAACTATACTTTCTAACTAAATAAATTTTAAGTCACAAATTTAATTATAAATAACATATATATGTATAATTACAATTATAATTAATTAGCAGAACTCATAAACATATTTATAATCAATATATATACATATTTACAATGCACAGAATAAATATGAATAAGAGCAAATATTTTTGGTCGATTGATCAAGCTGTTCGTCATTATTCCCTGATAATTCTATAGGTTATTGGCTCTAGACCTAATATGAGCACCCATTCCCTTCCCTCAGTTCCTTTTTCTTCCCCTCTAAATAAAATTAGAATTAGAATAAAGGTTTATAAAAAAAATATAGATAAGATAAGCTCCACATGTAATGAAGTTTAAATAGAAATTAATGTGGACCGAGAGTACACTCAATTTTATATGGTGGGATTCCAAAATTAAATGTTTAATATTTTTAAGTTTATATCATAAATAATTATGTAAAATATATCACATTTTTTATTTGGCTTATATAACAAATAAGTATTTAAAATATATTGATTTTTTTATTTAAGTATTTAAATTTTTTATCAAAATAAATACCTATAGTATATTTTTTTTGTCAAAATAGGTACCTAAAGTATTTTTTTCAAAATAGGTACACAATGTATTTTTTAATCAAAATTGCATGTCAACTTTTAGGAAACTAGATGAAAAAAATATGTTTTATGTATCTATTTTGATCAAAAAATACTTTAGGTAACTATTTTGACAAAAAATATATATTTTAGGTACTTATTTTGATAAAAAAAAATATTTAGGTACTTAAATAAAAATGATAGTATACTTTAAGTACTTATTTGTGATATAAACCTTTTTATTTAAGCACTTCAAATATTTTTTGGTCAAAGTAAATACTTGAAGTTAAAATCTTTTTCATTTAAATATTTTTTTGGTCTAAATAGGTACTTAAAGTATCCCGTCATTTTTATTTAAGTTCCTAAAAGTTGACCCATGACATTAATTAAAAAATATTTTATGTATATAGATGAAAAATCGTGTACTTTATGTACCTACTTTAATCAGAAAAATACTTTAGGTACATAGATGCAGGGCCGATTCAAAGATTTAAGGGCCTTTAATATATAATATAAAAGAAGTATAATGTTTTTTTCAAATAAAGTTCCCTCAATACAAAAATGTTAGATTACTCTATTGATCAACATAAAATGACTTACAAACATAAAAAAATCTAACATTTTCACTTAAAAAGTGTTGTTCTTCTTGCATAATTTGAAGCAAATTCATTTACAATGCTGTCAATATCATCTTCTTCTAAAAGACCGCTCTCGATTGCCGTCAAAGCAAGTCCATTTAGCCTTTATTGCGACATAGTTGTCCGTCAGTATGACTTCGCAAACTTCAATTTTGAAAAGCTTCGTTCTGCAGAATGAATAGTATAGGAATAGTCAATAAGATTATATTGCAATTGTCGCATTTGAAAAGTTAATGGAATTGAGCGGCCCTCGTCGCAATTAATGTTTGGATTAAGATTTTTTTTAAATTGTTATATATTTTTTACAATATTTTTTGAGAATATATATATGGGTTAGGATCCACTTACACAGTGTAAAACTCTATAAGTTCTACACGTTTTTTGGATCGCTAGATGGCGGAATGAATGGCTGAGATTAACTCCTTACTTTTTTTCCAAGTGATAATTTTCACATATTCTACTGTTACATTGTGTATATGTATTAGAGAACTTATTTGGGCCCCTACATTTCTCAACTCTACCAAAATTTTGAGAGATATATTATATATTAGAGAACTCATCCAAGTGCCTAGATGAAAAAGTTACTATCCTTCAAATATTTATTTGTGATATTATTCATATTTTTAAAGTTTCAGTATTTGTCAACTCTACCATTTTTTGGTAATAAATAGACTTTATTCAAAGAAAGTCAGTATAATGTCGACGGGAGATCACCATCCTCATGGAGAGGAACAAAAATTTCATTAGGGATCTATAAAATAAACAATAAATAGTAGTCAGAGTCATGAGATGTCATCTTTGCCATACCGTCGACGATCATGTTACCTTCACGATACATGTGTGAAAATTTAACGTATCAGCTGTCCCGTAAAATTGCGTAAAGATGTTGTAGTATTGTTAAGTACATACCATCAACAATATGTTACTTAAGCATATTGTCACGCCTAGAAAGAGGAGGGGACATTATAATCCCACATCGGAAAGGAAAATAGAGATCTTGGGATATATAAACGGTGGCGATGTACATCCTATCAGACATGTCTTTTGGGAAGAGGGTAATGGCCTCGTGACAAGTGGTATCAGAGTGACCCTTTGACTGTTCGATTTCATGCTGACCGCCCATGAGTGGGGTAGGCAGGGTGGACAACCGTGACAATTAACCCATCACGAGCATGGTTGACTCGTGACGAGGGTGTCACAAGGTTGAGTGAGGGAGTATGTCACGCTTAGAAAGAGGCGAAAACATTAATCTCACATCGGAAAAAAGGGAGATCTTAGGATATATAAACGATGGCGTTATACATCTTATCAGACATGTCTTTTGAGAAGAGGGTAATGGCCCTGTGACAAGTGGTATTAGAGCAACCCTTTGACTGTCTAATTTCACGCCGAGCGCTCATGAGTGGGGTAGGTAGGGTGGACAACCGTGACAATTGACCCATTATGAGAATGGTTGACTCGTGACGAGGGTGTCACGAGGTTGAGTGGGGGAGAATGTCATACCTAAAAAGACACGATAACATTAATCCCACATCGGAAAGGAAAAGAGAGATCTTTGGATATATAAATGGTGGCGCTGCACATCCTATCAGACATGTCTTATGGGAAGAGAGTAATGGCCCCATGACAATATTCATTGCTTTGAGACTATTCGATTCCACAATCAAACAAGAATGCTCCAACTGTGAAGAACATTTGAGGCCTTCATAGATACCCAATAATTCAGCTTCTAAAACCGAGCACATAAGGATAAATTTAAAGAATCCAAGCACCCATCTCCCAAAATAAACATGAATAATACTGTCACACAAAGCCGAACCATTACGACCACTCTGTGAACCATTAATGTTAAGCTTGTAAAAACCTTGTCGAAGGTGGCACCAATTCACAGCATGATGCCCATAGCAAATAGTCAGATTATGCGACACGGTATCCCCAATGAGAATGTTATTACCCAAGAGGAAACCATTCTAGCTTAGCACACACACCAGGTGTTTATGATGAGTACATGTGTGAAGGGGAATCTCAAGGGCTTGTTGGTTTTCGTAGCTAGTATTTAAAGGCAATAGAAAATAGAATGGGGATTATGGAATATTTGAAACCATTGGTTGTGACTAATTCTCTCCCTATCCCTGTCTTCTTTTCCTCACTATCATTTTTTCTGTTACTGTAATTTTTCTTTCTATCAATGAAATCTAGTTGAATGCTTGAGCTCCTATCCTTGAATACTTGACTTCTTAACATTTGGTGCTTTCATTGAGATTCGAAAAAAATGGCGAATGATCATGAATCTAGCAAAACCTTGCAAGATACGTTTTCTTTTTTCCCAAAATCAGTTTATGTTGAGTTACCCAAATTTGATGGCACAAATGCAGCGTCATGGATTGCTCATGCCGAAGAATTTTTCAACTTTTCTCAAACAGAGGATACTATTTGAATTACTCTTGCTGCATTTAATTTCGAAGGAATAGCTCATCGATGGTATCAATGGATGAAGCGATATAACCAGCTATCATGTTGGGAAAATTTTATGAGAGCTATGAGGGCAAGATTTCTGTCCACTGATCAAGACAACCTAAGCACAATATTCACCCATGTGTTCAATGAATTGCCAACACAAAAAAATCTAAAATTGGCAATAAATCGATCTAGGGAAATAAGGGACTTGATTTGTAGACTTGTGCAGTTAAGCTTGAGAACACTGCTGCAGAAAACAAACAAACGCTTTAGGATATAGTACGTCAATTGGTTGTTATATCGTCAAAACTGGGACTGGCTTCCAAGGCATACATCGAAAATAAAGAATCAAGGGGCTCAATCACAAAGCCCTACCAGGTGTTTGACGAATTGGAAACAATCATTGACACTGAGATTGACAAGCAAACGATTCAGAGCATTAGGGGGACTTGATGATCAACAGTATGATCGCTATGTGTTCGATGAATTGCCACCTTCAATTGCCAAAAAAATTGCAGATCAAACGTTTCAAGGTGGTGAGAGAGTTAATTTTCCAATTGATACACCAAGGATCGTAGGTTTGCCTAAAACTATTGAGTCAATAAAAAACCACGTGGAAGATAAAAATATTGGAACACATAAGCAATTGTCAAAGGAGATTGGAAATAGCACCAGGAATCTTATCAATGGTAGTAAGTGCAACAATCGTAACTTTGAATTTGATTTTCAAACTGTCAGATATTTAGGATTAAAATCCTTGACGTTGTGTGTATCACATGTTGCTGAAAATGGGTACCATTCACAACTTATGGGTGTCGCATTTAAGAGATTATCTAGTAGGTATTTCATGCTTATTGTTGACGTTGGGGCAGACCTTAAAGAGGTTTATTCATTGTCGTTTATGCATGTGAAGAAATTGTCTTATTTTGATGATCCTTACAAGTTTAGGCTTTTGTTAACGGGAAAGTGTATGATCCAATTCATTAGAAGTTTCAGAACCAATAACGACAAATTTGTTTTTAAATGGTTCTTTCTTTGGAGGCTTCAACTCGGTATTTTTAGAGTTTTGATCATTTTCCTAGTGCATTAATTAATTTGGTTAAAGCTAATCAGGTTGTTAAACTTGCAAAAATGGTTGAGACACTTGTTATATATCCTCAATACATGCTAATTTGGAACATGGTGAAAGTTTATGGGGATAAGAACTTGCGACGGGTTAAGTATTTGAATGAAATGCAAAACAAATTAGCTCTAAGTTTTTTGGTTGAGTCTATCAAGCCTAGTTTACATGCTTCTCGTGTTGAAAGTTATCGTGTGATTGGAGCTCGACCAAACATTGAAATAGTGTAAAAAATTATAATTATTAACCAGGATGAGAGGCAGAAGATTGTAAAAGTAAAGTTCCCAGGACTGTTCCAAGAAGAATTATTGAGGGATGGGAGCCCTAACGAATTAAAAAACTTTTAGAAGTGTTGTGTGGTGGCTGGATTGAACTTTTCTTGTATGACATGGTGTGGTTTGAAGAGAAAAAGAAGCTTTCATTACCTAGTGTTTACTTGGATGATCAAAACATTCTAATTATTCATTTTGGCTTCTATGATGATGATCATGTCAGGAAGAAAGCATCAGTGACTAATTGGATGCGGTTAGATCCATTTTCTTTGGCTAATGAGACACAAAAGGATTGAAAACTTCAGCATCTAGAATACATGATATAAATTTCTCATAACTGTCTGCAGGTTCAATGAAGTTTTATACTCATCTTTCTGGCCTGAAATTAGAGGTTGTGTTACAGGCTAAAGAACTTTTAGCTAATGAAAAGGAGTATACAGAATACATTATGTTAGTTGACTTGGGAGGGAATAATGTTGGAAAGGTTTCGAAGTTTGGGTTTGTTAAGGTCGAGAATCTGATGAATATCAAGCAATATTCCCATGTTATGCAGATCAGTTCAACGACTATAGGAGAATCACTTACTGATATAACTAATCAGGATATTTTGTGTGAAACATTTTTCATCAAAACTGTTAGTTGGGGGACAAAGGTAAAAGTAATAGAGTTGATTCGAAGACTAGAAGTTACAAGACAATGACCATATAGAGGTGGATTTGGAGGCATGTCATTCTTTGGTGAAATGGATATTGTCTTTGTACTGAGAATCATTATTTTTCCAATGGCAGCTCATTATGACACAAGGTTGTTCAAAGATGAAAACAAGTGTCCAGACTTGGGCGCTCATGTCCAAGCTGGGGCTGGAACAACGACAGGAAATGTTCCTGATTTTTCTTGGTTATATCCATTATTTTAAGTCTCAATGCTCAAGTCAAGTCACATATTCTTCAACAACAAGTCTCCACTGCCTTTGTTGGGATATTTGGGTTCAACATCTTCGAACCTTGAGGACAAAGTTCCTCTTGTAGAGAGGAATATTGTTATGACCCAAGAGCAAATCATTCTAGCTCAGCACACACATCAGGTGTTTATAATGAGTACATGTGTGAAAGGGCATCTCAAGGGGTTGATTTTCGTAGCTAGTGTTTAAAGGCAATAGAAATAGAAAGGGGATTATGGAATATTTAAAAACATTGGCTGCGACTAATTCTCTCCCTATCCCTGTCTTCTTCTCCTCCCTATCCTTTTTTCTGTTACTGTTATGTTCTTTTCTATCAATGAAATCTAGTTGAATGCTTGAGCTCATATCCTTGAATACTTGAGTTCTTAACAGAGAGGTCGGCACATATCCACTTTCAGCGGACAACTATACTCCCACAATTTAGTATTTATACCAAAATTTTATTAGCAGCAAATATTAGAATTTATTATGCATTATAAGGAAGTGGTTAAGAGATGATAAGAAAGAAAAAAAAAAACATAGCAGTTTAATTATAGAAACTTTTACCTGATTAGATCAGATAACATGCACGTGTTGATAGTCTAGATTCAAGTAAATTACTTATACCCTAAGATTGAATCAAAACGCCATGAAGGGCCCATGTTTTTCTTTGTGAAAAGCGACTCCGTCAGAGGAGTTAAAAATATCAAAAGAATATATGAGATGAATGATATTTCCGTAGACACTAGTTCTCAATATATTGGTTTAATAATTCTCTGGAATAAGAATATTAAAGTGGATTTATTAGCTTACTTGAACATCCATATAGACATTTCTTTTGAATTTGAATTGCAGAAATTTTGATTTACTGCTATTCATGGTTATAGCGATCGTTGTATGAAACATGAAAAGTAGAATCTCCTTAATAGAAATCAGAATACATCCCCATTGTCTTAGTTCATTGGACGTGATTTTAATGAGTTACTTTCGGATACTGCAAAACAAGGGGGTAGACAACGGCCAACAGATATTTCATCGTTTCATGATGTTTTAGACCAAAATGATATTTGAGATTAAAAACCTACCCGGGGTTGGTATAAATGAAAGGGTAAAGTTCACAAATGGTACCTGAATTTTGGTAAATTATTCAATTTGATAACCAAACTTTCAATTGCTTCAATGTTACCATTAAACTTTTAGTTTTGCTTCAATGTTACCACTGACCCATTAACAAACGTTAACAACATTTAAAATATTTTGTATAATAACACATTTAGTCCACGTTTGTACATTCAAGCAATTTAGTCATAATTCAAAAAAAATAACCCTCATTATTTAAACATTATTTCAATTTAACCCTATTTTTTATCTTAAACTTGAAACTCAAAACCCTAAACTCCTAAATCTTAAACCCCAAACTCAAAAATATCATGTATAATAATAAAAGAGACAGTGTCAGAACATATACTTCAATGCCCAAATTTGTAGCTGAAAACCAACTTTCTGATTAACCTTCCCTGCTCCCAACTTTCTGAACCTAAAATTTTCAATGAATGGAAACAAGAATATAAGAGACAGTGTCAAAACATATATCTTTGTATCTCAAATACACTGCCCGTATAATTCTTTAAAACACTAAGTACATAATGTAGCGACTAATTTGAAAGTTCTCCGGTGTCACTTGTAAGAACTGGTTTTTAATTTTTAGAAAATATAGGAAAAAAGATGAAGTCGCCACCGGTCACTTGGTTTTTAATTTTTAGAAAATACAGTGTTCCATTATTTGGGGTAAACTTGGTTAGCGTCATTGCGGTGATTTTTGTTTACTTTTGAATAATGAGGCATTTAAAATTAACTCGTATTTATAAACGGATCTTAAATTAAATTAAATTCGAACTCGTAAGTTCCAATAATAAGGCAACGTCTAATCGACTAGATTGAGGCAAGTGCGAAGCTTCCAAATTCTGTTTTGGTTGAGCTCAGTGAGGGAAACTGTGTAGAGGTTGGAGTAGAGCTCATTTGGGCCCCTCCTAGGTGTCCGTATTGCTGCATTTTTGGGCACCTGGAAGAGAAGTGCTCTAGGAGAGTTGTAGCTGGCAGTGTGGTTTCGGTTCGAGAGGAAATTATGCAGGCAATTGATGGTGATGAGTTGATACCTATCGAGAATGCTGGGCAGCAGGTAGGCCTTGTGGAAGAATCTGTTGTGTCGCAGCATGAGTCTGGTAACCATGAATTAGCTGATGGTATTGCTTTTGTTGAATCTGTTAATCCTGTTAAATTTGTAGATTCTGTTAAGCCGGTGAATTCTGTTGCTTTTGATATCACTGAGAAAACTGCTGAGAATATGGTAACTTGCATAAATATTACATCTGTTGAATCTGGTGTTACTCTGAAAAATGTTGAATCTAGTGTTACTCTGAAAAATGTTGAATCAGGTGTTACTCTAAAAAATGTTGAGCATGTTGTAACATGCGTAAATGCTAAATCTGTTGAAGCTTTGGGAATTGTTGGTGACACTGTTAATGATAATGAAGGTATTAATGTTGAGGATATTGGTTTTGGTGGTGAGGATGTTGTAATGTCCTTGAAGGGTGATTTGGAGATGGTGGTTAATTCGTTGGACAAGTTAGAGGCTGTTGACCCTCCAAGGAAGGTACGAGCTGCTGCGGATGGGGTAACAACACTTATGAACCAGTTAAAACCAAAAGGAAAAGGGGTGAAGGTAATAAAAAGAAGGGTAAGGGTGGTAAAAAAGGTGGTGGCTCCCCTCATATTTGATGACTTTTTTGACTTGGAATGTGAGGGGTGTAATGACCCCTCAAAAATAAAAGTGATTTTGAATTTGGCTCGGGAGTTGAATATTGAGGTTCTATGTTTGCTTGAAACTAGGGTGAAAGTAGTTAATGCATTGTCTATGTTCCAAAAGCAGTTTAAAGGTTGGTCAGTGTTGCATAATTATTCTAGTGCTGTCAATGGTAGGATTTGGTTTTTGTACAGGGGTTCTTGGCAGGTAACTTCAATATGCCAAAGTGACCAGCATATTACTCGTTTGCTGAAGAAAGATGATATTCAATTGTTTTTTTTGCAGTTTATGGATCTAATAGTAGAGATGAGAGTATGAGGCTTTGGGAACAGGTGACTTCAATATTACTAGGAGACCTCAGAAAAGCTCTGATTTTGATGGTAGTCAAGCTGTTACTGGACCTATGCATGATTTCCTTAGTTTTCTTTATGAGGTTGATGTTATTGACCATAACTACAATGGGGCAGTGTTTACTTGGTGTAACAAGAGGGAGGAGGCTCACTTATCTAGGAAGTTGGATAGAGTTTTGGAGAATCAAAGTTGGCTCCAACAGTTTCCAAATGCAAGGGTGGAGTTCTTGGCTCCAGGATGTTCGGATCATTGTCCAAGTCATGTGTTAATTGATGTTCCTTTGAAAAGGCCGCCTCGGCCTTTCAAATTCTTTTACTTCTGGGCTGATCATCCTAATTTTTATACTATTATGGAGAATTCTTAGAGGGTGGCAGTGGAAGAGAATCCATTGCAAGTTTTGTTTGCAAAGTTAAAGAGATTGAAGAGCTTTTAAAGAAATTGAATAAGGATTTTATGGAGGCTTGCACTTACGGGTCCTTGAGCTAAAGAAGGCATTGGAAGATGTTCAGCATTTAGTTTTGTCTGCTCCTACTGTTGATTCTATTGCTAGGGAGAAAGCTCTTTCAAGGGAGCTTTGTGCTTTGGTTGATGCTGAAGAGAAGTTTTTGAGGCAGAAATCGAGGGTGCAGTTTATAAAGGAAGGGGATAGCAACTCTGCTTATTTTTTCCGTCAAGTAGCTGCCAGACAGTCTTTTAATACTATTCATGTTCTTCATGATAACCAAGGGCGGAAGTTGGATACTTTTGAGGATATCTCGGTTAAACTGATTCGGCATTTTTCTGAGGCTTTGGGGGCTACTGATCCAAATATTGTTCAGTTTCCTGATAAGATTTTAAAGGAGATTTTGGGGGTGGAAATCACAGAGACCATGAGGGATCATTTGGTTGCTTCGGTTACTTCCAAAGAAATTAAATAGGTGTTATTTGCAATGAATGGGAATAAAGCTCTGGGACCTGACGGTTATCCTGCATGTTTTTTTTTCAACTTTGTTGGAGGATTATTGGTGCCGACTTCATTAATGTTGTTAAGTACTTCTTTTTAACTAGTCACTTGCCTACTAGTTTTAATGCAACTATTATTACTATGGTACCTAAGGTGGATGCTCCTCTGTGCTCTACTGATTTTAGGCCTATATCATGTTGCAATATTGTCTATAAATGCATCACTAGGATTCTAGCTAATAGATTGAAAGTATGGTTGCATGATTTAATTCTTGAGAATCAAAATGCTTTCCTTACTGGTAGCGATTTGGCAGAGAATGTTATGTCAGCCCAAGAAATTGTGAATGGATATGGTCGTAAGCATATTTCTGCTCATTGCGCCTTAAAAGTTAATCTCCGTAAAGCTTTTGACTCTTTAAACTGGAGTTTTATCTTTCAGCTGTTTAGAGTTCTCAGTTTCCCTATTCAGTTCAGTGGATGGATTTCTGCATGTATCACTCATTCTCAATTCTTTGTTGATCTGAATGGTGGTTTGGTTGGTTTTTTCCCTGGTGGAAAAGGGGTAAGGCAGGGGGACCCATTATCACCCTACATATTCATTCTAGTTATGAATGTGTTATCTAAACTGTTAAATCTGGCTAGTCAACATGGAGTTTTGATTTTTATCCTCGATGTAAAAGGATTGGGCTCACGCATATTTGTTTTGCTGATGATCTTCATATGTTCACTAAAGGCACTGTTGATGATATGCTAGGAGTTAAGAATGTTATGGCTTTATTTTATTTGATGTCTGGGTTGCAAACCAATGCTTCTAAGAGTGAGTTTTTTCTGCGGGTGCTGGGGAGGCTGAGATGAATAATATTGTGGAGCATACTGGTTTTCGTATAGGTTCTCTTTTAGTTCGTTATTTGGGGGTCCCCTTGGTCACTAGAAGCCTGACTGCTAGTGATTGTGAAAGGCTGGTTGAGAAAATTGTGCAAAAGATACGTCGTTGGCCATCAAAATGTTTATCTTTTACAGGCAGGTTTTAACTTATTCAGTTGGTCCTTTTTAGTATCCAAAACTTTTGGTGTCGAGCTTTTATATTGTCTTCCAAAGATTGAAGAGGATTGTGAGTTTTTGTAGCTCTTTTCTTTGGAAGGGTTCAGATGGGGTGGCTAAGGGGGCTCGTGTGAGTTGGGATTGTATTTTTCACCCGAAAAATGAAGGGGGGTTAAGGGTGAAGAACATTTTTGTTTGGAATCGTTCATGTATGATGAGGTGTTTATGGGTTCTTTTCGCTCAGACGGGTTCTTTGCGGGTGGCATGGATTGAAAAATATGTCCTTAAAGGTGTCCCAGTTTGGCAAGCCAATGTAAAGAGCACTTCAAGATGGGTTTGGAAGAAGATTTTAAAGTTAAGGATGATTTTGCACGTGTGGGAAATTTGGGTGGTGAATATAAAGCAAGGAAAGTATGGGAGGCCCTTCGACATATGAATGAAAGGGTTCATTGGTTTTAAATTATTTGGGGTGGATTGGCTATGCCTAGATATTCTTTTGTTGCTTGGCTTGTAATTTTGGACAGGTTACCTACCAAAGCTAGGATGATGCGTTGGGGTGGGCAGGTTGATTTACAATGCATAATGTGTCAGGGTAGGATAGAGATCAGTTTTTTGCTAGGTGTATGTTTTCACGGCAAGTTTGGATTGAGATTATGTTGGCTTGTCACAAGTTTGATTCTTTGAATGATTGGTCGGTATGGTGCAATGGGTGCAAACTAATGGCAAGGGAAAAACCCTTGGAGATGTGATCATTCGACTAGCGTGGTGTTGTTAGCTATATTATATTTGGCAAGAGCGTAACTATAGATTGCATGGCAAGGGCCCTCGTCTTCCGGTTGCTATTGTCTCATTGATCAGGAAGGATATACGTATGAGATTGTCTGGTAACGTGAAATTCACCTCTCTTTCTTCTACTCTTGTTGTCCAGTGGGGGCTTGTATAGGCTATTGGTTTATTCTTTTGCTTGTCGATACATAGTTGTTATTTCCTTTTGATATGGTGTGATTCGTTGTAAAGAGATGGTACTTTGGATGAATAAGAAATACCTCATTTATCCAAAAAAGAAATATATGTGTATATATTCATATATAATATATAAATTATATAATATATAAAAAAACAAGATAAAAGTGATGTAAAAACAAGGGAATAAGGACGGCGGAGACCAAAACGGTAATAAAACCATAGATTTTCAAACTCAATAGGAGATCTCATGACGAAATTGGAAAGCTTGAAAATGTTTTAAGGACTGCGGAAAGAGTTAAGATAAGGCGAAGGGACTAAAAACGGTAATAAAACCATTTTTTAATGTTGGTATAAACACAAAAACAGTTCCCATTTTCTTTTATAATCCAAAACCGAACAAAAAACAAGTCTTTCAACTCTCTGGAATGTTCTTATGAGTTCAAGAGAACTTAAGAACGCTGCCGCGATTTTCAAAATCTGGTGGCCTTTTCGCCATGCTCCTTCGTGTTGATCACCGTTCGCCAGCGGCCGACGAACCCGAAAACAAACTAAAAAACCCCTTTTTCCTTCATAAAACTCAGATCTGACTTTAGATTTTCAAAAACAAACCCCCAACTTCGTGAAATCCTTAAAAATTGAGACCCAAACTCTTTTTTTTTCAAAACATTTTTTTTGTTTTTTTTAAAACCTAAATATTTTAAAAAAGATGAAACAAGACAGTCTTGTTCCTCGGCAACACCCACCTCAGCCGTCGTCGCAACGGCAGCCTAAGACCAGAGCGAGGTACTAAACCCTAACTCTCTTTTTATTATTTTTTGTGCTTCAAAAAGAAAGGAAAAAAGAAGATTAGAAGAGAATACCTTTGAACAAAGTTGCTTTTTTTGCTTTGTATTGATCTTTGAATGTAAAAGTTGTTACAATAGGTTAGGATGTTTCATTCTTATACCCTGATTACACTGAATTTAGGAAAATAAAAAATGAAATGAAAATATCTCATTGGTTCTGAATTTTTGTCTGGATGCATTTTATGAAATTCTCTGATTTTTTCTGGATTTGTGTTGGCATATGGGCTGTTGTACGGACCATTGAGGAAGGGGAACAACACTGGTTGCATCGCTGGAGAGACAAAGGGGATCGGTGCTTGCGTGGCTAGCTCTTGGCCGTTGAAAAGTCACCAATCGATGTGGCACTGACATGGCGACTGACATGGCTGGAGACGCGGTGGCTGTTGGAAGGTCCCGGGCTCTGCAGCAGTTGAGGAGTCACTCCTTGGCGGCTAGTGTTAGGACCATTGGCGTTCAAGCCAAACATTGTTTAGGATATGGGCTTAGTGGGCCTCGGGTATAGTTGGGTAATGGGTTTAGGTGGATTTGGGTAATGTAATTAGGACCAAATTTTGGACATGTAAAATATGAACATCGATTTTAATGGATATGAAATTTTGGTTTAATTTTAATTGATTTTATTTAATTGGACTAAATCCCGGAAGAAAATAGGCTATTACACATACTAGAAAATTTTGCAGTTGACGGTGAGAAGGAAAGGTTGTTAATGTGAAATAATAACATGAAGGAAATTTTCATAGCAACATAATCGATTCATTGTCATGCACGAGTCGCCTGCTTTTTTTTTTTCTTCTGTTGAACAAGGTTACTGTTATACCAAGATCAGTTGACATTTATGCCAAGCTACAAGCTGTGATTATTTAAAAAAGAAAATCACAACAAGTTGCCATTTTTGCAAATAGAAGTTGACTTTGGAGTTATTATTTTTAGAGATTTAAATAAGAGCAATATTCGTCATTGAGATTTGTGGTGATTGCTTGTTATAGTATTGATTATACTATCAAAGCGATTTAAAAATATTTCCGCAACCACTTTAAATGTCTTATTTTACTTTCATCATGTGTGTGAGTCAAGGCAAATATTAAATGTTATGTTAATACAATTTTGGAATAAATTGGCTAAGAGTTGCAGGTGATCGAATGGAAATTCTTTGGGTCGGTATAGAGACATACAACGCATATTTTGCATCAGATTATATCTGTCTGAAACCCCAAATCTAATATAGAGAGTGAGGTTAAAGGCATGGATTGTATTTCGCGTCCCAAAAGTACTTTGAATAAAAAAATTAAAAATAAGATTTAGTGTTTTGAGTTTCAAGTGTAAGATTTAGGGTTAAATTACTTTTAATAAAAAATAGGGCTAAATTGAAATAATGTTTAAATAATGTGGGTTAATTTTTTTTTGAATTATGACTAAATTGTTTGAATGTACAAAAGTAGAGAACTAAATGTGTTATTGTACAAAATATTTTTACTATTGTTAACATCTATTAACGGGTCAGAGATAACATTGAAGCAACACTAAAAGTTTAATGGTAACATTGAAACAATTGAAAATTTGGTTATCAAATTGAATAATTTACCAAAGTTCAGGTATTATTTGTGAACTTTAGCCTAAATGAAATAAGTTTGGTTTTAATGGTACACCAATGTGCGAACGGTTGGATAAATTTGTCACGGATTCTGTATGGATTTAGGTGCATTGTGATAGCAAAGTGCTCACTGAACTCTTGGATAAAACAGATTGTTGTTTTATTTGTTGGATACGTTGGGTACTTATAATAATGCTAGAAGCACCTCACGTCGTCGATATTATTTTAAGTTTGATTCGTGTTGGGCAACTGAGAAGGAATATTGAAATTGTGTTTAGGCTGCTTGGGTCATTACTAGTGGTTCGACGATGGAAAAGACTAGAGCTGTGGGTTGTGGTTTGGAGATCTGGCAACAAAAATGGTATGAGAATTGCCAAGGTCGTACTACGAGGCTACGCAACAAGATAGAATTTATTCTAAGCAAACCTAAATCAAATGCTCTTATCTCGGAGGCATTCAAGTTAGTAATCAAACTGATGATGAATGCTGAACTTTGTAAGGAGTTCACAGCAACGGAGGTACGTCCTTCCATTTTCCAAATTCACCCTAATAAAGCTTCTGGTATTGATGGTTTACATTAATCGTTTTTCCGTCAATTTTGGTCTCTTGTGGGTCATGATGCTATAAATTTATGCCATGATCTACACCATGATAATTTGGTATGATAAATTTAATATGATTGTTCTGGTATTAATTCCAAAAATTACTGAACCACTTTTTTCCCATTATTTCATTAACTATAAGATTGTGTCAAAGACTATTGACAACCGGCTTAAAAATATAATGCCTCTTTGCATTAGTGAGAACTAAAGCACTTTTTGTAACACTCCAATCCGGATCCGGATTCGAAGCACCACATTCGGGTCATCAAAAAATCAACCCATCAAATTTCTAATTTAAAATTATAAGTTTAGCTCTTTTTCAAAATATCAAATCATCCATAAATCCATGTAATTTAATAAGCATTTAAATAAGTTTACAAAACAAGAGCTCCGAGTTTAAAACATCATATACCAAAATAATAATTCAAATAGAGTTACAGACTCAACAGTGGTAAGGTCCAATGAATACATTAGCCCAAACTAAAATAACAAGTAATGTACTCTGAAGCGGACGCGGTGCTGGGAAATCCCTTCTTGATGAGCTCCTCCAAAGGGTGACCTATCAACCTACGCACGGAAAAACCACACATCCACACGCTAAACTAACAAAGCTCAGTGGTACATTTCTACTCTACCACAATTCGTGATTATCAGAAAATAAGCATGCAAAATGATATAGTCTAGAGAGCACGAATAAGGCTTTACTATCTACGAGCTATCATCTAGCCTACACAAGCTAGAGTACTTAGATCACATATCTCAAGGCAGCAACAAGTCAACAAGAAATCTTACATGATCCACAACCTTTACCATACTCGAGTTCACATAGCCTATCGAGATACTCGAGCTCACACAACTCATCGAGTTAATACATACCATACCCTGATCACTCAGCCATAGGGTGCATAAGCTATCAATCTATAGCAACCACACAACATACCTAAATACATCCATGCATCATTCACATAATGGCCAACGAAGCCCTACTTTACCTGTGCTCACACAGTCGTCGGGTTACCCGTGTTCACACAGCTGTCGAGTTAAATAGACCATATCCGGATCACCATAGCCACAGATACATCCTAGACATACTTGGATCACATTAGCCACAAGTAGTATTTACCTAAGGTCACTCAGCCAATTAAGTTACTTGAGCTCACTTAGCCTATCGAGTTTATACCTTATCCGGATCACCATAGCCATGGATAGGTTTCTAACCGTACCCAGATCATTCAGCCCGTGGGCACGTCAGATGTACTTGTTCACACAACCTGAAGTTCACATCCCCTTATATAAGTACCTTAGTACTAACTCTAGGACATTCGAATTCCTTTTCATCACACATAAAACAATACATGCTCCCCGAGCATTCAAACACCTCACTAAGAGATAAGTGGCACCAAGCCAAGCTATTTCACGTTACTCACATACATGAGGATTAAAATTCAGTTCCTTAGTTTTACTATTTATTTTATCATATTAGAAGCCTATTGGGCCATAGACCTCAAATTTTAATCCCCTTAAACTCAAAATGCATTTTCTAGACAGATTGCCCAATGGGTACCGATACTCACTCAAGAGTATCGATACTGGTCTTTGGGTACCGATACCCAGACTAAGCGTATCGATACTCGGCTTCATAAATGTAATCACTCATTTTTGTCCGGGTTTTTAGTATTTCTAGTATTGGTGTAATAATATTATTATTAATATAAAAAAATAAAAAAAGAAAAAATAAATAAATAAAAAGGGGAAATTTTGTGTGGAGCTAAAGCCTCCACATCCCCCTTTAACAACCCCAATTGCCTATATAAAGGCATAGGGAAGGGGGATTGAAGAGTAATGAGCCGGCCACGGCTTTGCCCAAATAAGAGAGCTTGGCTCTCGGGTAGCCAAGGACCGGGGCAGGGTCCTCGGTCCTAACCGGTTCGATCGAGGTCCTATTTTGGATCCGATCTAGTTAATTTTTTGGAGATCCCCAGGGTGCATGTGACACAATCATTTTGTAACAAAACATAAAATCATAACATAACGTGAATAATGCAGCTGCTAGGGACTCTATGGCATGCCAACTATACCATAGACTCTCATACATAATACTTGGGCATTTTCTTTTATCATCAATCCATTATCATGATCAATCATATAAATAATCATTCATGTCACATGCTTCATCATATATATATATATATTCATAGCAACATATATCAACATACATACATATCATGTAACACTATTTATAGTTAAGGTTGACTATTCGCTAGTATTCATATTTATAAATTAAACATATAAATGCACTCACCTGGGCCATGTAATGGTATGCCTCACTAAGCTTACTCGAGGTTCTTATCTTTCTTTTTATCACTTGATTCTCCTTCATCTCTTTTAGAACTGTATAAAACCAATCGAGCATATTTATCATTTTTCTTGCGTTAAACTTAAATCTAACATTGCTAACTTGATTATTAAACATAACTATTCGAATATAATTTTTTTCGAAAATTTCCTCAATACTTTACAAGTTTCCGAATTAGTCCCTGGATCTTTAGTGACCAATTTGGACATTAAACAATTGTTCAAACCCATTTTTGAACAATTTCTATAATTAATTACTTATTTTGGACTATTACCTTTTTAATCATTCAACTTTATAAAAGTGACATTTTAGTCACTACATTGCTTTTGTACATTAAATTAATGTACAATTAAACCTTTCACTTAATTCTAACATCCTTATACATTTTCCTTTAACTTCCAAACTTTATTCAATCTAGTCATTAATTGAACTTTCTTTTCGAATTTGGTCCCTCATTTTTCCTTTCTTGACATTTTAATCCTTCAACTTTCATAACATGCTTAAATCTTCAATTCTATCAAATTCCCATAAATTCAAGACCAATCCCTAATTTTTACTAAATTCCTGAATTGGTCCTGGAATTTCCAAAAATTTTCATTTTGGTCCCTAATCACCAATTCAAGCTACTTTCACCATAATTCAATGATTCCAATTCTAAAATAAAATTTACAATAATTTCCCCTAATTTTCCAAACTTTCAAAATAGTCCCTAAATTTACAACTTGGGGAAATTATTCAACATATCATCAAAATAGGTCTCACACTATCAAAATTCAATAAATTGCATCCTTAATTTAACTTCCTAACCAAAACCCCTAAATTTTAGGGTTAGGGTTTATAATCTCAAACATGGAATTTATCCAAATTCAACCTTAATTCCATGTTTAAATCATCAATTTAACTATCTACAAGTATAATTCCATCATCAACTTCAATTTCCACAACCAATCTTCACCCATAATATAACTCATACTTGACTTTTATTATGCAAAAATACTATCAAAATGAAGAGAATTAAGTGTAGAACAATTTACCTAAATAAACTTTGCTTGAAACTAGTCTTGAATTCTTCAAAATTGGCTTGAAAGTTTGAAACTTCCTTCTTTATTTGCTGAATTCGAACAGCCCTTAGAGATGATAAGATGATTTTTTTATCATCTTTTTATCTATTTAATCCAAGTGTCATATTAAATGAATTTAAAATTTATTTAATTAGTGTAATTACCATCTTGCTCTTTTAATCTAATGGCCATGATTCAATCTCATAAAAATCAATGGCTATGATTTAATCCGTATATAAATCTTCTTCCAAAATTGCCCTCAAAGTTTCAAAATATTTCAAAAATGCCATCCATGGCAAATGTCCAATTTGCCCTCCAACTAAACTTTATTTACTAACAAGACTTGAAAATTGCCCTTTCCTTTAAAATCTAACTAAATCTAGTTAGAATCCTACTAAATGTAATAAAATGTTCATAAAATGATATTTTATGAATTTTCCATAATTTCTTGGAATTATCTTTAAAATTTTAGTTCGACCCGATATACCGATAATTACCGGGAAATTTTATCGGATACTTTTCCTCTTAGAAATCTTATCTATACAATCCTTTTCGAATATTATTGACTTAAAAATAATCCTTTTTATTAGCCAAAATATTGAATATGGGACCTTCCCAATAGGTCACCCATCCCTGTACTAATCTGGTTTGAGCACGCTTAACAATTTTCATTCGATCCAAAAATTCTAATAATATAAGCCTCGTATGAAAAATCCAGGTAACACAGAAATGCCACTCTCGGGGGTGAACTATTCATTTACGGGGTTAACTTACACAACTTTTGAAAATTACACTTTGGTCCCTAAACTTTTCCAAAGTTCACACTTTAACCCCTATACTTTCAAAAATTACAATTTGGTCACTAGTCCAGAAATTGGGATATTACAATTCCTCCCCCTTAAGAAAATTCATCCTCAAATTTTCAACGTACATTCCTTTTAAACAATTTTAGGTATTACTCTTTCATTCTTTTTTCGGTTTCCCAAGTGGCTTCCTCAACTTTATGATTCTTCCAAAGGATTTTAACCAGTGGAATTTTCTTGTTTCTTAATTCTTTAACTCCATATGCTAGGATTTTCACTGGTTCTTCTTCATAAGTCAGATCCGGTTGTAGCTCGATTTTCTCAGGAGAAATTACATGTGAAGGATTTGATCGATACCTCCGTAGCATGGACACGTGAAACACATCATGAATCTTACTCATATCTGGAGGCAATGCCGATTGGTAAGCCACTGGTCCTACTCTTTTCAAAATCTCATATGGCCCAATAAATCTGGGACTAAGCTTTCCTTTTTGTCCAAAATGTAACACCTTCTTCCAAGGTGAAACCTTTAAAAAAACACTTTTTCTCTAGCTTCATATTCAATATCCTTTTTCTTCTTATTTGCATAGGCCTTTTGTCAATCCACGACAACCTTGAAATTTTGCTGAATAATTTTTACTTTATCCTTCACGTCTTGTGTTAATTCAACTCCTCCAACGTTTGAGTTATTCTACACATTTCGATTTAGTGACTCGGATCAATTAAAAGAAGTTCAACATTTTCTTCCATATGCCATCTTGATACTTGCTTGATAACTATTATTATAAGCAAGTTCGGTTAAGAGCAAGTACTTTTTCTCATGATTTTTGCAAACTCAATTATACAAGCTCTTAGCATGTCTTATAGAATATGTATGATCCTTTCAAAATGTCCATCTATTTGCGGATGAAAAGCTGTACTAAAATTTAATTTAGTACCTAAAGCTTCATGTAACGTACTCCAAAAACTCGAAGTAAACCTTGGGTTTCTGTCCGATACTATCAATACTGGAACAGCATGCAGTCTTGCTATCTTTTGAACATAAAGTTCTGCATATTTATCCAGCGAATAATCTATTCAAACTGGAATAAAGTGAGCAAACTTTGTCAGGCTATTCATAATGACTTATATTAAATTCTTTTTACTTGGTGCAGCTGACAATTCCGTTATACAATCCATCGTTACCCGTTCCCATTTCCATTAGGGAATAGAGATTGGCTGAAGCAATCCATAAGGTATTTGGTCACAGTTTCGAGTTTTCAAATCTTGATACATCTTATTACTCCTTGGGTGCATAGTCAATGAATTATAATGGACCTCTGTTAATATCTTTTTCTTCAGATTATCATTGTCATGAACATATATTTTACCTTGCTAATATAATCAACCATTAAACTTGATCTCATAATCCTATACTTCCCCAGTTTCAACTTGTCTCCTCTTTTCGAGACATTTTTTTCATCTGAAGACTGTAAATCCTTGATTTGATTCAATAAAATTAACTTTAACTAACATTTTGCTGTTAAGGAACCATCTCGTCCCACAGATAATTGTGCATTCATCATGCCCAAGATAGACAATGTCTTTCGGCTAACAGTATCTGTCACTAAATTAACATTCTCAGGTGATAATCGATAACCACATCATAATCCTTTTTAAAATTCAATCCATCTTCATTGTTACAGATTTAGATCTTTTTGTGTCATCAGATACTTAAGCTTTCGTGATCCGTGTAAATGTGACACTTTTCACCATACAAATAATGCCACCAAATTTCAAAATAAAAATCATAGCTGCCATTTCCAGATCATGTTAAATAGTGTCTTTCATGAGTTTTGAGCTACCTTGATGCATAGGCTACTATTAGACTTTCTTGCATTAACATGCAACTCAAACCACAATGAGATACATCATTGTATAGAGTATATTCATTTCCTAGTTTTGGTTGAATTAGAATTGGTGTTTCAGTCAGAACTTTCTTTAATCTTTCAAAACTTTCCTGACAACTAGAACTCACTTTTAGAAAACTTGGCATAAAGCTGTTAATCTCTTAAAGTTTGTAGTACCACATGAATATGGTAATCATGCTCGGCTTCGGACTTTGAATAAACCAAAATATCATCTATGAAGACCACAACAATCCAGATAGGGTTGAAATATCATATTCATCAAATCCATGAATACATCGGAGGCATCTGTAAGTCCAAACAACATCACCATAAACTCGTAATGTTCATAACGAGTTCTGAATCCTATCTTCGATACATTTTCTTCCCTGACCCTAAGCTGATAATAATCCTAATCAAAGATCTATCTTTAAAAATACCACTACATTTTTAAGCTGATCAAATAAATCCTCAATTCTTGGTAGGGAAAACTTGTTCTTAATAGTTACTTATTTAACTACCGGTAATCTATACATGATCATAAGAAACCAACTTTCTTCTTTACAAATAATACCGGAGCACCCCATGGTGATACATTCGGTCGAATGTAACTTTAGTCCAACAATTATTGTAATTGAACTTTTAATTCCCTTAACTCAGTTGGTGTCATCCTATATAGTACCATTGATATCAGTTCAGTTCTAGGATAAACATCAATCCTAAACTGTATTTCCCTATCCGAAAGTAATCCTGATAACTCGTCCGAAAATATCAGGAAATTCCATTACAGTCGGGATGTCTTCAATCTTTTTAGGTAACTTTTGTGTATCTTCCATACAAACCAAACAAGTTTCACATCCATTGTATGACAGCCTTTGAGCTGTCGTTACAGAAATTACTAACTCTAAACAGTCAGTTATTTCTCTTATAATAATTACTCCAAAACCATCAGATCCTTGAAGTACTAACCTTTTCTTCTTACATTTCACATCTACATCATATGCAGGTAACCAATCCAGTCCAAGAATGACTTCAAATTCATAGAATGGGAGTTCCATTAAATCTGCCGGGAACTTAATTCCTTGAATTTCTAAAGAACCTTTCTTACATATTCTAGTTACTTGTGCACTATATCCAAGAGCATTACTGCAATTACATTATTAGATATTCTCCATAGAAGTCCTTCTTTGTGCTACTATCTTAGTACCAATATATATATTAATCGAACCCGAATCAATTAAAGCAATTACAGGTTCTTTCCATAGCTTTCGTTTTGTTCATAACCTCTCGAAAATTTGATAAGTTCATGCCTAATAGAATCTCCTTGGGCCTTGGATGAAGCTTCTCTATAAACCATTCACATCGAGACCTTTCGATCGGCATTAATTTAACTGCATACCGACTCAGTCTATTAACATCTAACTCGTACTCATAGACAGTATGAGTACATTGTTTTAAACTTAGGACTGTTGCACATTTCTCTTTTAACTAGTTGCCAACATACTTGGCTTTAAACATTCTTCTTCCTTCTTTTGATTCTCGTAATTAAACATTTATTGTAGTCCATCAATATTTAACATCATCTATTTCTACTGAAACTTATTCATGTTATTGGGGAGCATAATCAAGTTACAGAGTAGTACATCAGTAACATGACATCCTAGGGCATGTACTTAACATTAAATCACATTAAACTCGATTTAGCCTCTAGAATCGGCTAAACCTGTAGCTCTGATACCAATAAATGTAACACCCTTAACGTATACTCGTAAGCCGGATATACATTAAAGATGTTACGGAGTCATTGAAAGAAATCTTGACATGTAATTTTTTTATATCAAAAATTCATTATTGCAGTTTAACCCTTTCTCAGTTTTGAATTAAAAACTATGTCAGTCTATTACAGCTAGTTTTGACCCTGAATTGGTTTATAAAATTCGTAATTGAGTTACTAAAATAAAAATATATTTCAGTGTGAAAACTATGTACACTGCCTAGACCCTTTCTTGATTTTAAAATTTTTACGCGGTTATGGTTAAACAACAACTAACTACGTCAAAATTCATAGTTATTAATAGCAAACCATTTCTCTAAGTCCATACTTCCATGATGATGTAAAATTCATTATAAACTTAGACTTACAAAACAATTTACCCACTTAAAATATTACATGCCCACTAGTTTATTAAATTTCGTTAAAGACGTACGTATTGTACTTACAGATAGTAACTTGATCTTCCCAATTAACAGCTCCCTCCTTGCTAGTCTATTTTTGGAGAACCTACGCGTGAAATAACACACGCTAAGTACGAATTTAGTCAGACAATAATCTTATTAATCAAAATAATAAGTAAAGCAATACATGTTATACATTAACCTAGCATAGTTTCTGTCTAAAGTAGTATCGTACTAACAAGGTTTTCATAGTCAGTCAATATTCATGTGCAAGTTATAATTTTTCTAACTTAGTCTAGTTTCCAATACTTTATCATTATCAAGTAAATCATATATATGGCATAGTTCACACACATGGCATATTTCATACACATAGCATAATTCACATGCATAACATGATTTATATATTTATAGCATAACTCACATACATGACATACTTCATATACATAGCATAATTCATATATATATGACATGAATTATATACATGGCAAAGTCCATATACGTGTCATAATTCATATATGTGGCATGTTTCATATACATAGCATGATTCATATACGTGGCATAATACATTTACATGACATGATTCATATAGATGACATAATGCATACACATGGCATGATTCATATAGATGACATAATGCATACACATGGCATGATTCATATGCATGACATAATTTATATACGTGACGTATTTTGTATATATGGCATGATTCATATGCATAGCATTTTTCATATATATGCGACATACTTCGTATATATGGCATAATTCATGTATTTGGCATGATTCATATACTTGGCATAATTCATATACATGTCATGATTCATATACTTGGCATGATTCATATACATGTCATAATTCATATACATGTCATGATTCATATACTTGGCATAATTCATATACATGTCATGATTCATATACATAACTTGATTCATTTACATGACATGATTCATATACATGGCATGGTTCATATTTATGACATGATTCATATACGTAACATGATTCTTTTATCATTTCCCAAAGTACACTATATGAGACCGAGGTACGCGAGTCATCTTTAAATGACACCGTAGTGTCAAACATAACGTGAAGATGAGTACGTACTCGGGGACGCTCTTTGCTCCCCATAAACATAAAGCACATCGACAGTGCAATAGGGCATAGTGGGCGTAGATCCCCAGGGTGCATGTGACAATCATTTTGTCACAAAACATAAAATCATAACATAACTTGAATAATGCAGCTGCTATGGACTCTATGGCATGCCAACTATACCATGGACTCTCATACATAATACTTGGGCATTTTCTTTTATCCTCAATCCATTATCATGATCAATCATATAAATAATCATTCATGTCACATGCTTCATCATATATATATTCATAGCAACATAGATCAACATACATACATACATATCATGTAACACTATTTATAGTTAAGGTTGACAATTCGCTAGTCTTCGTATTTATAAATTAAACATGTAAATGCACTCACCTGGGCCATGTAATGGTATGCCTCACTAAGCTTACTCGAGGTTCTTATCTTTCTTTTTACCACTTGATTCTCCTTCAATCTCTTTTAGAACTGTATAAGACCAATCGAGCATATTTATCATTTTTCTTGCATTAAACTTAAATCTAACATTGCTAACTTGATTCTTAAACACAACTATTCGAATATAAAATTTTTTTGAAAAATTCCTCAATACTTTACAAGTTGCCGAATTAGTCCCTAGATCTTTAGTGACCAATTTGGACATTAAACAATTGTTCAAACCCATTTTTGA
Organism: Hibiscus mutabilis; assembly: GCA_019671005.1. NCBI lineage: Eukaryota > Viridiplantae > Streptophyta > Magnoliopsida > Malvales > Malvaceae > Hibiscus > Hibiscus mutabilis. The sequence goes on along the minus strand of CM033744.1, from coordinate 23,678,229 downwards.
ACAATTTCCATAATTAATTACTTATTTTGGACTATTACCTTTTTAGTCCTTCAACATTATAAAAGTGACATTTTAGTCACTACATTGCTTTTGTACATTAAAGTAATGTACAATTAAACCTTTCACTTAATTCTAACATCCTTATACATTTTCCTTTAACTTCCAAACTTTATTCAATTTAGTCCTTAATTGAACTTTCTTTCGAATTTGGTCCCTCATTTTTCCTTTCTTGACATTTTAATCATTCAACTTTCATAACATGCTTAAACCTTCAATTCTATCAATTTCCCATAAATTCAAGACCAATCCCTAATTTTTACTAAATTGTTGAATTGGTCCTTAAATTTCCAAAAATTTTCATTTTGGTCCCTAATCACCAATTCAAGCTACTTTCACCATAATTTAATGATTCCAATGCTAAAAAAAACTTACAATAATTTTGCCAAATTTTCCAAATTTTTGAAATAGTCCATAAATATACAACTTGGGGAAATTATTCAACATATCATCAAAATAGGTCTCATACTATCAAAATTCAATCAATTCTATCCTTCAAAACCCCTAAAATTTAGGGATAGGGTTTATAATCTCAAACATGGAATTTATCCAATTTCAACCTTAATTCCATGTTTAAATTATCAATTTAACTATCTACAAGTATAATTCCTTCATCAACTTCAATTTCCACAACCAATCTTCACCCATAATATATCTCATACTTTACTTTTATCACACAAAAATACTATCAAAATAAAGAGAATCAAGTGTAGAACAATTTACCTAAATAAACTTTGCTTGAAACTAGTCTTGAATTCTTCAAAATTGGCTTGAAAGTTTGAAACTTCCTTTTTTATTTGCTTAATTCGAACAGCCCTTAGAGATGATAAGATGATTTTTTTATCATCTTTTTATCTATTTAATCCAAGTGTCATATTAAATGAATTTAAAATTCATTTAATTAGTGTAATTATCATCTTGTCCTTTTAATCTAATGGCCATGATTCAATCTCATAAAAATAATTGGCTATGATTTAATCCATATATAAATCTTCATTCAAAATTTCCCTAAAAGTTTCAAAATATTTCAAAAATGCCATCCATGGCAAATGTCCAATTTGCCCTCCAACTAAACTTTATTTACTAACAAGACTTGAAAATTGCCCTTCTTTAAAATCTAACTAAATCTAGTTAGAATCCAACTAAATGTAATAAAATATTCATTAAATGATATTTTATGAATTTTCCATAATTTCTTTGAACTGTCTTTAAAATTTCAGTTCGATCCGATATACCGATAATTACCTCTACAATCTATTTTGAATATTATTGACTTAAAAAGAATCATTTTTATCAGTCAAAATATTGAATATGGGACATTCCCAATAGGTCACCCATCCTTGTACTACTCTGGTTTGAGCACGTTAAATAATTTTCATTCGATCCAAAAATTCTAATAATATAAGCCTCGTATGAAAAGTCGGGGTAACATGGAAATGCCACTCTCGGGGGTGAACTATTCATTTACAGGGTTAACATACACAACTTTTGAAAATTACACTTTGGTCCCTAAACTTTTCCAAAGTTCACACTTTCACCCCTAAACTTTCAAAAATTATAATTTGGTCACTAGTCCAGAAATTGGGATATTACAAAAGGGATGAAATTGCAAAACATTTGAATGTTACAGGGACCAAGGAAGTAATTTTACCAAGAGGCAGACCCAAAGTGTGATTTATTTTAGGGCAGAGGGATTGGTCTTGTGATTTTCCCATTTAAAATTTAGCTAATCCAACGAAATTGAAAAAAAAGGATCAAATTAAAAAACTGAAAAAAAATCTAAAAGGGATCAAATGAGTGATTAGACCTAGGGGCAGGCCGCTAGTGTAAACTAATTTAGGGCAGAGGGGTTTACATGGTAATTAAACCATTTTCACTTAGTATATAACCTTAAAAAAACAATATGCTTCATTTTCCTTATTTTGTTCAAGTCATCCCCTTCCCATTTCTTTTCTTTTTTTAAGCTTTTGAACCCTAAAATGCTAAACCTTCCTCGTTTCCATACTTAGAAAATTAAAATTTTCCTAGACCCGGTTGAACAATGATGGCTCCTCTTTGAAAATGGACGACGGCGGTGATGGGTTCGAATCCGAACCAAGGTAAGTAGCTGAAACACCCTTTCACTTTCTTTTTTTTTTTTGCTTTCTATGGTTGTACTCGAATATAAGAATGGTATCTTTTTTTACTTTGAAGTTTGGATCTGAAATCCCTTTTTATTTCATCCAAATCCTTTCTATTTGAACCAAGAAAAACTCTTTCTGTATATTCCAACCGAAGAGCCTCTCTTTTTATTTCGAACCAAATCCCCATTTTTTTGCATATTCGAACCTTTCTTTGGTTTTTTGAAATCTCCCTTTTTTTCGATCCCCCACCTCCCTATTACAAATTTGTTTGGGTTTTTATAACACTAAATTAAACATAAAATATTACATGCAAGTGGTTCCAATTTTCTTATTTTTTTTTTTGCAGATCTAAAGTCTTGGGCGGTGGCCACGTGATGGGCGATGGAGGTGACCGGTGGTACCACGCGTGGCCAATGGCGGCACGCGTGGCAGCCACGCGCGGGAGGTGAAGGGGCAAGGGGCGGCAGCTGGCAGCTTACAAAATAGGTTTAGTGTTCTTTAATTTTTAAGGTTTTTTTATTTTAGGGGTATTTGGGTAATTTTGTAATATTAGGTCTGGTGGATTTTTTTGGGTAATTGTATTTGGGTATTGGATTTGAAATGGGTTTGGTTTGTGGGTCAAAATGGGTATTGGGTCTGAAATTCAATTAGGCTTGGGCTCGGACCAAAATGGGTTATTACAGCTGCCCCTCTTTGCTTATTGTGGTGCAACAAGAATGGAGCAAGGACAAAAGAGTAACCATTTTGTCTGGTCGATCAGGGTTTCTTTTTCTGGCCACCGCTTCTTTCTTGGGCTTCTCTTGATCTCTTTGTCGCTCTTGTAAGCAAAATCTTCAAAATGGAGGGCCCGTTGGGGAAGACAAAATGAGCTCGGCTTGCTACGACACTGACGATGACACAATGCTTGGAGAAAATTTGACCTAGCTTGTAACCTCCTAAATTTGACCTAATTTCTTAAGTCGAAACTTGGAAGTTAAGTTTGAAAAACTTGTCCCTCAAGAAAGCTTATTAGGTTTAATAATTCAAATTAAAAATTAATTATAAAATACCAGAACCACAAAATTATATCATTTAAATAAAAAGTAGTCGTTTAGCAAAATTTCAAAAGTCATTATAAAATCCAAAAGAAATTCATTTAATGCATGTCGAACCAATAAGTCTCAAAATAATAATAATAATAATGTCCCAAGTCCCAAATACAAAATCATCTGAAATAATAATAATGATGTCTAAAATTCAATGTTTGAATAATCATATTGTGTAATAAGATAAAGTCTGATGATACGAAAATCCTCCAAGTACCGTACGCCTAAGCCTGAGTATCTGAAAGAAGAACTAGGGGCAGTAAGCTATGAAGCTCAGTGTGTCTCTAAAGTGCAGATAAAACACATAACAGAAATTCGAACAACAAACATAGTTCAATAATCATCTCAATACACATATGCATTTAATAAGAGTCATAAACATAAATGTAATGTCACGCACCCATCTCCATACACCGTCTGAAGAGTAAGGTTCCCCAAAACCACTCTAACTACATCGTCGCCATCCGAAGTGAAATCTCGACCCAAGGGTGGATCCACTGATTCGAAGCGGAATTTAGCCCGAAGGGTGAACCCACTGAGCTTCCCCGTACAATTTCTCAACCCAAATGGTATGACATGTTTCGATTTTATTTTTTGAATCCGAATGTATATTCGATCTATTAATTGAATCTGAGTGCATACAATATAAGTCTGATATTAATTTAATTCGATTCTGATATTTGATGTGTGACATGCCATCATACAAAACATACCATAATTCACAGATCATTCAATCAGTCACATATACAACATGCACGCATAACAAAGAGCACAAAAATGATATAGCACAAGAAGAGACACACCTTAGGCAACTAATAACTCAACGTCGAGAGTAACGTCTCCCACGCTCAGCTCTAGTATTAGGTCGGAAAGAGTCAACACCTACGAGGTCAACAAACATAAATTATTTACTACTACTATTCCACACTAACTTAATCAGTAAACGAAACCATACTCACGTGCAAAACTCGCAGGCTGTGTAGAAGGAGGTCGAACATGTGGAGGAGGAGGAAGATTTTCAGGCTCCAAGTCAACGTTACCTGAACACAATAATATCCGATCAGATTTCGATATTCAGAATACTAACTATAATTAATTGTAGATAGCAAAACGGTCTTTCAGGTTTGAATTTGGGAAAACGGGTAGCGGATTTGGAATCAGAACATCGAAAAACATAAAGTCAACTTTGGCCAAAAAAGTCAATGCTGACATCATCAAAAAGTCAACACTGGCGTCACCTAAAACGTCAACACTGACGACAGCCAAAAAGTCAACGCTGGCATTAGTCGGTCAGTGGGTCACAAGTCAACCCTTTAGGTTCGGTTCAAATCTGCCGGTTTAGTTCAATTTGGTCAGTTCACTCCAGTGGTCCGGTTCACACGGGTGTGGGCTCAAATCAGTTTTTTCTCACTCTTGGGCTCTCCAAGCAACTCGGGTTAAGCCCAAACCTCACCATCATACACTCCGGCCCGTAATACCCATTTTTTCAACAACCAACAACTAGGGTTCCTACAACACCCTTGGCGGCTAGGGTTTTAGACCCTAGACGGCGGTAGCCATAAACATGACAACGATGGCGGTAATGCTATGACACGGTAGCGATAAGGATTCTCGAAGGCTCACCAACCTCGATCCACAACCCAGGGTTTTTGAAATAAAACCAAGAAATCTGGATTAAAAGCTTACCCATACACACCGATTCGACCAAGACACTGGGAAGCACGGCGGAGCAAATGACGGAGAGAGGGATCGAGAACGGTGGCGGTGGCACAACAACACAGATAAAAACTGTAATGGATCCACTTGAGATTTCGATACGGCGAGCTAAGCACAAAAGAGTGATCGATCGGGGTTTATACGCAAGTTAAGGACATACACAATTTAGTGTTGTGCAGGCTACGGACGGCAGTTAGGGCTGGTCGGAGTTTCACCAGAAGCAAGGGGTAAGAGGAGTTATGAACGAGAGAGAGATTGAGGGAAATGATAGGTTGGTGCGACATGTTTTCTCTAAAATGAGAACTGGAAAGATTTTTGGTGTTAAAATTAGGGTAGAAAAACCTTTGCCCAAAGGGTAAATTACAACTAAAGGCCCTCAACTTCACCCACATTACACACATGCTACTAAAGTTTTGAATTTCACACTTTGGTCACTAAGAATCAATTAGGAATTTTAGATTTAAATTCCCAAAAATTAGGGTTTAAGAATTAGTGATTTTATGATTTGGGGATTTTTAATTTGAAGGAAAATTGAGGTGTGACATAGCTGCAACACTGACGAAGAGGCAAGGTTTGCAAAACTTGATCCAGCCGCAACACTGACGAAGACACGGGACCGAAGGCTGGAGGTTTGGCCCAGCTACAACACCTAGGAGGCCAGATCGGAAGTCGTTAAATTTTGATGTAGAGCTTTGTTCGTAGACTTCTTTTGCATTTTTCCCAAATGCACAGGGATCAACGGTTTTGAGTTGCCTTTACCGGTAGCCGTTTGCTCTGGGCTAGCTGTACTATTCCCCTGGGTACAATCAATTTGTACCAATTGTGACATTGTATTTTTCAAAGGATTTATTTTCCCTCGACCATTCGCGAAATTGGATTTTCGATAGACATTTGAATTATCCATTATCTTAAACTTTACTGTGTTTAATCACGTTGTGCCAACATTTCTGCTAGACTTGTCAGAAACTTTAACCCAGCTGCATCAATGACTAAGAGACAAGATCGAAATTTGGTTCAGTCATCCCATCAACGGAATGACAGAATCAAATAACAGCACTTAGGTCTCATTACGCCCTCAATGGCATAGTAAGAATAAACAGCACATTGAGCCTAGCCACACCATCAACGGATGGACAGGATCAAATATCAACAACTTGGATTCTAGCATACCATCAACGGAGAAGCAGAAACGAATAACAGTAACTCAAACCTTACTACACCATAAACGGGGGATAGGAATGAACAACCACTTGGACCTTACTACGCCCTCAACGGCAGAGTAAGAACGAATCTTGGACCTAGCCACACCATCAACGGAGGGACAGGATCAGATAACTTGGATTCTACCAAGCCATCAACGGAGAAGCAGAATCTAGATAACAACAACTCAAACCTTACTATTCCATCAACAGAAAAGCAGGAATGAACAGTAACTTGGACCTTACTACGCCCATAATGGCGGAGAAAGAATGAACGACAACTTGAACCTAACCACACCATCAACGGAGGGACGGAATCGAATAACTTGGACTCTACCACACCATCAATAGAGAAGCAGAATCTAGATAACAACAACTCAAACTTTACTATACCATCAACGAAGGAGCAAGAATGAATAGCAACTTGGACCTTACTATGCCCTCAACGGCAGAGTAAGAACGAACAAAAACTTGAACCCAGTCACACCATCAGCGAAGGGACAAGATGGAATAACTTGGACTCTACTACACCATCAATGGAGGAGCAGAATCTGGATAACAACAATTTAGGCCTTACTACGCCCTCAACGACAAGGTAAAAATGAACAGTAACTTAAACCTAGCCACACCATTAAGGAAGGGACATGATCGGATATCAGTGACTTGAACTTGGCTACACCATTAACGGAGGAACCAGATCGGATGATAATAACTTGGACCTAACCACTCCATCAACAGAGGGGCAAGATCGGAGGATGAGGCTTTGATTTTTTATTTCTGATTTTTTTATTTTTTTTTTAATTTTTTTGAGTTAAAATTGTAAGAAAGAGATAACATCAGGGGTAGAAGTTTGGTCTTAGCTGCACCATCGACTGCAACGCGCGATATGCAAAATGATGGATTTACTACATTACACCAACAGGAAAGCTGAATCTATACTAAATTGATCTACCGCCACTGTCGAAAGCAAAAATTGGGAAAAAAATCAGCTATGCTACTTTGTGATGAGAATCATGACCTAAAAATGAAGAAAAATATTAATTAGTAATTGTGCAAAATTTAGCCATTGTTATCTGGATGTTTAAGCTTTTCTGCATATTCGGCCTTCTTTGGGCTAGGAATTGATCATCATGTTGTTGCCCCCGCAATTGAGGTTCTTTGGTCTATTCCCTGGACCTGTTTGTGTATTTATGCCAAAAATGAATGCCCCTAAATTTATGCCTTATGTGTATGTTTATCCTAACTGCATGATAACTCGTATGAATGTATGATGCATGTATTTGATGTTAAATGGTCCTAATAAATGTGTGAATGGTTTTTTCCCCTCAAAGGGATGCCCCTGGCTCTCTGTTAGTTGGATTGAGTTCTCGGTCCTATATTACGAAGATGCCCCCAATTTTTCTCGGCTTTGATCATATCCTTGTGAAGTTTTCTTTCTGTGTGTATGCCCCTTACAGAAACGCTTTGCAGCATATTTAAACTTTGGAAAATTATGATGCCTATGATCAGGGTGCAAGTCATATAGATTTTGACTCACATTTCCCATGGGTACGATCAAATTAAGGTGAACAAAATGTATTTTCCATTGAACCTTGTAGTTTTCAGCCTGTACAAAAAGGCTCTCACTGCCATTGGGCTTTAGGCAAGTGAGGTACACAAAAAAAATTCTTTGAAAGAGATAAAAAAAACTACAGGAGGACCTATTGTAGTCAAAATAGTTTAACAACTTGTCTGGTCCAAATAGTCAAAATGAGGTGTGCCCAAACCTGTGCATCGAGAATTTTGGTTACCCTTCATGATTCGGTAGGGGATGTCTGATCGTATTCAGCCCTACAGGGTTTTGACACCAAGCTTGAGGTACTTTTCCACTAGCCTTTTAAAGCCCCATCAGTTCTCAATTGTGTGGCCAACTTGTCCGGCATGGTAATCACATCTTACATTGGAGTCATACCATTTAGGAAATGGAGGTTACATCGGGGCCTAGTGGTAAGATGCCATTATATGAGCATTAAGCATATCTTTGTACATGTCCACGTATGGAATTGGCAGTGGGGTGAACTCCTGCTTTTCGGTGTTCTTCCTTTGAGCATAGTCTTAGCTTAAGAACCTTGGACACTTGCAGCTTTGGGTTGTATCATTGTCGTCGGCTTTGCATAATTAACATTATAGACACTTGAAGTGTTTACTTCATTGTCTTTCTTCGTATATGATGTTCTCTTATGGGATGAACTTCCATCGATGTTGATTTTGCCGTTCTTAACAACGTTCTCGATAAGCTCACCAGATAAGACTAGATCGGCAAAATTGGTAGTTATAATTCCTATAAGGAGATCCAGAATTGGGCCTTCTAATGTTTAGAAAAATACAACCACTATCTCCTTCTCACCGAGTGGGGGTTGAACTTGGGTAGCTACATCTCTCCAGCGTTGTGCATATTGTCTAAAGCTTTCATTAGACTTCTGTTTCATGTGTTGCAGAGTCTAACGGTCTGGCACCATATCACTGACGTGCTGATATTGCACTAGAAAAGCCTTGGCTAAGTCTTTCTACGATTTTATCTGGTGACGACTTAGTTGATTATACCACCTGTGGCAGGTCCGGCTAGGCTGTCTTGGACGTAGTGAATTAATAACTTGTCATCTCTACCATATCCCGTCATTCTTCGGCAAAACATAGTAAGATGAGCACGGGGACAACTCGTCCCATCATATTTCTCGAATTCTGGGGCCTTGAACTTAAGGGGCAGCACCAAGTCTGGGACAAGGCTGAGCTCACTAGCATCAAATCCAACGAAAGTGTCTACTGCTTTCATGGCTTCCATCTTTTCCTCGAGTCGCTTGCAACGGTCATCGATCTCCTTTGGAGTCTCTACCTTTGGATTCTCAAATTCGACCAAATGATCCACTTTTTAAACAAAGTTTTCAGCTTGATTTCCCCCATGCTTAGCTCTTAGTGCGGTGGGTATATTCATAGGGGAAGAGGTACCAGCCTAATGGAGTGGTGACTTCCCTCGAGAAAGTATTCTTTGAGGGTCAAGTCGAATATCAACATGAGGAGGAGTAAACCCTGGAGGATACGCAGGGCCTTCGTTCACATCAATGGGACTTTCAATAGGATTGACAACAAAAACATCTCATTGCTCAGGGAGTTTATGTCCTAGCATTTGAGCTATTTGGCCTAGCATGTCTTGCTGGTATTTCTTGATTTGTTCCCTCATGTCTTGGTGGGCCTTAGCTAGCTGTTCTTCCATCTTCTTATCCAAATCTGCTTGTATGTCTCTTTGAATTTGTTCAATGCGGTCCAATCTGTCCTCATTTGTCATTTTGGTCTTGCGTCGAGTTCCGTAGTGGAGCTGAATTGGTTGACTTTTTGCTCTATCCAGTATCACTGTCATGGGGCATCCCAAGGATTAGTCTTAAAATCTTTAAGAATGAATGTATGTAAATGCGGGTGCATATCCTAGATGCGGAGGTACTAATTCAAAAATGGTTCCCGCGGCTCAACTTTTGAACTTATGGGATTTGTTCGCAACTTTGAATGTTGCATTGATATCTAGGGTACTAGATTTTCTCCTGATGTCGAATTTTTTAAATTGGGAACCAGTCGTGAATCAGTACTTCGTGCGAATGAAATGCAAGAAATTAAAATGATGGTGTCATGCAATTAATGCAAGATGAATTTAACATGATGCGATCAAAAAAGAAACGAGGTCAGTTCGGATAAAATAATCAAATAAATAAATTAATAAGGTAAAAAATAAAATAGAAAAAACTATACGTAAAAAACAAATAAAGGCACCAAAGCCTAAAAGGGTGATCGCTTAAACGAGCATGGTTTCGCATGGTTTAAAAGGTTGGCTCCTATGACTCACTATATGAGGTTCAGATCTAAAGTAGAGGGTACCCGAACTGTCGCTAGGACATCGATTCAGGAGGATACATTTCTCTAGGTGTGTGCTGAGATGAAGATCTCACGGGGACGAAGGTACCGATGTATCCCGGAAGTGATCCACTATCCTGCACAGAGGCGGCGTAGTTTCTCACTCCCACCTACAAGGGATGGAGCTCGGGTACAGAGCTCATGATATGCAGAACCATGAAAAATAGTTTTTTTTAAAAAAAATTAAAATTTTTAAAAAGAATGGATCACAAAATAAATCAAATCAAATTAATATTTCCCACTCGTTAAGACAAAAAGTAACCGACATGTGGCTCGACTCTCTTAAAAAATGTCCCCAGCGGAGTCGCCAGTTGTAACAGCGGTCTAGCCCCCAGCGGGACTTATGAAAAAAATTTGGTTTAAAAATGGAATGGAGTCGCCACCGGCCACTTTGGTAGGCCGGATACCGTTAAAAGTTAACCAGAGATTAAAATTTGAGCTCGAGAGTCAGTTACGTGTGGGGAATGGTAAGCACCCCCATAACGCCCAAAATTGGTACTGGGTCGATTATTTGATGTCTAAATGAGGGAAATTAAGAATTCGAATTTATTAAAATTTGTGATCCCTTAAAATACTAAAAAAAGTTTTTTTGTATGAAAAAAATTTACACCCCTACGCCCGAGGCATAATTTCCGTTAGATTCCGAATAGAGGGAACCTATTTTAATATATATATATTTTAAAAAAAATGATGTTTTGTGATAGAGACTAACCGAAAGCGATACCTCTTACGTTCGAGGTACATTTTTTCACGAGAATCCCTAACAAAAGTTTTGATTTTAAAACTGGTTAAAACGAATGACTATAATATATATATATACATACATACGAATATACAACAATATGTATTAAATAATAAATAAGTAAATACTGATAATAATAATAATAATAATAATGAAGTAATGAAGGAAAACTTAAAAAAATTATATTGTATGTTATACACATAATATATATGCTAAATATAATATACATAAATATAATATACATTAGATGATATTGTATACATATTAATATATATAGTAATATACTATATACTATATAAATATGAATATATAATATTATATCATATACATATATACATAATACTAAGATAATATTAATAAAAATATATGTACATATAAATGTAAATAATACATAATAAGTAATAGAAATATATATATACATATAATAATAATAATAATAATAATAATAATAATAATAATAATATACATAATAATATATAAACATAATAATGATAATAATAAAATCGGAATGTGACTAAAATAAAAAATTAGAAACTAAAAAACTGAAAGAAAGGGACGAAATCGCAAAATATTTGAAAGTTACAGGGACCAAGGAGGTAATTTTACCAAGAGGCACACTCAAAGTGTGATTTATTTTAGGGAGGGGGGACTGGTGGTGTGATTTTCCCATTTAAAATTTAGCTAATCCAATCAAATTGAAAAAAGGGACCAAATTAAAAAAACTGAAAAAACTAAAAGAGACCAAAGGAGTTTACATGGTAATTAAACCATTTTCACTTAGTATATAACTCTAAAAAAACAATCTGCTTCATTTTCCTCATTTTGTTCAAGCCGTCCCTTCCCCCTTTCTTTTCTTTTTTTTAAGCTTTCGAACCCTAAAATGCTAAACCTTCCCCGTTTTCATACTTAGAAAATTAAAATTTTCCTAGACCCGGTTAAACAATGATGGCTAGTCTTTGACAATAGACGACGGCGGTGATGAGTTCGAATCCGAACGAAGGTAAGTAGCCGAAACACCCTTTCACTTTTTTTTTTGCTTTCTATGGTTGTATTCGAATATAAGAAGGTACCTTTTTTAATTCGAAGTTTGGATATGAAATCCCTTTTTTATTTCATCCAAATCCTTTTTATTTGAACTGAGAAAAACTCTTTTTTTCTATTTCAATCGAAGAGCCTCTTTTTTTATTTCGAATCAAATCCTCTTTTTTTTTGCATATTCGAACCTCTCTTTGGTTTTTTAAAATCTCCCTTTTTTCCCGATCCCCCACCTCTCTATTACAGATTTGTTTGGCTTTTTATAACCCTAAATTAAACATAAAATACTACATGCAAGTGATTCTAATTTTCTTATTTTTTTGCAGATCTAACGTCTTGGGCGGTGGTCACGTGATGAGCGGTGGAGGTGACCAGTGGTGTCGCGCGTGGCCAATGGCGGTGCACGTGGCGGCCACGCCCGAGAGGTAAAGGGAAGGGGGCGGCGGCTGGCAGCTTACAAATTAGGTTTAGTGTTCTTTAATTTTTAAGATTTTTTTATTTTAGGGGTATTTGAGTAATTTTATAATATTGAGTGTGATGGTTTTTTTGGGTAATAGTATTTGGGTATTGGATCTGAAATGGGCTTAGTTTGTGGGTCAAAATGGATATTGAGTCTGAAATTTAATTGGGCTTGGGCTCAGACCAAGATGGGTTACTACATGAATGATTAACTTATATAAAATATTATATATGAATTTATAATACACTAAAGACAAGAATAAGAATATGACATAAAAAATAAAATAAACACAATACAAATACTTGTATGTATCAATGACACGAAGCGATTGGTTTTGAAAATCTTGCACATATTATCTCGGTAATAAGTGTGCAAAGATTCTCTGAATTCGAAAGCGCGTTTCAACGTAAGTTTTTTTATTTTTTTTCAAGAATATCTGAATTGCAATCTTGTTTAATCTTTTTGACAATTGAATTTTTATTTCAAATACAAGGGTTGCGTGTTTATAAAATGTGAAATATATTGATAAAATGAATACGCCAGCTGGAGAGAACGTTTATAACTGTAAATCCCTAAAAATAGGGTTAGAAGTTTAGGGGTTTTATTGGGTCGGTTTGACTCGGTCGAATCAGATTAACCGGTAAAATAAGTTTTGGGGAATTATTATTTTAAAATGATTCGGGTTTAAAATGCAATCCCCTTGACCCAGCCTAGGCGCTAGGCCGAACTGAGCGAGCTATATTAGGTTTGTCGTAGCAAACCTGAATCGAATATCTCGAATTAGGTCCATTTTTTATCTTATCTAGATGCATCATTACGACCTATGGTGTACATATTGGTAGCAGCTAATAACTCAACCGAATCGGGCGTCAAATCAACATCCAATTGTACGAATTTGCAATTTAGGGACCAAATTGCAAATCTGGAAAATTATGAAGGTTTACTTAAATTTGGGGTTACCAATCCTCAATTAATCAAGTTACATGCATACATGTCCAATTTCAGCTAAAACGGATCATACAAACACATTCAAATTGCATACATACGAAATTGGGACCAAAATAGAAAAAATCTAAAACCATGCTATCACTTTAACTGAAATAACAGTCATGCGTACCGGTACCCACATGCAATATTGAACATTGTTTTGACCCCGTATACCGATACTGAACATTGAGCGTAACGATACGGGTTGCTCCAAATTTCATCTTAGGGGATTCGAATCCCAAATCGAACGTACCCAAATCACATACAAACAACCTTGTCTAGCTCTTAAAAAACGTATACCATCAAAACAAATAGGCTCAATTAATTACATGTCAATTAATCAACACAATTTGTATTCATACAAGGAAACTAGAGGCATGTTTCCAAACAATATAAAGCATTATCCAATAAGCACCAAACGGTCAAGACCTCAACATAGGTCATAGATCAATTAAGGAATAGAAGCATATGACCATATGTATCGATACTAGGCTTAATTTTAATACCTCGTATCATCTTCAGACGGATGGATAGTCTGAGCGTGTTATTCAGATTTTGGAGGACATGTTACGTTGTTGTAGCATTGAGTTTTAAGGGACATGAGAGAAGCAACTTACGTTGATAGAGTTTGTTTATAATAACAGTTTTTAATTGAGTATACAGATGGCTCCCTATGATACTTTTTTATAGACGTAAATTATCTGAATATGGCATGAGAAATAAAATAAACACAATACAAATACTTGTATGTATCAATGACGCGAAGCGATTGGTTTTTAAAATCTTGCACATGTTATCTCGGTAATAAGTGCGCAAAGATTCTCTGAATTCGAAAGCGTGTTTCAAAGTTGTTGGTTGAGAAGAATCCGAGGATCGCCATTGCAGTGTTGGTAGCATCGATCCGTGCACAGCTTGGATACATCCCATCTTACTATAAGGCGTGGATGGCGAAGCAAAAGGCGATGGCATTAGTTTACGGCGATTGGGATAGATCATATAATAAGGTGTCGGCTCTATTACGAGCAATGCAAGTATTTGTCCCCGGCACTGCAGTGGAGTACTAAACATTGCCGACGGTAACACTACAAGGTGAAGTAATTCCCGAAAAAATAATATCCAATAAGTTATTCTGGGCATTCCAGTTGTGCATTGAAGGATTTGCATTCTGCAAACGTATGATTCAAATTGATAGTACATGGTTGTACGAGAAATATGGGCATATATTGCTTATTGATGTGGTTCAAGACGGAGACAGGAATACATTTCCAATAGCCTTTGCCATAGTTGAGAAGGAAAATGTCGAGGGATGGGAATTCTTTTTGAATAATTTATGATGACACGTAATCAAAGATGACGGGATTTGTGTGATTTCTGATAGAGGGTCTTCTCTATTATCAGTAATCGATAGGCCCGGAAGTTTATGGAGACCGCCACATGCTTATCCAGCCTATTGTATACGGCATATTACTGCCAATGCAAAGGCTCAGTTCCGGAACAATCAGATTCGTCATGAAATTTTAAGCGCATGTAAGTTGTAATTTGTTATTGTCTAAATTATTGATTTATTTATGTATGATATTTGACTTGCGTTTACTAACTAACGTTTATACGAGCAGGGTATGAAACGGTTCGACCAAGGTCCGATGCGAAGTTTAGGCGTTTTATAAGGCACATTCAACGTGTACATGATTTTGTTGCTGATATTCCCAGGGAACGATGGTCACGAGCCTATAATGAAGGTCGACGTTACGGGCATATGACAACTAACCTTGCTGAGGCTATCAACTCTGTGTTGAAAGGGACGCGCCATCTACCAATTGCCAGTATTGTTTGGGAGATGTACTTTAGACTGGGCAAAGTATGGTGCGACAAAGGGAATGAGGTCAACTCTCAGATAAATAGGGGACTACAGTAGTCTGAAACTCTCTAAATGAGTATGGAGAAACTTCAAGAGGACGCAACCGCCATGAGAGTGGATTCCTTCGACCCTAACGATGCTTAATTTAATGGAGATAAGCGGGTAATGATAAACTAATAATGAAGATAAGTGGGTAAGAGAGAGAAAAAAAATTCAAAACATATTTGTAAAAAATAAAGTTATATCGACAAGCGATGAAAATAAAAAGTTCCAAATAAAAGTTTAAACATTAATATGAAAATTTCAAATAGAAAAAAATATCATATCTTCTTCTCCTTCTCGGCAGCTCTTGTCTATGCAGGGAAGATGTCTGGTCATACCGTCGTGGGGGTTAAGCCATCCTCTGTGGCGATTGGGGGTCCTCCAAATCCTGCTCATCGTCACCTAGCTGGTCATCCAAAATTCGCATAGAAGGTGGTGTTGCGTACATATCTTCAGCACATAGCGGAGTTTAAAAGGGCGGAGTAGGTAAGTATGAAGGTAGTTGTTGAAATGCACTCACTCCAGATGATCCAACATCAATGTACTGTGAATGGAACATCTGGGATCTTTGCAGTGCTCTATCCCATGGATCATCATAATCGTATGTTCCCCCTACATGCCTTGAGGGTACACCTGAACTCCATGATGACCACTATGCAAGATTAATTGGTGGCGGCTGCAGGTCCTCCATATGCACAGACGAACCGGCTTCATACTGATATGAGCACCTATGCTTTGTATGCCATCTCTGACTCACTTCCATGGGTGCCAAGAATGATTTTTCGTTGTTATAAAACCATACCATGTAAGCGGAATCGTCACAGAAATCATCTTCCTGAACTAGAGTCACATTAGTTGGCACATATAAGTTCCGGTTGTTCCAACGAGCAATGAATCTTTCTTGCTTGCGCCTTCAGTTATCATCAACCCTATTTTTTTGTTCTTCTGTATGAATATCGTTCAGATCAATCGGAGGACCAGGAACGGGTTGATGATACCAGAACTATCGCAGGACTCTATCAGCGCACTGGAACTCAACCACCGAAAAATAAATCAACGGCACAACTGCACCCCCAAATGTAGCATTCTCCCACACATATTGGGGTACGCAAGACTGTACATCCGCATCATCGTACGGCGTCCAAATGAACTGTCAAAAAAATTAATATTAACATCAACAAATATTTGGGTATGCAAGATTGTACTTTAAACCAACTTTAATACCTAATTTTTCCCTTCAGATTCGATCTTCAGTCTCACGTCAACAACGTTGTTGTGCACCACCCCTGCATTTCTCAAATCATGTCGCCACCTGCACAAAAAAATTATTTACTAATTTGAAATAATTTTAATAAAAAATACATATCATACATTTTGATTTTAGTATTACTTTCCAGCAAGTGGAAACTCAACTGGGTTATTGACTATAGGTGTCAAATATGGCAGTCGATACCACGCCCAAGACTGAAGTAAGATAAGGCATCCACCAATATCGGATATCTTGTTCCCATTCTTAACAATAACAGCCTTGCACATTTCATGGTATAAGACCGCCAATATCGCAGCACCCCAGCTATACGAAGGAGCTTTGCGAAAATTTTCCAGCAATGGCAAATACTGCGCGTGCACAAGATTACCGGATTTATTCGGCATCAATACCCCACCAATGAGCTGCAGGATATAAGCACGTGCTGCGCATGCAACTTCGTCATCAGTTGAGTCCTCGGTTACTCTGAATGTATTCTCTAACCAGGTTACCTTCACACGTAACCCTTTCGTGTCGGTTCGTGAAGGGATTTTCCTGAGGAACTGGTTGCACATCGCATATACGTTGTAGTTATTCTGCCCCACGACCGCATTTCCACTTATGGGGACACCGAACTGTAAAGCTACATCTTGCAGGGTTATCGTGCACTCACCAACTGGAAAATGAAACGTGTGGGTCTCTGGTCTCCAGCGTTCAATCAACGCAGTTATCAATGTCAGGACCACCTTATAGCCACGCACTAATGTCGCATTATGAAATCCCGCATGCTGTAAGTGACGAATAATGCGAGCAGATGGCTTATGTCATCATCCCTCGACGACGAAAGCAATGCTGATCGTCCTGCATTTAATAAATTAAATTTAATTAATAACATTGTACAACTAACATTTCTTAGTTGAAGATAAATAAATAAGTTACAAATTACTTACGCCGATATAAGATGAAATGTGCATATGGTCCAACTGCAACAACTGATCAGACGCCATATCTCAAATTTATCTGCACACCAACTACTTTAACAAAAAATATTTATTATTCTATTCGAATATACAAATTATATAACTAAAAAATGCTTTCATTTCATTTCTTCCCTTAATTTTCGTTGAATTATTCGAATATGTTCCCTTAATTATACTAATTTTTTTCTCGAATATACCTAGAATTATTATTCGAATATGGTTCTCTTAATTATACTAATTTTTCTCTTGAATATACCTAGAATTATTCGAATATGGTTCCCTTAATTATACTAATTTTTGTTCTCGAATATACCTAGAATTATTATTCGAATATGGTTCCCTTAATTATACTAATTTTTGTTCTCGAATATACCTAGAATTACTCAAATATGGTTCCCTTAATTATACTAATTTTTGTTCTCGAATATACCTAGAATTCTCCGAATATGGTTCCCTTAATTATACTAATTTTTGTTCTCCAATAATTTATAAAACAATAAAATATATAATATACCCTAGAAAAATTAAATTATTTAAACTCTACATACATACCTACCCACATAGCTACATTAATACAAAATTCAAATTCAATGCTCAACTTATTATTAATATCCTAAAACCCTATAATAGCATAATTTATTATTATTATTACCCTAAAATAAAATCTTACATGTCTACAATATCTACATTTAATTTATATAAATTAAAAAAATACGTACCTCGTTGAAAATGTGCTCCAAATGCTTTCCTTAAAATCTCTTCACCTCCTGCAACAAAAAAATAAATAAGATTAATAAATATATAATAATCAAATAATTTATAAATTAACTAAAATTTACATATCTAAATTTGATAACTCAAATTTCCCTAAACTCTCTACACAAAATAAACCTTTCCCTCACTCAATTTTTTACCCACACCTCTCTCACTCAATTTTTTCCCTCTCCCACAACTCCTCACTCATTATTTTTCTCTCCCAAACTCGTTCTGCCGTTGCAATTTATAGGCAGATTTCGGGTGAGGATGCCACCTTCGGGTGAGGACGCCACCTACAGGTGGCGTCCTCAGTTAAATAAGCATAATTACCGCGCCTTTACCGCTGCCCAAGTCAATGCAGTAATTGGCTGGATTTACCGGCTTAACAGCCACTCTTTAATGAAGACGCCACCTGCAGAAGGTACAAATAAAGAATAATGATGTGAGAGTGGTGGGTACGCAATCAGCAATGCACTTATTCCTTTTCCTTTTCCAATTTTCATTTACAACCATTATTATTCTTTTTTAATTTCTTTATTGGGTCATTATTCCCCTAAAAATACCCATTGTTTATTAATGAATTATGTTTCAAGTGTTTAAATATTGATCCAAGCCCAACCCATTTAAAGGACATTGAATTATAAGTAAAGTTACATTTGAGTCACTTAATAATTAAAATCATAATTATATCACTTAATTAATATTCTAGTTATACTCGGGTTACTCTCCACTTTAAATGCAAACGTACATTAAAAATGTTCTCTTCATGTAACAAGCATGCCACACAATTATTAGTGAAGTTACAAACATGTCACTCAATTAAAATTTAGTTACAATCGGGTCATTTTTTTGTTAAAATTCAAACAGATATCTAACAAGGCTTGGTATAATGACAGTTTTAGTCCTCAAAATTTATATATTCTATCAATTTAGTCCTAATTAAAAATAATACAAATAATTTAACCCTTTCTGTTTAAAAATATATCAATTTAGTCACTTTTCTTCTCCCAAGTCACTCACATACCCTCGTTAACATTAAAATATAAACTGTTAGATCTAATACACAAATATATAAATATAAATACATTTATAACTATTTTTTAATGTTAGATTTGTAATTAGTATATACATTAAAATTAAACTCATTGAAATCCATTTAAAAATATTTATGAAAACATTCAGTTTTAGTTATTGCTACCACATAATTTTCTACAAAAGTTCAAGTTTTAGTTACTACTAACACGTAACTTACTAAATTTTATTATAAAACAATTTCTTAAGTTATCTGGAAGTCTATGCATTTTTATTAAAAACGTTGTATAATTTTTACAATAGTTTTAAATTTTTTGTTCTTATTTACAAATTTACTAATTGTTAAACAATTTTTATTATTATGAAAATTTACACATTTTTTTATGCATGTTTAAAACATGAAACATAAGTTGTTTTACATGATGAAACATAAACATGCACGAAACGGTGACAAATATATTTTCATTACATTAATATCTAATATTCCTTTTTATTTGGTTCAATTATGTAGTTAATTCTAAGCTTTTGTTAAATTAATCAACACAATTATTAATTGATATGTTTGTTAAATACGAAGGGTTAAACTTATTGAATTAGTTTGAATTAGGACTAAATTGATAAAACATATAAGTTTTGAGGACCAAAACTATCATTATACCAAGCCTTGTTAGATATCCGTTTGAATTTAAATGGAAAAGTAACCCGATTTTAGCCAAATTTTAATTGAGTGACATGTTTGTAACTTTACTAATAATTGAGTGAACTCTTTCTTAGCCGAAGACAACATTTTTAACCTTCGTTTGCATTTAAACGGGAGAGCGACCCAATTGTAACTAGAATATTAATTGAGTGACACAATTGTAACTAGAATATTAATTAATTGTAACTGGAATATTAATTGAGTGACACAATTGTAACTAGAATATTAATTAAGTGACCCAATTGTAATGAAAATATTAATCGAGTGGCCCAATTGTATTTGTTAATAATTGAGTGATCCAAATGTAACCTTGCTGATAATTTGGTGACCTCCACTATAGTTTCCCAAATAAACATAAAGAATTTGCCATTTTACGATGAGGTGAAAGATAAAAACATATTTTGTAAAATTTTACGGTATAATACACAAATGATCACTAAATTATCCTAAAATAATACAAATGGTCATCAAACTTTTAAAAGTTACATAATGGTCATTAAAATTTATTTTTTGTTACAAAGTGGTCATTGAATCGTTAACTACCGTTAAAGGGCGTCGTGGTAGTTGAGAATGTAAGCACCCAAATCCGCACGGCGCTCCTTTTATTGGTCGTTCGGGTTTTAAAATTTTCTTTTGATTGTATTTGAAAAACCCCGCCCGGTTTTGGAATTAAAAATATGGAGTCGCCACCGATCATTTAAAAATAGTAGATCAGACACCAAAATAAAACTAGAGATTCAAAATTCGGGTCCAGGAGTCGGTTACGGATGGGGAAAGATTAGCACCCCCACACCGCCCAAAATTGGTACCTAGCCGATTATTTAATGTCTTGGTATTGGAAATTTCGAATTCGATTAAAATTTAAAATACGATTCTTGAATGCATGAAAATATTGAGATAACCGCATCCCTTTGCGCCTGGGGCACGGATTCTCGTTTTCTTAAAAGATTCGAGGAAATCACATCCATTTACACTCGGGATATGATCTCTCGAAGTTTTAAAAATAAAAAATATTTTTTTATTTAAAAAAGATAATTTGTGAAAACCGAATATGAATGCGTGTAAAATACTAATAATATCTTATATACTTATACATTTATATTTATATAACTTATAAAAGTAGCATACGTATTTTAAATACATTAAAACATATTAATATATTTAAATATAATTACATCTATATGTACAAAAAAGGTATTTTTAGATAAAATATTTGATCACATATAATAAAAAACATAATAAGATATAATAAACAAGGTTGGATATAAACATCATAAAGCATATATATACATATATATATATATATACATATCTAATTATGTGCATTATAAAAATAAATACAAATATTTAAAAAAAACATAAAATAATATATAACAATATATATATATAACATAACCTAATAATATTATAAAACTATTATATAAATATATAATATATTATATAATAAATATTTGATAAATATGCGTATAGATATACTATATAAATAATATACATATATGTGAACGTATACATACTATATAATATACAAAAATATAATAAATAATAGGATAACATATATTACATAGTATATATACTATATACTATAAGATATCATACGTATATATAATATGAAAAATATAGATTTAATATAACAAATATATGTATAATATTAGAGGGACTGAAATGTAAAACGAACATAATATTGGGCCTAAATCGAAAGAAAAGAAATTAACTAAACCGAAGTTAAAAGGGAAATGAAATGGAAGGATCGAACAAGGAATTAAACCATAGATGCAAATGAAAGCGGGAGAAAACATGAAGGGCCTAAAGCGTAATTAACCCATTAAGCAAAAAACGCGGATCCTTCTCGGGTATCCGGGTCACCGCTCGGGTCAGGCTACCAAAATGGCGTCGTTTCGGTTATTACCGATTTAAAAACATATTTTTTAATCAAAACCTAATATTGAAAAAAACCCTAAACATATTTGTTCTCTCTCGAGCCAAGGCGTCGCACCACCATTTCACGGCTGTTCATCGGCCCATGGCCTCGCGGCGATGGTCGTGCAACGACGGCGGGACACGACGACCCTCTTCCCCAAACGCAGGTATGATCAAAACCCCTTTTTATTTGTTATTTGAAAAATTTTAAAAAAATGAAACAAAAAGCTTTGGATTTGAACAAAGAAGAGAAATATTTTTACTTTAAACTTTCGAAATTTCTATTGATTTTTCCTTTCTTACACTTTCGAAATAAAACCCTCTTTTTTGAACAGAAATCCTAAAATTCTTTACTTTTTCGATCTCTCTCCTCATTTTACAATTTCATTTCAGTTTCTTATAACCGGTTCCAAACTAACCAATCCCTACTTTTAATTGTTGCATATCTGATATGATGGGAGCAATCTGGATTTTGGGGGATATAGGTCTGAGATAGGGGTATGGTCGATTGGGGGTAGGTTATTTTATTTTAATGTTGATTTGATTTGGGAATTTTAGGGATTTTAGGGTTTCACTAATTTAGGGTTAATTCAGGGTTTATAGATTAAGGTTTAGTTTGGGTTTTGGTGGCCGACGACAAGGATGAACGGTGGCGGCGGTGGCAGCATGAGGCGGCGGCTAGGGTTAGGTCTTTGGAAATTAGTTTTTTTTTGTTTTGGGTAATTGGGTTTGAATTTGGGCCAGGTTATGGATTTGGGTTTGGGTTGGATCTTGGTTTAGTTTGGGTAACCCAGATAAAATGGGTTATTACAGTTGCCCCTCTTTGCTCGTTGTTGTGTAACGGCAACGAAGCAAAGACCAAAAATGACCCATTTCATCCGGTCTGGCTGGTCATCCCCTCTTGATACATGTCTTCATTATTCGGTAGATCTTCTTTCTTTTTGACGCATGTCTTCTTTCTAGTCTTGGTTGATCCACCTTGTCACTCTCGGGAAGCAAAATCTTCAAAATGGGGGGTTGTTTGTTGGAGAAGCAAAATGAGTACGACTTACTACATTATTGATGATAAGCTAATACCTAAAGAAAATTTGACCCAGCTGCAACACTGACGAAGAGACAGGGTCTATAAAATTTGATCCAACTGCAAAACTACGAAGAGGCAGGACCGATGCATGATAGTTCCAATGCTGATCCAGCTACAACTCTGACGAAGAGGCAAGATCAGAAAATTGAAAACTTCTTCTTTTTTCTTTTTTTATTTTTTCTTCTTATTTTTCTTTTTTTTTGAATTTTTCTTTTTTCTTTTTTTCACTTTTTTTAGATACAACATTGATAAAACTTGAAAGTTAGTAAATTTTGACTAAGCTACAACACCGACGAAGAGGCATGGTCTAAAGTTAGTAATGTTGATCCAGCTACGACACCGACGAAGAGGCAGGATCAAGAGTTAGTAAATTTGGTCTAGCTACAACACTGATGAAGAGGCAAGACCGAAAGTTAGTAAATTAGGTTCAGCTACAACACCGACGAAGAGGCAAAACCGAAAGCTAGATTTGACCAAGCTACAACACTGACGAAGAGGCAAGGTTTGAAGATTTGATCCAGCTACGACTCTGATGAAGAGGCAGGATCGGAGGGTTGGTTTCTTTGCAATCAAGCTACGACTATGACGAAGAGACATGATCGGAATTTGGCAAATTTGGTTCAGCTACAACACCACCGAAGAGGCAAAACCGAAAGTTAATCAAGTTGGATCTATCCACACCATCAACGGAGGGATAAGATCAAATTTCAGCACTTGGACTCCACTAGACCATCAACGGAGAAACAGAATCGGATGACAACAACATGAATCCAACTACGCCATCAACAGAGGAGCATGATTGGATTTCAGCAACTTAGAATTAGCCTTACCATCAACATAATGGCTAGATCGAATAACGGCAACTTGGATCTTACTACACCATCAATGGAGGAGCAAGATCGACGAATGTTAACAACTTGATTTCTTTTTTTTCATTTTTATAATTTTTTGAATTTTTTGCATTTTTGATTTTTTTGATTGATTTTTTTTATTTTTTATTTTTTCTTTCTTCTTTTTTTTTCTTTTTTGTTTTTTTTGAATTTTTTTCGATCAAGCTACGACTCTGATGAAGAGGCATGATCGATATTTGAAAAAATTTGGTTCAGCTACAACACCAACGAAGAGGCAAAACCGAAAGTTTATAAAGTTAGATCTATCCACACCATCAACGGAGTGACAAAGTCAGATGATAATTTGGATTCTACCACGCCATCAACGGAGAAGCAGAACACCAACTTGAACCCTACTACACCATCAACGGAAGAGCAGGATTGGATTTTAGCAACTTGGACCCCAGCCACACCATCAACGGAGGGATAGGATCGGATGGTAATTTGGATTCCACGACGCCATCAACGGAGAATCGGAACACCAACTTGAACCCTACTACACCATCAACGGGGAGCAGGATTGAATAGTAGCAATTTGGACCCAGCCACACCTACAACGGAAGAGCAAGATCGGCAAATAACGGTAACTTAGGCGAGTCATACCATCAACAGAGTGACATGATCGGGTAAGTCAAACTTGATTTTTTTTTGAATTTTTTTATATTTTTTATTTTTCTCTTTCTTTTTTTCCTTTTTTCCTTTTTTTGATTTTTTGACTTTTTTCTTTTTTTTTTTACTTTAGACTTTTTTCTGGTTTTTTTTTGTTTTTTCCTTGACTTACAACTATAAGGAAGAGACAAGATCCGAGGAAGAAATTTGGTCTAGTTGTACCATCAACGGAGAAATGAGACCTTGACAAAAATTTGATCTGCTACACCATCAATGGAGAAGCGAGATCTAGAAAATGCAGGATCATCAACGGTAAAACGAGATATGAAAAATACATGATCTGCTACATCAATGGCGAAGAGTCGAGATCCATAGGAAAACTCTAATTTGTTGCACCATCAACAGAGAAATGAGATCTTCAAAAATTTGATGTGCTACGCCATCAACAGCAAAGCAAAATTTGGAAAATGTTGGTCTATCACCAATGACGAAGGCAAGATCCAAAGAAAGTTACTTCTGCTGCTCTACTGGCGGAGAGGTATGACCTGAAAATAAGAAAAAAAACATTAATCAGTAAATGTTCAAATGTTTTGTTGTTGGTACCTTTTATTTAGATGTTTCAGCATCCCTTTGTTTGGCCTCCTCCATGACTAAGGTTGGCCATCATGATTGCCCTCATGTTGAAGATGTTTTGTCTCTTATTCGAACTTGTTTGCAAAAAATACATGTATGAATTTTATGCCTAAATGCGTGTGTCTATCCTAAATGCATGGTGGCTTTGTTGTATGCACTTAATCTAAATGTATGACGTATGCAAAAATGATCTAATGCAAGATGAATGCAACTAAATGCATAAATGTGATATGATTTCTCTAGTCCTCAAAGGGATGCCCCGACTCTTGACTGGTCAAATCAAGCTCTTAGTTTTTCAGGTAATGCGCCAGTGCCCCAACCTCTTTCGGGTTCGATCACCTTTCTTTGAATCAATTCTCACATGGGTACATGCCCCCCAGAATTTTTGTTCAACTCTTGTAGCGAATTTTGTCTTGTATGTTCATCTTTCTTCGAGGGGCTTTCATTGTCCTCATGAAGATATTATGTTGCCCTCTAAGTCGGATTCACAAATTTGTTGTGTTAGTTCATGACAGCTTATCCTTTTCGGATCAATGCAGAGCGGTGATAATATGTAGCTTTCGAATGCTTGTTTTTGAGCCTTGATGGAGAATGCCCCAAAATTGAAGCCTTGTCAAAGGTATGGTGTTTACTGTAGACGCTTTCGGATATGCCCCAAGATCGGGCTCTTGGAGAGGTTCTGTAAGGTGTTAGATCGACCAACTTTGTTGTATCAAATGGGGTAACCCAGAGACTAATTTCAAAATTTCAAAATGTATGTATGCAAATACTAAGTACAAGTCCTAGATGTGAAAGTACTGCTTCAAAAATGGTTCCCATGTCCTAAATTTCTAAACTTACGAGACTCATTTGCAACTTTGAATATTGCCTTGATATCTAGAGTACTAGATTTTCTCCCGATGATAATTTTTCAAATTGAAAACCAATGTGCATCAGCATTTCATGCTGGTAAAATGCAAAAAAAAATGTTATGATATGTCATGTAGTTAATGCAAAGTGAGTGAACTTAATGTAGTGCAATTAGAAGAAAATGGGTTAGACCAGGATTAAAATAATCAAATGAATAAATTAAATGGTAAATAAGGTAAAAATTAAAACAGATAAAAAAACTGTACATAGAAAGATGCATCAAAGCCTAAAAGGGTAATCGCTAAACGGGTAGAGTTTCGCATGGCTCTAAAAAGGTTGGCTCCTACAGCTCACTATATGCGGTTTTGGTTCTAGGGAAGGGTACCCGAATTGTCCCCGATGTCCCTTACTAAAGGTAGCAAGGCCCCTGATCCTCACCCATTATAGGTTTCAAACGGACCAAGTTCAATTCAGGGGGATACATCATTTATGCCTATACAGAGGTAACCCACACGAAAGCATAAGAAATATATCCCAAAAGCAATTCACCAACCTATACGGTGGTAACCCACACTAAGGCAGTATCACACTTCCACTTAAAAATGACGGAGCTCGGTTAGAAAGCTCATGGAATGCAGTAAAAATAAATCAGTCATATTTACAGAAAATAAAATGCATGACTCATGGTAAAATAACACAGAATCATATTTTAAATTAAAATCGAATTTGCCAATTTCCAATGACCAAGACTAAAAAAATAATCGACTCGTAGCTTGACTCTTTTTTTCAAAAAATGTCCCCAGCGGAGTCGCCAGCTGTAAGCACCCAAATCTGCCCGGAGCTCCTTTTTTTGGTCATTCGGGTTTTAAAATTTTCTTTTCATTGTATTTGAAAAACCCAGCCCGGTTTTGGAATTAAAAATATGGAGTCGCCACCGATCATTTAAAAATGGTAGACCGGACACCAAAATAAAACTAGAGATTCAAAATTCGAGTCCAGGAGTGGGTTACGGATGGGGAAGGATTAGTACCCCCACACCGCCCAAAATTGGTACCTAGCCGATTATTTAATGTCTTGGTATTGGAAATTTCGAATTCGATTAAAATTTAAAATACAATTCTTGAATGCATGAAAATATTGATTTAACCGCATCCCTTTGCACTGGGCACGCTTGTTTTCTTAAAAGATTCGAGGAAATCACATCCCTTTACGCCCGGGATATGATTTCTCAAAGTTTTAAAAATAAAGAAATAATTTTTGATTTAAAAAAGATAATTTGTAAAGACCGAATATGAATGCGTGTAAAATACTAATAATATCTTATATACTTATACATTTATATTTATATAACTTATAAATGTAACATACGTATTTTAAATACATTAAAACATATTAATATATTTAAATATAATTACATCTATTTGTACAAAAAGGCATTTTTAAATAAAAATATTTGATCACATATACTAAAAAAACATAATAAAATATAATAAACAAGGTTGGATATAAACATCATAAAGAATATACATACATATATATATTTCTAATCATGTGCACTATAAAAATAAGGGTTAACTACACCAGTGACCACCGAACTATTTGGGGTACCTATTTTGACCACCGAACTATCGAACTCGTCAATCAAACTACCAAACTTATTAAATTGACCTATTTTGACCATCGCCGTTAAAAAAACTAACAGAGGGGTGACGTGGCAGTTAAGAAAAATTTGTAAAATTGCACATTTAGTCCCTGTTATTTACTTATTAAATCAATTTGATCCTAATTTTAATTTATTTAAATGACGACTCGTGTCCCAACCAAATGACGACATGTGTCCCATTTATTTTTAAGTTTTAATTTATTTAATTAATAGATTTAACAAACCAACCAGATGGTGACACGTGTCACCACCTGGTATTGGCCGTGAACAATGAGAGGAAATAAAATTGAAGGGAATTGCACCCACGCCAATAGCATGGAAGGGTAATGCTCCAGCCACTGAGCCAAGTTCACTAATATGATATGAGATACTAACATATTTTATTAAAGGATTACTTTATTGGTGAAAACTAAAGAGGGGAATTAATGGGATTCGAACTCGGGACTAATTGTACGAAACTAAAATACTAAACCACTAAATAAACCTTATAACATAGGAAAATGTTCGGATATTTTTTTTCACATTTAAATTAAATTGAACTTAGATCACTTGAGATGTGTATAATCACATAAACATTCGATTTAATTTAAATATAAAATTATTAAATATTCGATTTTAAAAATATTCGATTTCAAAGAAATGAAATTTGATTTAAAAAATCGAATATTTTTTCTTTTTCATATTTAAAAATTCAAATATTTTTCTTTTTCATATTTAAATTAAATCAAATATTTATTAAAATATTAAATCGAATTAATTTTAATAAATATTCGATTTAATTTAAATTTTAATAAATATTTGATTTAATTTAAATATTTAAATATTTGATTTACTATTTTAATAAATATTTGAATTAATTAAATATTTTTAATAAATATTTATTAAAATATTTTTTCGATTTAATATTTAAATTAATTCAAATATTTATTAAAATATTTGATTGAATTTAAATATGAAATAGAAAAATATTCGAATTTTTTAAATCGAATTTCTTTTCTTTGAAATCGAATATTTTTTAAAATTGAATATTTAATAATTTTTAGATTTAAATTAAATCGAATGTTTGTGTGACTATACACATCCCAAGTGATCTAAGTTCGATTTAGTTTAAATATGAAAAAATATTCAACATTTTCCTACGTTATACGGTTTATTTAGTGGTTTAATATTTTAGTTTCGCATAATTAGTCCCGAAGTTCAATCCCATTAATTCCCTCTCTGTAGTTTTCACCAACAAAGTAATCCTTTAATAAAATATGTTAGTATCTCATATCATATTAGTGAACTTGGCTCGATGGTGAGCCTTACCTTTCCATTTTATTAGCATGTTCAATTCCCCACAATTTTCCCTTCAATTTTATTTCCTCTCATTGTTCACGGCCAATCGGATGGTGACACGTGTCACCATCTGGTTGGTTGGTTAAATCTATTAATTAAATAAATTAAAACTTAAAAATAAATGGGACACGTGTCGTCATTTAAATAAATTAAAATTAGGATCAAATTGATTTAATAAGTAAATAACAGGGACTAAATGTGCAATTTTACAAATTTTTCTTAACTGCTACGTCACCACTCCGTCACTCCTCTATTAGTTTTTTAATGGCGGTGGTCAAAATAGGTAAATTTAATAAGTTTGGTGGTCTGATTGACGAGTTCGATAGTTCGGTGGTCAAAATAGGTACGCCCAAATAGTTCGGTAGTCACTAGTGTAGTTTACCCTAAAAATAAATACATATATTTAAAAACATAAAATAATATATAACAAAAATATATATACCATAACCTAATAATATTATAAAATTATTATATAAATATATAATATATAAATAATATTTGAAAATAATAATATATTTATAATAAATATTTGATGAATATACTATATATATAATATATATAATATATATATATGAATGTATACATACTATATAATATACAAAAATATAATAAATAATAGGATAACATATATTATATAGTATATATACTATATACTATAAGATATCATACGTATATATAATATGAAAAATATAGATTTAATATAACAAATATATGTATAATATTAGAGGGACTAGAATGTAAAATGCACATAATATTGGGCCTAAATTGAAAGAAAAAAATTAACTAAACCGAAGTTAAAAGGGAAATGAAATGGAAGGATCGAACAAGGAATTAAACCATAGATGGAAATAAAAGGGGAGAAAACATGAAGGGCCTAAAGCGTAATTAACCCATTAAGCAAAAACGCGCGAATCCTCCTCGGATATCCGGTCACCGCTCGGGTCAGCTACCAAAATGGCGTCGTTTCTGTTATTACTTATTTAAAAACATATTTTTTTTTTAATCAAAACCTAATATTGAAAAAAAAACTAAACATATTTGTTCTCTCTCGAGACAAAGGCGCGCACCACCATTTCACGGCCGTTCATCGCCCATGGCCTCATGCAGTGATGGTCGTGGCAACGACGGCGGGGACACGACGACCCTCTTCCCAAACGCAGTATGATCAAAACCCTTTTTTATTTGTTATTTGAAAAATTTTAAAAAATGAAACAAAAAGCTTTGGATTTAAACAAAGAAGAGAAATATTTTTACTTTAAACTTTCAAATTTCTATTGATTTTTTTCTTTTTGAATTAAAAATCTTTCTTTTTAAAAACCCATTTTTTTGATCTCAAAGCCCTTTTTTAATTTTCCTTTAAAATTCTTTAAACTTTTTTTTTCGATCTCTCTATCATTTTACAATTTCATTTCAGTTTCTTATAACCTGGTTCCAAACTAACCAATCCCTACTTTTAATTGTTGCATATCTAATATGATGGGAGTTATCCAAATTTTGGGGATATAGGTCCGAGATAGGGTATGGTCGATTGGGGGTAGGTTATTTTATTTTAATGTTGATTTGATTTGGGAATTTTAGGGATTTTAGGGTTTCACTAATTTAGGGTTAATTCGGGTTTTATAGATTAAGGTTTAGTTTGGGTTTTGGTGGCAGTAACGACAAGGATGAACGGTGGTGGCGGTGGCGAGCGTGAGGCGGCGGCTAGGTTAGGTCTTTGGAAATTAGTTTTTTTTGTTTTGGGTAATTGGGTTTGAATTTGGGCCAGGTTATGGATTTGGGTTTGGGTTGGATCTTGGTTTAGTTTGGGTAACCCAGATAAAATGGGTTATTACAGTTGCCCCTCTTTGCTCGTTGTTGTGTAACGGCAACGGCAAAGACCAAAATGACCCATTTCATCCGGGTCCGGCTGGTCATCCCCTCTTGATACATGTCTTCATTATTCGGTAGATCTTCTTCTTTTTGACGATGTCTTCTTTCTAGTCTTGGTTGATCCACCTTGTCACTCTCGGGAAGCAAAATCTTCAAAATGGGGGGTTGTTTGTTGGAGAAGCAAAATGAGTACGACTTACTACATTATTGATGATAAGCTAATACCTAAAGAAAATTTGACCCAAATGCAACACTCGACGAAGAGACAGGGTCTATAAAATTTGATCCAACCGCAAAACTACGAAGAGGCGGGACCGCATGATGATAGTTCCAATGCTGATCCAATACAACTCGACGAAGAGGCAAGATCGTAAAATTGAAAACTTCTTCTTTTTTTTTTTTATTTTTCTTCTTATTTTCTTTTTTTTTTGAATTTTTCTTTTTCTTTTTTTTCTTTTTTTTTTAGATACAACATTGATAAAACTTGAAAGTTAGTAAATTTTGACTAAGCTACAACACCGACGAAGAGGCATGGTCTAAAGTTAGTAATGTTGATCCAGCTACGACACCGACGAAGAGGCAGGATCAAGAGTTAGTAAATTTGGTCTAGCTACAACACTGATGAAGAGGCAAGACCGAAAGTTAGTAAATTAGGTTCAGCTACAACACCGACGAAGAGGCAAAACCGAAAGCTAGATTTGACCAAGCTACAACACTGACGAAGAGGCAAGGTTTGAAGATTTGATCCAGCTACGACTCTGATGAAGAGGCAGGATCGGAGGGTTGGTTTCTTTGCAATCAAGCTACGACTATGACGAAGAGACATGATCGGAATTTGGCAAATTTGGTTCAGCTACAACACCACCGAAGAGGCAAAACCGAAAGTTAATCAAGTTGGATCTATCCACACCATCAACGGAGGGATAAGATCAAATTTCAGCACTTGGACTCCACTAGACCATCAACGGAGAAACAGAATCGGATGACAACAACATGAATCCAACTACGCCATCAACAGAGGAGCATGATTGGATTTCAGCAACTTAGAATTAGCCTTACCATCAACATAATGGCTAGATCGAATAACGGCAACTTGGATCTTACTACACCATCAATGGAGGAGCAAGATCGATTTAATGTTAACAACTTGATTTCTTTTTTTTCATTTTTATAATTTTTTGAATTTTTTGCATTTTTGATTTTTTTGATTGATTTTTTTTATTTTTTATTTTTTCTTTCTTCTTTTTTTTTCTTTTTTGTTTTTTTTGAATTTTTTTCGATCAAGCTACGACTCTGATGAAGAGGCATGATCGATATTTGAAAAAATTTGGTTCAGCTACAACACCAACGAAGAGGCAAAACCGAAAGTTTATAAAGTTAGATCTATCCACACCATCAACGGAGTGACAAAGTCAGATGATAATTTGGATTCTACCACGCCATCAACGGAGAAGCAGAACACCAACTTGAACCCTACTACACCATCAACGGAAGAGCAGGATTGGATTTTAGCAACTTGGACCCCAGCCACACCATCAACGGAGGGATAGGATCGGATGGTAATTTGGATTCCACGACGCCATCAACGGAGAATCGGAACACCAACTTGAACCCTACTACACCATCAACGGGGAGCAGGATTGAATAGTAGCAATTTGGACCCAGCCACACCTACAACGGAAGAGCAAGATCGGCAAATAACGGTAACTTAGGCGAGTCATACCATCAACAGAGTGACATGATCGGGTAAGTCAAACTTGATTTTTTTTTGAATTTTTTTATATTTTTTATTTTTCTCTTTCTTTTTTTTCTTTTTTCCTTTTTTTGATTTTTTGACTTTTTTCTTTTTTTTTTTACTTTAGACTTTTTTCTTGTTTTTTTTTGTTTTTTCCTTGACTTACAACTATAAGGAAGAGACAAGATCCGAGGAAGAAATTTGGTCTAGTTGTACCATCAACGGAGAAATGAGACCTTGACAAAAATTTGATCTGCTACACCATCAATGGAGAAGCGAGATCTAGAAAATGCAGGATCATCAACGGTAAAACGAGATATGAAAAATACATGATCTGCTACATCAATGGCGAAGAGTCGAGATCCATAGGAAAACTCTAATTTGTTGCACCATCAACAGAGAAATGAGATCTTCAAAAATTTGATGTGCTACGCCATCAACAGCAAAGCAAAATTTGGAAAATGTTGGTCTATCACCAATGACGAAGGCAAGATCCAAAGAAAGTTACTTCTGCGCTGCTTCATCAAGTGAGAGGTATGACCTGAAAATAAGAAAAAAAACATTAATCAGTAAATGTTCAAATGTTTTGTTGTTGGTACCTTTTATTTAGATGTTTCAGCATCCCTTTGTTTGGCCTCCTCCATGACTAAGGTTGGCCATCATGATTGCCCTCATGTTGAAGATGTTTTGTCTCTTATTCGAACTTGTTTGCAAAAAATACATGTATGAATTTTATGCCTAAATGCGTGTGTCTATCCTAAATGCATGGTGGCTTTGTTGTATGCACTTAATCTAAATGTATGACGTATGCAAAAATGATCTAATGCAAGATGAATGCAACTAAATGCATAAATGTGATATGATTTCTCTAGTCCTCAAAGGGATGCCCCTGACTCTTGACTGGTCAAATCAAGCTCTTAGTTTTTCGTGTGCGTCAGTGCCCCAACCTCTTTCGGGTTCGATCACCTTTCTTTGAATCAATTCTCACATGGGTACATGCCCCCCAGAATTTTTGTTCAACTCTTGTAGCGAATTTTGTCTTGTATGTTCATCTTTCTTCGAGGGGCTTTCATTGTCCTCATGAAGATATTATGTTGCCCTCTAAGTCGGATTCACAAATTTGTTGTGTTAGTTCATGACAGCTTATCCTTTTCGGATCAATGCAGAGCGGTGATAATATGTAGCTTTCGAATGCTTGTTTTTGAGCCTTGATGGAGAATGCCCCAAAATTGAAGCCTTGTCAAAGGTATGGTGTTTACATAGAGACGCTGATATGCCCCAAGATCGGGCTCTTGGAGAGGTTCAGAAGGTGTTAGATCGACCAACTTTGTTGTATCAAATGGGGTAACCTAGAGACTAATTTCAAAATTTCAAAATGTATGTATGCAAATACTAAGTACAAGTCCTAGATGTGAAAGTACTGCTTCAAAAATGGTTCCCATGTCCTAAATTTCTAAACTTACGAGACTCATTTGCAACTTTGAATATTGCCTTGATATCTAGAGTACTAGATTTTCTCCCGATGATAATTTTTCAAATTGAAAACCAATGTGCATCAAAGATTCATCTTTGGTAAAATGCAAAAAAATGTTATGATATGTCATGTAGTTAATGCAAAGTGAGTGAACTTAATGTAGTGCAATTAGAAGAAAATGGGTTAGACCAGGATTAAAATAATCAAATGAATAAATTAAATGGTAAATAAGGTAAAAATTAAAACAGATAAAAAAACTGTACATAGAAAGATGCATCAAAGCCTAAAAGGGTAATCGCTAAACGGGTAGAGTTTCGCATGGCTCTAAAAAGGTTGGCTCCTACAGCTCACTATATGCGGTTTTGGTTCTAGGGAAGGGTACCCGAATTGTCCCCGATGTCCCTTACTAAAGGTAGCAAGGCCCCTGATCCTCACCCATTATAGGTTTCAAACGGACCAAGTTCAATTCAGGGGGATACATCATTTATGCCTATACAGAGGTAACCCACACGAAAGCATAAGAAATATATCCCAAAAGCAATTCACCAACCTATACGGTGGTAACCCACACTAAGGCAGTATCACACTTCCACTTAAAAATGACGGAGCTCGGTTAGAAAGCTCATGGAATGCAGTAAAAATAAATCACCATATTTACTGAAAAATAAAATGCATGACTCATGGTAAAATAACACAGAATCATATTTTAAATTAAAATCGAATTTGCCAATTTCCAATGACCAAGACTAAAAAAATAATCGACTCGTAGCTTGACTCTTTTTTTCAAAAAATGTCCCCAGCGGAGTCGCCAGCTGTAAGCACCCAAATCTGCCCGGAGCTCCTTTTTTTGGTCATTCGGGTTTTAAAATTTTCTTTTCATTGTATTTGAAAAACCCAGCCCGGTTTTGGAATTAAAAATATGGAGTCGCCACCGATCATTTAAAAATGGTAGACCGGACACCAAAATAAAACTAGAGATTCAAAATTCGAGTCCAGGAGTGGGTTACGGATGGGGAAGGATTAGTACCCCCACACCGCCCAAAATTGGTACCTAGCCGATTATTTAATGTCTTGGTATTGGAAATTTCGAATTCGATTAAAATTTAAAATACAATTCTTGAATGCATGAAAATATTGATTTAACCGCATCCCTTTGCACCTGGGGCACAGTTTCTTGTTTTCTTAAAAGATTCGAGGAAATCACATCCCTTTACGCCCGGGATATGATTTCTCAAAGTTTTAAAAATAAAGAAATAATTTTTGATTTAAAAAAGATAATTTGTAAAGACCGAATATGAATGCGTGTAAAATACTAATAATATCTTATATACTTATACATTTATATTTATATAACTTATAAATGTAACATACGTATTTTAAATACATTAAAACATATTAATATATTTAAATATAATTACATCTATTTGTACAAAAAAGGCATTTTTAAATAAAAATATTTGATCACATATACTAAAAAAAACATAATAAAATATAATAAACAAGGTTGGATATAAACATCATAAAGAATATACATACATATATATATTTCTAATCATGTGCACTATAAAAATAAGGGTTAACTACACCAGTGACCACCGAACTATTTGGGGTACCTATTTTGACCACCGAACTATCGAACTCGTCAATCAAACTACCAAACTTATTAAATTGACCTATTTTGACCATCGCCGTTAAAAAACTAACAGAGGGGTGACGTGGCAGTTAAGAAAAATTTGTAAAATTGCACATTTAGTCCCTGTTATTTACTTATTAAATCAATTTGATCCTAATTTTAATTTATTTAAATGACGACTCGTGTCCCAACCAAATGACGACATGTGTCCCATTTATTTTTAAGTTTTAATTTATTTAATTAATAGATTTAACAAACCAACCAGATGGTGACACGTGTCACCACCTGGTATTGGCCGTGAACAATGAGAGGAAATAAAATTGAAGGGAATTGCACCCACGCCAATAGCATGGAAGGGTAATGCTCCAGCCACTGAGCCAAGTTCACTAATATGATATGAGATACTAACATATTTTATTAAAGGATTACTTTATTGGTGAAAACTAAAGAGGGGAATTAATGGGATTCGAACTCGGGACTAATTGTACGAAACTAAAATACTAAACCACTAAATAAACCTTATAACATAGGAAAATGTTCGGATATTTTTTTCACATTTAAATTAAATTGAACTTAGATCACTTGAGATGTGTATAATCACATAAACATTCGATTTAATTTAAATATAAAATTATTAAATATTCGATTTTAAAAAATATTCGATTTCAAAGAAATGAAATTTGATTTAAAAAAATCGAATATTTTTTCTTTTTCATATTTAAAAATTCAAATATTTTTTCTTTTTCATATTTAAATTAAATCAAATATTTATTAAAATATTAAATCGAATTAATTTTAATAAATATTCGATTTAATTTAAATTTTAATAAATATTTGATTTAATTTAAATATTTAAATATTTGATTTACTATTTTAATAAATATTTGAATTAATTAAATATTTTTAATAAATATTTATTAAAATATTTTTTCGATTTAATATTTAAATTAATTCAAATATTTATTAAAATATTTGATTGAATTTAAATATGAAATAGAAAAATATTCGAATTTTTTAAATCGAATTTCTTTTCTTTGAAATCGAATATTTTTTAAAATTGAATATTTAATAATTTTTAGATTTAAATTAAATCGAATGTTTGTGTGACTATACACATCCCAAGTGATCTAAGTTCGATTTAGTTTAAATATGAAAAAAATATTCGAACATTTTCCTACGTTATACGGTTTATTTAGTGGTTTAATATTTTAGTTTCGTACAATTAGTCCCGAGTTCGAATCCCATTAATTCCCCTCTGTAGTTTTCACCAACAAAGTAATCCTTTAATAAAATATGTTAGTATCTCATATCATATTAGTGAACTTGGCTCAGTGGCTGGAGCCTTACCCTTCCATTTTATTAGCATGTTCAATTCCCCACAGGTGCAATTCCCTTCAATTTTATTTCCTCTCATTGTTCACGGCCAATCAGATGGTGACACGTGTCACCATCTGGTTGGTTGGTTAAATCTATTAATTAAATAAATTAAAACTTAAAAATAAATGGGACACGTGTCGTCATTTAAATAAATTAAAATTAGGATCAAATTGATTTAATAAGTAAATAACAGGGACTAAATGTGCAATTTTACAAATTTTTCTTAACTGCTACGTCACCACTCCGTCACTCCTCTATTAGTTTTTTAATGGCGGTGGTCAAAATAGGTAAATTTAATAAGTTTGGTGGTCTGATTGACGAGTTCGATAGTTCGGTGGTCAAAATAGGTACGCCCAAATAGTTCGGTAGTCACTAGTGTAGTTTACCCTAAAAATAAATACATATATTTAAAAAACATAAAATAATATATAACAAAAATATATATACCATAACCTAATAATATTATAAAATTATTATATAAATATATAATATATAAATAATATTTGATAAATATATAATATATTATATAATAAATATTTGATGAATATGCGTATAGATATAATATATAAATAATATATATATGAATGTATACATACTATATAATATACAAAAATATAATAAATAATAGGATAACATATATTACATAATATATATACACTATATACTATAAGATATCATACGTATATATAATATGAAGAATATAGATTTAATATAACAAATATATGTATAATATTAGAGGGACTAGAATGTAAAATGCACAGAATATTGGGCCTAAATTGAAAGAAAAAAATTAACTAAACCGAAGTTAAAAGGGAAAATGAAATGGAAGGATCGAACAAGGAATTAAACCATAGATGGAAATAAAAGCGGGAGAAAACATGAAGGGCCTAAAGCGTAATTAACCCATTAAGCAAAAAACGCGAATCCTCCCTGGATATCCGGGTCACTGCTCGGGTCAGGCTACCAAAACGGCGCCGTTTCTGTTATTACTTATTTAAAAACAAATTAAAACAGATTTTTTTAATCAAAACCTAATATTAAAAAAAACCCTAAACATCTATGTTCTCTCTAGAGACAAGGCGCGCACCACCATTTCACGGCCGTTCATCGGCCCATGGCCTCGCAGCAGTGGTCGTGCAATGACGGCGGGACACGACGACCCTCTTCCCCAGACGCAGGTATGATCGAAACCCTTTTTTTTGTTATTCGAAAAATACAAAAAAATGAAACAAAAAGT
The DNA here is from genome assembly GCA_019671005.1 of Hibiscus mutabilis. Classification (NCBI taxonomy): domain Eukaryota; kingdom Viridiplantae; phylum Streptophyta; class Magnoliopsida; order Malvales; family Malvaceae; genus Hibiscus; species Hibiscus mutabilis. The sequence continues at coordinate 23,639,964 of CM033744.1, read as the reverse complement.
TTGGATTTAAACAAAGAAGAGAAATATTTTTACTTTAAACTTTCGAAATTTCTATTGATTTTTTTCTTACACTTTTGAATTAAAAATCCTCTTTTTTTAAACTCGTCATTTTTTTGATCTCAAAGCCCCTTTTTTAATTTTCTTTAAACCGAAATCCCTAAAACTCTATGCTTTTTCGATCACTTTATCCCTTTTACAATTTCATTTCAGTTTCTTATAACCGGTTCCAAACTAACCAATCCCTATTTTTAATTGTTGCAGATCTAATATGATGGGAGTTATCCAAATTTTGGAGATATGGGTCTGAGATAGGGTATGGCTGATTGGGGGTAGGTTATTTTATTTTAATGTTGATTTGATTTGGGAATTTTAGGGATTTTAGGGTTTCACTTATTAGGGTTAATTCGGGGTTTATAGATTCAGGTTTAGTTTGGGTTTTGGTGGCCGGCGGCAAGGAAGAACAGTGGTGGCGGCGGTAGCAGGAGGCGGCGGCGGCTAGAGTTAGGTCTTTGGAAATTAGGGTTTTTTTTTGTTTTGGGTAATTGGGTTTGAATTTAGGCTGGGTTATGAATTTGGGTTTGGGTTGGATCTTGGTTTAGTTTGGGTAACCCGGATGAAATGGGTTATTACCGAGAATATTTATATAATAACACATTTAGACATCACATCCTACACATTCAATCATTTTAGTTCTAATTCAAAAAAAATTAATAAATTTAGTCTTCATTATTTACACACTCTTTCAATTTGGTCATATTTTTTTGTTAGAAAATATTATTAAATTATTTTTAATTAAAAATAAGGCTAAATTATGAAATTGTTTTTTATTGAAGGAAAAAGATATTAATTATTTTTAATTAAAAATTAAACCAAATTGAAAGAATGTCCACACTTAAAAGGAGATAAAAAATGTAAAATATTCCAATCTGATTTCCCCCTTTTTCTTATCTTTGCTCTTATCACTTGTTTTTTTTAATTTGATTTATCTTTAATACGCAATTGTTCTTGGTGATGTCGCTGTGAAAATTGATTAGTGCGAAATTGTGTGATAAAGTGGAACGTGAATTAACCTTACCTGGACTGAAAGAGGATTAATTTTCTAAATAATCTGTATTAAGGTTGGAATTCAAAATAATTCCCTGAAAGGAAATATTCAGACAAAAACACCAGAATCTAAAGCCGATAGACCAAAATCAAAGAGTTTGGGTTGGATCCTTCATTTTCCTCTCCATTTCCTCCGGGTTTTTCTTCCCCTGAAATACCCAAAACCAAACCCTAAATCCTTAATAAAGGAGGCCGCTTTAAAACCCTAAAGGCAGGAACCCATATAAAAGTGTTAGACAACCCAACTCCATCGGCCGCTCTTTTACTTCATCTTTTAGGCAGACCCTCAGGCCAGCCGAAGCAGCAACCAAATCCGCCGCCATGGTACTTATTTTGCTTCAATCGCTTCTTGAATTCATATTTTAAAGCCTCTTTTTTCTGAAATGATATTTATATCAATATACGCGATTTTATTTTGTTTGAATTGATTTTCAGGTGAAGTATTCGAAGGAGCCCGATAATCCCACCAAGTGTAAGCACCCACTTGTTACTTTCTTCTCGAGAATTTCCCTTTATTTTGGGTAACCGGTGTTGTTTATTGTTGGTTACGTGCAGCCTGCAAGGCAAGGGGATCTGATCTTAAGGTTCATTTTAAGGTATTAACATCATAACCTGATATAATTTTATTTACTTCTTGATGTAAACTTCTGGGTATTGACTTCATTGTTTTTTAGATCCAGTACATCATAATCTGAAAGCATGTTTATAATTTATGGTTACCATAATTAATAATTGAAGGCTGCTGTAAACTTCTCTCTTAAATTTGTTAATGTTCATTTTTGCTTGAGGGAGAATTTTGTTTTGATGTTGTTTATGGCTATAGGTTTTTAGCTCAATGTTTTGCTTCTTAAACCTGAATCCAGGGGTTGCCTATTGTGAACGAGACTCGTAAAGTTTAATCAAATTGCCTGCATCTTTATTGGGTGAACGGTGAACCTCTGGACTTTCGTGGTGAATGAATCACTGAAAGTTTAGTTAATGATGCCACATCTTTTAATTGTTTTGGGATTAGTTGTGATATGGGAATGAGTTTTTCATTTGACCTTTGGGGTGTATAGATGTTGGTTTGTTACATTTGTGAACTTTTTTGGTGTTGGTTTCATGATATGTTCTGCATCTTGTTTTGGTCGGTTACTGATGAGTCTCATTTGGGGTTATTGTTCTATAGAACACGAGGGAGACGGCATTTGCCATAAGAAAGTTGCCTTTTGGTCAAGGCCAAGAGGTATTTGGAGGATGTTATGGCCCACAAGCAGGCAATACCCTTCCGACGCCGTGGTGTTGGACAAACAGCTCAGGCAAAGAACAGACATTCTAATGGGCAAGGTCGCTGGCCTGTAAAATCTGCCAAGTTCATTCTGGATTTGCTGAAGAATGCCGAGAGCAATGCTGAGGTATGCCTACACTGGGGATTCAGTTTTTGGCAAAGCTTTGTTGCTTTCTCTCGTTTCCTAACAATATGAAATTAATTTCACAGGTTAAGGGTTTGGATGTTAATGCACTCCATATTTCTCACATCCAAGTAAACCAGGCTCAGAAACAGAGGCGTCGAACCTACCGTGCTCATGGAAGAATCAACCGTATGTATTTGAATCTTGCACACGCACATAATGGTATGTTTCTTATATTCTTATAGTATTTGGTATTATTTTTTGCCAGCGTACATGTCTTCTCCGTGCCACATTGAGTTGATTTTGTCCGAGAAGGAAGAGCCTGTCAAGAAAGAGGTAATTTAATTAAACTCCCTGGTTCTTTCATTTTCTTTGAAGCACATTCACACCAGTGTCCGAATAGATCGAATTTAAATATCTTTAATGAATGGAAACTAAGCTGATAAAATCCTTGTTTCCTTTCAGCCTGAAACTCAGTTGGCAGCTAGCAAGTCCAAGAAGTCCGATGGTGCTTCCGCTTGAGTCAAAGGTTTAATATTTTAGGGAGTGAAGGAATATTATCTTGCTTTCGAGGAACTTTGTTTTATAGTTTTCAAAATAGAACGAGTTTTTTTGTCATGTAGATTGTATTTGGATGGTTTCGCTTGTTTTTAAGACCATGTCTAGTCTAATGTTTCTTGGACATCTTTGTTTAATCTTGTTTTTGGACATCTTTGTTTAATCTTTAAATTTTGTTGAAAAATATAAATTGGTTTTTTATTTTTAAATTATTCGAATTCATAATATCCAAGTAAAAAAAGCATATCAAATGTCTAGGAATGGTAATGGGGCGGGTCGGGCCTGGTTTTGGTTGCTTGACCTCGACCCAAAATTTTAAAATTTCAACCTGACCCTAACTCGGCCTGAGTCTAATATACTTTATTCTGATTCGATCCGACATAATAAAAGTATAACCTGATTCTAATCTAATTATGAAATTTAAACAAAAAACTTGATTAAACTCGACCCGTCTAAAAAAATAAAATATTAAATTGAATATATAAAAATATAAGATATATATATATATATATAAATAAACCAAGTCAGATCGGTTAAGATTTCCACCCTAAACTCGAACCCAACTTGACTTAGATTTTTTCAAAACTCAACCCGAAAATCAAAAATTAAAAAAAATGACCTTATCGAATCGGGTCTAGTCAAAACCGGTCGAATCCGTTTTTTTCCATCCCTACAAATGCCCGTTTCATATTTTCTTTTAATTAATTTTCTTTTGACACGTGTCATGACACTTAATAGTAAGTGGTCTTATTGGCAAAATTGAAAGTATAATAGTCAAAATAGAACTTTTTTATAATTAGATGGTTTTTCATGTTATTTACTCTATTTATTGTGTACATGTTCAGGTTTTAGGAATTTTGACGTATCATGTTTCTTATACGTGAGTTTTATATCGGTGTAATTTTTAATTATTTTGTTTTAGGTTTAAATATTCTTATAAGTTTGACGGTGTTTATAATGAGTGATTCTAGTTGAATAGTTGTAATTAGTTAAAATTTTATGGGTTTGTAATTGTGATTGTTCTCATAATTGTACTTGTATATTTTTTAAAAAATAAATAAACATTAATTTCTATATTCGGCAATTTTCCCATTTTGATAATGAACTTAAATTTCTTTTGAACAATAGCATCTGAATTTTATTAAACACGGTAAAATGTATTACAAATACAATGCATCAAAAAGAGAAAAAAAAAGGACTAGTCCACTAAAAATCTCATATAAATGTGCAAAGATAAGCAAACACTTACATGGAGATTAGCATACCATCAAAACCCAGAAACCTTCATGAATCTCCTTGTCTGTATCCAAATGAGACATTTTGCAGGATGAAAAAAGGAGTGGTTAACGAACTAAACTATCAGGCAGACTGCTCTGCTACACAGTTCTGATTACACTGGCTAACAAACCATCAAATGAGTGGGGATCAATCTTTTCTATGACTACCGGCAGAATTAAATCGGAGATCTCTATTCGAACACCAAACGACCGCTAAAATATGCTTAAATTGTGCCAAACGACAAATGAGACAAATTATAAAAGCAATGAAGAGTGTGCCACAAAGGCAGAGGAAACGCGTGCCACAAGAGGAGAGATTCTTAATAAAAATAAAAAAATAAAAAAGCAAGTGCAATAATGAACACCAGGTCAACAACCAATACAAAGGCTAGTACTGTCGCTAGCTAATCAAAGAAAAAAAAAAGTAGAAAAACCCTTGTAGCGTAGGAGGCAATTAGAGGTTAAAGAAGTTTGCGGCGTTACTTTTTAGTATTAATCACAATAATGAACTAGAATTTTTAATCATTTTGATGACGTACCATAAGATCAAATATTCTTATTAAAAATTTAATTTTTTTTTAAAAAATTATGAAAAAGCAAGTGAATTAATGAACATCAAGTCAGCAACCAACACAAAAACTGATACCGCAAACAACTAATCAAAGAAAAAAAAGTAAAAAAAAAACCCTTGCGGCGTAAGAGGCAATTAGAGGTTAAAGAAGTTTGCCGCGTTACTTTTAGTATTAATCACAATAATGAACTTGAATTTTCAATCATTTTGATGACGTAACATTTTAGGTTACAAGCGAATCATTCTTTTTTTATTCTAATATAATTTAGTCACTCAATTAAACTAAAAATAAAACAAAAGTCTAACGTGGCTTGATATATTAACAAGTGTAGTTCCCAAAATTTATACATTGTATCAATTTGGTTGTAATTTAAAATAATTCAATAAATTTAACCCTTGATATTTAAAGATTCCATCAATCTAGTCCTTTTTAACGATATTGTAAAACTAAACGAGTCCATCAGATCAAACCAATAGTTGGATAGCCGCATTCTACAAAATAATAAACACATGTCCCCAATGGTAAAATTAACACCAAATAAGATATTGAGAGCAATTCTAAACAACGAAAAAGTAATGTAACATTTTTAAAAGAATAAGCAATTTGAGAGAAGAAAATGACTAAATTGATGGAACTTTTAAATATGAACGGCTAATTTTATTGAATTATTTCGAATTAGGACCAATTTAACAGAATGTATAAGTTTTGGATACTAAAATTGTTATTATACCAGGCTGCACCACTATTTTGTCTAATATTTAACGATCAAATGACTTATTTATAACAATATTTTAATTAAAAAAATAAATCGTAACTTTTAGAAAAAAAAGTGATCAATTTGTACCTGAACTAATAATTGAGTTATTTGGGTGTATTTTACACTATATTTTTTTGGTTGGATGATGTGACATAATCTCAAATGCTATGTAATCGCAATGATTAAATATTTAAGTTTAGGGATCAAGTTGAGAAAATTGTAAAATTTAAAATTTATATGAAAAAAATAGGTACCAAACTGGAACAAGTTGCTAAATTTAGATACTAAGTGTTACTTTATCCTTAATTAAATTAAGATGCAACTATGAACACTCAAATCCAATATTTTCTACACCAATACATCCCTAAGAAAAACCTCGCAACCAGAACCCTCTACTCTCTTTGCAAACATAGCTTTATTTTCAGCAACGACCATTTATCGCCTTTTTTTACAGTTGGCCTCCCATCTCAATTCTCCTTCTTTTTTTTTTTTACTTTTTCTTTTTCTTTTTCTTTCTCTTTTTTCTTTTTCTTTCTTTATCTTTGTTTTTTCCTTCGTCTTCGTTTGTTAGGGTGTTTCGCTTTTTGTCGTTGGTCGGCTCATGTTGGGATCTTGTTTCTTCGGTGATCAAGGAGTTGGTTCGGACCCTTGGAGGTGAAGTGTTGTGAGTCTATGGGCCTGAAAGGAACCCTATTCTTTTTCTCCCCGTTTTCCCTTTTGCTCGACTTTGTTTGTTGTCGGTGTTTTGCTTTGTTTCTCTCCTTACAGGTGCTCGGTTCTTGTTTCAGTGGTGGACATGGTTCACCTTTCTGTCAGGGGTTGACCGGACTGCTTGTACCTCCGGCTCTGGTCCCTCCTCTATGCCCTCAATCTTCGTCGTCTCTCGATCTTGAAGCGTTGACTTGAGTTTAGCTTTCCCTCTATATTCTCAGAACATGCTCTTATTCTACTGTGTGACAGAAAGTGTTTTTGTAGCAGCGAATTTAAATTTGCTGGTATGTCTCTCTCTCTCGACTTCTCTCATCTCGTCGATGTTGGTGCTTCGACCTTCTTCTCGTCTTGTTTGCTTGCTTTTTTATGTTATGTGTTTGTTTTGTTCATGTTTGTGTTGTCTTTGTGTGGTTGTTCCTTGCTTAGTTCTCTGTCTCTTTCCCCTGTTATCTTTATCCTTTTCTTTTGTATGATCTCTTGATTTCTTTCTTAATGTCAGCTTATTCTTATTATTCAAAAAAAAATTATAAAGTCAAAAAAGCCCTTACCGATGGATTGAATAACTATTTTGACCTATATTTTTTTGAATCAATTTAATCCCAACGTTTTATTTTGGGTCAAAGTAACCCCTTTACGGATGATAATAATTAGTTAACTAACTATAAATGACTTGAAATGATGCGACAAACCTACATGACAGTGTATGCTAACAAAACAATATCATATATACTAAAATATTGTCTTGAAAGAATGTCACATCGGTCAAAAAAATAATTTTATAGATTATATAAAATATACAATTATTTTTTCCACTTACGTGTCATTCTGTCAAGTCATTTTAAGTTATTTATCATTAATTGACTAATAGCTTTTATCCGCAGATAGGTCACTTTGACTCAAATAAAACGTTGAGGTCAAATTGGTTTGACATATAGTCAAAAAATGCCATATAGACAAATTTATTGACTTGAGAAAACGTTACATCAGTCAAAAAATAATTTTATAAAATTATATAAAATATAAAATATTTTTTTCTATTTGACTGAATAGTCACTTTGGCCCCTATTCTTTTTTGGAGCAATTCAACCCTTAACGTTTTATTTTGGGTCAAAATAGCCCATCTGCGAATGGAAAATACTAGTCAACCGACGGTAAATGACTTGAAATGACGTGACAAACCTATATGACAATACATGCTGACATGGCAATACCATATAGACAAATTTATTGACTTGAGAAAACGTTACATCAGTCAAAAAATAATTTTATAAAATTATATAAAATATAAAATATTTTTTTCTACTGACTTAGCATTCTGTCAAGTCATTTCAAACTATTTACTGTTAGTTTTCTAACAATTTCTATCCGCAAATGGGCCATTTCGATCCAAAATGTAACGTTGATGGTTGAATTGCTCCAAAAAAGAATATGGGCCAAAGTGACTATCAGCTAAACGTTGGTGGTATTTTTTGACTTTATGCCAATTGGTTCAAAGAAAGAATATATACCAAAATGACTATTCAGTCAAATGTTAGAGGTATTTTTTGACATTATGCCAAAAACAAATTAAGATGCAACTATGGATGGGCACAAGTTGGGTTTTTGCCGACCCGAACTCGACCCAAAAATAAATATACTAAACTGAACCCAACCCAACTCGTCCCGGAAATAAATAATCTAAACCTGACCCGACCCAACTTGACCTATTAAAAAATAATTTTAGGGACCTAATTGTAAAAAAAATAATTTTACGGGACTTAATTGTAAAAACAATAATTTTAAGGACTAAATTATAAATACAAATTTAATTTTAAGGTCCTAATTATAAAAATATATAAAAGGGTGTTATTATACATATCCTTAAAAAAATTAAGAGAAAATTACACAATTAATTTCGGATCAAGTCGAGTCAAATATTTTCTATCCTAAATTCAAATCCGACCCGATTTAACCCTTGATAAAAACTCAAATCGAACCTAATTTTTTATTACCCGGGTCCGGCAAATGCTCATCCCTGGTTCCCAATATATTTAAAAACCTGTAATTTCAGTTCTCACTTGTACTCTTCTTTCTTCCTCGTTAACGACTCTCACTTTCAGACATCTTTTCGCTTCCACACTTCACTTTCCGGTAAGTTTTTACCTATTTTTTACTCTCTCATTCTTTAGTAAAATTGAAATTCTAGGGTTTATACCTTCTAATTTATTCATCCTTTTCCCGTCCTCTTAATTTTGTTGTTTTTTCTTGTGGATCGAAATTTTAGAATTTCGAGGAGAATGGAAGGGAGTGGGCATTCCTGATGTGAAGTCTAGGATGATTAAAAATTTATTTTCTCTGAAACCTAGTATAGCCTTAATGTTTTGGACATCAATTTCTAATTCTTGATTTCTTATCTTCTGATGTCGAGTGAATTTGATGATTACATTGAACAATTAGCTTCGATGGCTTTAAGTTTTTTTGTATTCCTTTTTGATTTTTCGCTGATTAAACATCTTCTGGGGTTTTTATTTAGCGGATCTTTGCTCCCAAGTCACGGTCAATGTTCTCTAGGGTTTATAAAAATGGAACTTCAGAGGAACCGATAGGGGGATCGGGATTCATTTGCATATAAAATTTTGCATATAATAGTGATAGATGCGGCAAAATTAAGGGAATATTTCATTTTAGGGAAATAATTAGAAAACTACCCATTAATGATTATGTAGAAAAATACTACTTTCGGTCCACGTAAAGCAACTTGCATTTAGCCAAAAGCGAGTTCTGTATAAAAAAAACTTGGTAAATTAATTTTTTTATTTCTTATCTATGCACTCAACACATAACTCGCTTTTAGCCAAAAGCGAGTTTCAAACTCACTTTTAGCTAAGCACGAGTTTACCTTGTGTGGACTGAGAGGGGTAACCTTTTACATAATCATTAATGAGGGGTTGTTTTCCAATTATTTATCTAAAAGGGAATATTCTTTTAATTTTGCCGATAGATGCCTGCTGTGCCTGTAGTAGCAGGACCGGATATTAAATAAGCAAAGATTAATGTCTCTATTGGTAAAAATCAATAAAAAAAACTAAATCATTTTACTGGGGGGGGGGGATGGATGGGCTTCTAGTTATAGTTTCTTCAAATCGTTTTATGGATTGTTTTTGTGGTTTTAAGAGTTTGGCTTATGTTGTTGAATTGTATTGTAGATGGATTGGCAAGGACAAAAGTTCGCGGAGCAGATAATGCAGATAATGCTGTTGGTGTTTGCGGTGATTGCATTAGTTGCAGGTTATGTATTGGGATCGTTTCAGATGATGATGATCATATATGTTGGTGGTGTTACTCTCACAGCATTGATTACGGTTCCAAATTGGCCTTTCTTCAACCGCCACCCACTCAATTGGTTGGATCCCAGTGAAGCTGAGAAGCATCCCAAGCCACAGGTGGTTGTGAGTTCAAAAAAGAAAGGCACCAAGAAGTAAGGTGGTTTAATTTGATCTTGGCACCATTAGAGTTTGCTAGGGGACTGAATGAATGTTTTCTTCTTTTATGAGCTTTGATGGATACAATAGTCAACTTGATTTCCCCAAATATTTTGAACTAAGAAACAATTAATGGAACAGTATTCTTCTTATGCATCACTTTCTCTTCCTTGACAATACTTATATATTTCATTGTTGCTTTGCTGCTATGGAATACTGGAAATGAAGAAGGGAAATCTTTTTATTCTTGGGTTTGGTTTTAGTTTTCCTTGATTTTGTGGTGCGTTTGGTTGTGGTTGTTAACTTTGGCAGCAGCTGAGGACAAAGAGTCAAAGTCAACAAAGAAAATATCTGTAGTTGAGATTGGTATTTTTTTTGATCAAGTAATAGAGGTTGGTATTGAGGAAAATGCTTGTGTTATTGAATGCAGAAACACTGATTATTTATTTTAGGATAAGTTTGTGCACATGTAAATGTAGTATGCTGTGCATCATATTTGTTCAAACCTGCTGCTATCTATATTCACATTTTTTAAGTAGCAATGAAATTTGAGCGACAATCTATGTCATTTGGGTTCGTGTGAGTCGGATATGGCATGTCTGACATGGATTAATATATCTTTAAACTTTTTTCCTCTTCACATATACAGATAATCATACTCATATTTAGGTTCGAATATGTATTGTCGGATCTTGGATGTGAATATATTTAAGAAGAATGTAACTATGTAAGTGATATAAACAGAAGACATTTCCTTGCTACTTGCATTGGTAATCATACAATGATGGAATAAACAGGTGAAGTTGGTTTGGCAGGTTTTTATTGTTGTTCTAGTGGCTAAATAAAGCCCTGATCATTCTATCTTACAAGACATGTGTTATATGTTTTGAGTGTTATGGAACCGAAGCAGATAACACCTTCCAGGTTAGCAGATAATACCTTGCAGGTTGGTATAGGTTTCGAGATTTGGTATTAGAGTTGGCTTTAGGGATACTAGTGATTTGCAGGGGTATAAAAGGCTCGTCGGAGTGAGATTTAGTATTAGAGTTAGCTTTATGGGACTGTGAAGTCATTTAGTACTTTCCACAACAGTTTAACCCATCTCCTCATAGATTAAACCTTAGACCTTAGATCATCTTTGTTGACAGCATATGTGTGCAACACCCTTAGAAGTGGTTTGAGGGCGTTTCGGACGGTGGAAATGAGGGGACTGTTGATTCCTTGATCTGGGTTGTGTCCATCCTCCTTTTTTTTGGAGGTGCATGGTCCTTTATAAGGGATTGGAAGGGGTGAGTATTGACACGTGTCTTTTGTGAATTGTTGTGGTTCGATTATCAATATGGACAACATGCGTCATCACGTGGTCTGGAGTAATGTTCACATGTTGAGTTCGCGGAGGGTTATAGTTGTGTGTTTGCGCGTCTGAAGGTTCGCTCTTGGGCGCTTCGTATGCTGGCGGTTGGCAGTTACTAACAATCTTTGTTCCCACAACGAACCAAGTCATGTTAGCATATCAATGAAGCATTTGCACTAATGTCCTTAACGGTCTACATTTTTCTTTTAGCAAGGTCTAAACTTGTAATTGTTCTTTGAGAAATCATTTTCTGGACTATTGTCTTAGTTAATTATTACATGTGATGTGTGAACTTTAATAGAAATTTGATTATGTAGTATCATACTCGTATTTAAAGTTCTGGTGTCATCGATCAACCGGATTTCAAGTTAGTTGGAAATTACAAAATTACCCTTATTTATAACATGCAATAAATATTACTGTAAGGTTGTTGTCGTCTTTTCACTCTTTTAAAATCTTTAAATAAAATTCTGAAAACTCATTACTTGGGTCCAAATATAATGTGTAGACCATATAATAAAATGGAGTGGTGTTGTGTTTTTTAATAAATTTGTTTGACTAGAAAAACTAATAACAATAAACCATTAAGGTTATGAAATGGGGGAGTGGGGCAACTGTCAAAAGAAAGTATTGCCAAAGAGTGAACATTAATTAAATGAGTGGAACATCTGTCTAAAGGGAAGCTACTTGAATAGGGAATGGGTGAATAATTTGAAGGTAATTTTCTTTAGACAAAAGGGGAGGAGAGAAGATTTTTTGTGTCCAAGAAAGAAGACCTATAGCTTCGATTAAGGTAAGAAGAATAACAACATATTTTCTTGGATATAGAAAAGGAAGTGCATGGATTTGGGGACTGAGCCATGCAGGGTCCTCCCAAAATTTTTGGTGTAATTTTATTTTTTAGTCTTTTTTAGTTTAAATGTTAGTTAAATAAAGCTTTTGTCTCTCTAAATTTTTAGATTTAAAGGCATAATAGACTATAGTCCATTCTAGGAGTTTTTCCGCAAATATTGCTTTAGGGATTTGTTTTTTCCCCAAAATATGGTTCTTTCTATTTTAATTCCTTAAATATTGCATTTGCTACAGTACCCTAAAAGTTGGATTCAACAGAATCCGAATTTGAACAGTAATTTTCAAAAAAACCCCTAAAGGCTGGTTCAGGAGGATCTGACTTCAGGCAATTTTTAGGGGTTTTTCGGGAAAACACTGTTCAAAGTCGGATTCTGTTAAATCAAATTTTAGGATACTGTAGCAAATGCAATATTTCGGGAATTAAAATGAGAAGTACCATATTTTCAGAAAAAAACCTAAAGCTATATTTGAATAAAAAATTCGTGCCTTCCAAGTTGAATCCTAGTTCCGTCCTGCATGGAGTGAACGACCAACCATCAACATGTTGAATACAATAGTGGTTGCTGTGAAAGTAGAGACGAATGAAAAACTCTCCATTTGCTTGTAATGGTTGTGGTGAGGAGATAGTCAACAACTGCATGGGTTAATTTCATGAAAAAAGAAGAAAAAAAAAAAGAGAGTTTAGCAGCAGCTGATAGGAAGGAGTTGCATGTGTGAGACGAAAATGACAACACATACACAATCTATTTTATCAATAATAATTTAATAATTTAATTTTTACAAATAAAACTGTTTATTTAAAATATATTTAAATATATTTATATTATTTTTGTTAATTTTTTGACTGAATTAGATGTAAGGTGTTTTAAAAAATTCATTAAATAAAAATTTAAGTTAATGGAAAAATATTTGATGCACTATCAATCTAAATTTTAGTTTACACAAGCAAGTTTATTTTAGGATTATAGGTTTAGTTTATTAGTTTTAGTGTTTTGAACTTAAGGTTTAGTGTTTGAATTTAGGATTTATAATTTAAGATTTAAGGCTTATTATTTAAGATTTTAAGGTTAGAGATTTAAATTTAATATTTTTAAGCCTAAATTTACATATTTGTGAAAAAAAATTTCATTGTATATGCATCAAATATTAACAACCACAAGTTAATTATGTTTCAGCAGTTGGCCCTTTATCCATCATTATGACTTATTATTATTTTTAGGGTAAACAACATAGGAGGTCCCTCAATTATTAGTATAGTTATATTGGGCCACTTGATTAAAGTTTTAGTTATAATCATGTCACTCCTCCATTAAAATATGAACTAACATCTAACAAGGTTTGATATAATGCTAATTTTAGTCCTTAAAATTCATATATTCTATCAATTTAGCCCTAATTTAAAAATAATTCAATAAATTTAACCATTGATATTTAAAAACATATCAATTTAGCTATTTTTCTTTTCTAAATTATTAGTTTAATAATAAGTGCCTTTTTAAAATTATTTAAATGATAATGACGATAATAATAACTCGTGTTACCGATTAATTTAGCAAAAGGTTGTAATTAATTACATTAGATATACTAATATAATGCAATATATTTGTCACCTCTTCTTGCATGCTTATGCTTTGTTATGTTAAAAAGTTATGTGCCATGGTTTAAACATGAATATATTTTTTTAAATTTTAAAAATAATAATAATTTTTAAAAATTAGTAATTTTTTAAAATAAGATTTTTTTTTTAAAATTATTGTAAAAATTATACAATTTTTAATGAAAACTCAAAGACTTGTAGAGAATTTAAGAAATATATTTAATAATAAATATTTAGTAACTTAAAAAGTTTAATTATTAATTTATTTTAAAATAAAAAGGAAACAATGAAGTCTTTCAAAAATAAGGCATTACTAAAAAACCTTTATAATAATGAAAAAACTTGATTTTTTTTAGAAAATTACGTGGTAGTAGTAACTAATACTTGAAGATTTTCATAAAAAATTTAAATACATTCCAATAAGTTTAATTTTAATGAAAAATATTAATTACAAATCTAACATTAAAAACTATTATAAATATCTTTAAATTTATAAATTTGTGTATTAGATTAATTAATAATTTTAAATGAAGTAATCTAGTGTTAAAGAGTGTATACAAGCGATTTAGGAGAAGAAAAATGACTAAATTGATATTTTTTTAAATATGAAGGGTTAAATTTATTGAATTATTTTGAACTAGGACTAAATTGATAGAATACATAAGTTTTGAAGACTAAAACTATCATTATACCAAATATTATTAGATCTCCGTTTGTATTTTAATAGAGGAGTGATCCGATCATAACTAAAAAACTTTAATTGAGTGACCCAACCGTAACTTTACTAATAATTTAGTGACCTCCAATATAGTTTACCCTTTTTTGTATCATAATTATTAGGGGTGCGCAGATTAAATCGTAATGGTTAACGGTATAACCATTATATTTTACAGATTAATTAATCAAACCGTTAAGGCTAAACGGTTTTGGTTCATCGAACCGCTAAAAATGATGGTTAGTGGTTAACATATCCTTTATTAAATTATTTATACATATATTTGTTCACAAGATTGACTATGTCAATTTCGAGGCCCTCTTATAATACATACAACATTCTTGAGCTGGAGGATGATTAGTTTTTGTAATCTAATTCATAATTATTTTTTATCTTTGATTTGTTAGTATTACATTATATTCATTATAGTAACTTGTTTCATGTATGATGAGTGATATTTCATTTCGAAGGAAGCCGATGAAGACCTTGAATGATTTGATCCTAGAGTTAACTTGTTGTAGTTTGTTGTACTAATGAAAGTTTCATTTACCTTATATTTGTTAACAATTTGTCTTTAAAACTTTGAGGGTGTATTTCTATGTGCTGAATTTTGATGATATACCACTGTTGGAACTTGAAACTTTGAGCTAAACATGGAGTTTGTAATTGTTTGAAAAAAAGTATGAAGTTTGTATATTTTGTGTAGCATTGGAACTTTGTAGTATGTAGATTTTTTTTTAATTTTTTTGAACTTAGTATGTAGTTTGTGTTTAGAATCTCTCTATTTAAGTATTTTTGAAAATTTTAATACAATTTTTATCGGAGATATGATTTCATTATCCTCAAAAGAAGCAACAAACAAATAAAAAATTATAATAGGTTAAAGATTAACCGTTACAATAATTAACTGATCGTTTAAGCTAAATGGTACAATTAACGACCATGAACACCCCGATAATTATTACACCTTTTACCAACAATTAACTATTTGGTTTAGTGGATATCGACTCAAAAAACTAATAAGACTCACAAATATCAGATTTTTTAAGTGATGTCTTGTATTGCATTAGTTTTTTTATAAAGTATTATATTTACGTGCATCATTTAAACCAGGCCCGGCTTATGAGGGAGTAGCATGATTTCCAGCTCGGGGTCTTCCATTCTGTTCAGGGCCTCACAATTCACAATAAATTTATAAGCTTTATTGATGATTTTAGTTGTAATGTAGGTGAATTTTCTTGCTGAAAAATCTAAAGCTTTTACTGTCTTCAAGAACTTCAAGAATCTTGTTGAGAAAGAGACAAGATTATACATTAAGTGCTTACGTACGGACGGGTGGTGAATTCTACCTAAATGGCATCAGCAGATAACTTACGGCAACCCTCACATCCCAACAAAATGGAGTAACGGAGCGTAAAAATAGGACAATCATGAACATGGTTAGGAGTATGCTGTCAGAAAAGTAAATTTCAAATAAATTCTAGCTAGAAACTGTAAAATGGACAACCGATGTGCTCAATAGAAGTCCTACAATAGCTATGAAGGACTTGACCCCAAAGGAAGCTTGGAGCGGTTTCAAGCCCTGTAACGACCTGGGTTTCGGGATCCGCAAGTCATTTCACCTGAGCGTGTGGGCTTGGGTGTTGGGCCAAAGTTTTGGAGCTTATGTGAGCTTTCTTGTGTGTTGGGCTTGACCCTGAGTTGCCATATGGGTTTGAAGAATGATGAAAGGGTAAAGAGGTAAATTTCCCTACTTTTGAAAAGGAAAAGTGGGTAGGCTTAATTGTGCTGCAGATTGTATGAGAGTGAGATCACTCTTGACTCCCCCTTCATCCTTTACATCTCTTTTCCTTCTTCTTTTCCTTGGAGCTCAAAGTTAAAGGTGAAATCTTTATCATATCAAGTGTAAATCTCGGATTTGTTGTTGAGGATAGTCTTATCTTCGTCAAGTGATCTATCTTTTGAGTGAAAGATGTTAGAGAGCACTCTAAAGTTCAAAGCAAGGGGAGAGCTTGAGGCAAGGAGGTTCCTTTCCAGCTTCTGAAGGAAGGTTTGTACACCTCCAACTTCTTTGGTTTCATTCACATCCTAAGGATGATGCCTTGCATGCTTGTTTTGATGTTTTGGGTGTTGAATGCTTGGATATGGGTGATAATGGTGAAACTCGGAATTGGTATTAATAACTCATAGAAATGGTTGTAAACCACCCTAATAACTCCCATAAGATGTAGGCTTGAGTTTAAGAGGCAAATGTTGTGTTTTCGGGGCTTGAGAAGTGATTTTTCGAGCCTAGAAAGCCTTTTCTGGGCTTCAGTATCGGTATGCGGGGAGGCAGTACCGATACCCTAGTGTTCTGGGTTTAAGAACACTATTCTATTGCTATGAACTTTGAATGAGGTACTGGTACGATGTTCAACTTGTACCGGTATACCATGCAAAGCGGTATTGGTACGGGTCGACCTATATTGGTACACGAAGGCTGGATGAAATTCCAGTAAACCCAATTCGTATCGGTACATATATGAGTACCAGTACCCAAGGGGTACTGTACCGGTACGCGAGGACCAGTACCGGTACCCAATAGGTAATCTGCCCAAAAATATTGATTTTTCCAGATGATTAAAAAATTGTATCGATCGTTCCAATAGACCTCTGATGGCTTATATTGAGTTGTAAAACTTGAAAACTGAGAAATTTGCCTATACTCGAGCATAAAACTTAAAAACTCGATAAATGCCTTGTGTGACTTATATGTTGATAGCAACCATAGGATAGTATGGTTATGTGATGATATTGTGTGTCGTGTGAGCACTTGTTTGGTGGGATTTGGATACCAGTGAGAATATTGCAACACCATGGGAAGATATATTTCTGAATGTACGTTCTTGACACTGTGTGGCCCCGTGTCTCATTCGAAGGTACTCGATGGGGATTCTGAGTATAAATCATTTGTTCACGATGCTGTGTGGCCCAGGGTCTCCCTTGAGTGTATGTTCCTGATGCTGTACGGCCTTGGGTCTCGTTTGAGTGTATATTCCCGATGCTGTGTGACATCAGGTCTCACTCCAGGTTTGTAGATTTGATTGTTATGAGATGTTTTGATGTCATGCTATATGTGTATAAATCTTGGTAATATCGTACTTGCTTTTAATTCTGTTATCTTTTCTAGCTACAAGCTTATGTTTATGATTTTCATGAAGTATGGTAGAGTAGAGGTGTATCCACTAAGCTTTATGAGCTCAGCGTACATAGTTGTTGTTTTCGTTCGTAGGTCATTGGGTTGCAGCATTGCATTGAAGGAGCCCATCAGAGTAGGACTTCAGCTCATTGATGTGATCAAGAGTACATTACTTAGACTTGTCAGGCAATATATTCATATGACCCTTGATTTATGTCTGTAACTCTAATTTTGATTTATTGATCATGTCGAATGTTTTAATTATCTTGATTTTAAATTTGAGCTCCCATATAAATATTTTAACTATTTTGGTATTACACTATCTTATGACATGTGTGGATTTTATGAAATAATGGTGGTTTGGGCTAAATCTAGTTGAAAAATTTTATGTATGGGTTTGGGCTTGAGGCCCAAATATGATGTCGGGTCTAAGGCGTTACATATAGTGGTATCAGAGCCTAGGTTTAACTGGTTCTAGGAAAGCCCTGGGGTAGTAGAGAGCCAAAAGGGTGTCTAGTGAATACATGTCCATAAGTTGAAGTCGTACTCAATTTAAGCTGAATATTCGATGGTGTAACCTTGTTTGTTTGCTTTTGCAAAAACTAACCATGCCTAGAAGAGCATGTGATCAGGAGGAGAGTTGAGGCTCCCGTGAGGGGAGTTACGATAAAGATTACGTTTCTGACACGGATAAGATGTCATAAGATGAGAAGGGTTGAGGGTCTAATTATTTCTCCTATATGTACCAGGCCCTTCATCGTATTGTGAGGGCCATACCTATGCCTTCGACTACCCCTCGTGAGGCACCAATTGAGAAGGTGCATCGTCATAGAAGAACGAACTTCCTTGGGATGGGACAAGATAACCCAGTTAAGGTAGATCGGTAGTGAGGTATACCCCCTAGATCGTACGACAAATACGGTTATAACTCGAGGAAAAGTTGACATGTGTTCTTTCTCTACTAAAAGAGAATGCTCGAAATAGTGGGAAACCATTAAGTTGGTATGGTACCCTAACTGACCATCATAGGATGGTTTTCTAAATTAGTTTGAGAGAAAATATATGGGTGAAGCCCACATTGATAGCTTGAGGGATTGGTTCGCTCACTTAGTTTAAGGGAACCGATCTATCTTAGAATATGAGCAAGAGTTCCTACAATTAAGTACATATGCCCTAGAATTTGTCGCTAGGGAGAAGATGAGATGTAATTGAAAAGGGTTGAGAAATAAAATTCAGATGAACTTGATCGCTGACACGCCCAAGGTGTTTTAAGACTTAACCGCTAGTGCCAAGTCTCTCGAGCAAGTTTAAGGTTTGACCTATAGCTAGGCTGGTGGGAAAGGGGGCTCGAATGGAGGAAATCATACCTACTCCAACTAGTCACAGTCTCATTCTCAGAGAAATATGGGCCATTGGAACCAGAATAAGGGAGCTTCGAATCAGTCTACAAGATCAGATAGGAGGTTAGAGTCTGCTAGCTAATGGAGGTTCAACTCTTCTTCTTTGGTAACGAGTTCCAAAAGATTGACAAAGGGGTCGGGTGCACCTGTTCGTGATCAATGCAGGGGCAAGTACCATGATGAGTGCTATAGAAATATTAGAGTATGCTATGGTTGTGGATCACTGGACCATTTCGTGAGAGACTGCCTGGCGGCAGTTGATGTTACCCTAATTCAAAATCAGAGGACTTCTTTTACAGCTCAAAGGGGTCAATGCTTCGTTAGGGGAAGAGCGAGCCACATGACGAGACAACAGAGCGGGGGCACTATCCAGTCTACCACAAGAGCACCAGTAAGGTAGTATGCGGTAAAGGCCCAAGAGGATTGCGAGGCTACAAACATTATCTTAGGTACATTTACCTTGTTTTCTGTTCCTATTATTGCTTCAGTAGACTCAGGGTCTACTCATTCTTATATTCGTAGTGGAATATCCCATTAGTGGGGTATTTCTGTCGATGATCTAGAGGTTAGGGTTTGAGTGACTAAAGATTCAAATTTCATCATCAAACATGGCATACTAGTGCAAATTCTAACTTATGCTAGCAAACGTGTTGGAAAAATTATCAGTACAAAATTAATCGAGGCAAATTTTTTTTAGTGATTTGGTATGCATTTGTTAACCTATATGGCAATCCAATGCAAACAAAATGCAACAGAAATATAAACATGCATGAATGTCATGGAAATTGAGAACATATATATGCAAATGAAATGCATAAAAAAACAAACAAAATAAAATGAAAGAGTTAAGGGGAAGAAGGCTACCCTTCGGAGGGTTTTGGCTGTGAGACGCGAGTCTTTCTCTTGACAAAGCTCCCTCTATTGGGTGCCATGTGCTTCTTTCATTTCTTCGATATAGTATTTGAGGCCTTCACATCATGAAGAAATTCCTCAACAATATGCACTGGCTTGGATGCAGCGGGGGAAGAAGCAGGTGCAACAGGTGCAGTAGGTGGCACATCGGCTTTGGCAGGTACTTTATTTTTGGATTCTTATGAGGTCTCATTCTTGGAAGATTCAACTTCAACAGGTGAAGAAGGTACAATGGCATCAATATTCTTTTTCTATGGTTAGAGTGTGAACAAATTGAGGAATGTATGGTATTCTTTCTATGGCAAGAAGCTCGGATGGGAACTCAAAAAAGTCTGGCAAAAGATTGGTTGACATGCCTTCAAGAGTAGTCTTGAGGGCTCGATCCTAGGCATTGGTATATTGCCAAAGCACTATATTATGGTCCTCTGCTTTTTCCAGTATGAGTTCCTAGCGTTGGTAACGCCGGGAAAGTAATGTCAATGCGTCAGTTGGCATTGGCGAGGCAGGTTCTGCTTTCGGAGGCTTAGCAACAAATTCTGGCTTAACGACTTTCCCTTTGCCTTTTTTCTTGGCTTCTCTGCCAATCAGTTGGTTCCACTATGCAGGGGTGATGGCTTCTTTGCACTTTTGAGTGCTATCAGTATCAAGCTGGAGGACTTTGTGCAGCCAAAAAATCCTCGTGATCAGCAAAGGGAAAACCAAACTTCTATTCCCTTTAGCAGCATATTTGTAGGTCTCATCCACAATCAGACGTCCTACATTGATTTTTCTTCCCATCATAATAGAGTGCAGCAATGCCATACACTCCTCGGAGACCGTCTCATTGTGCGTAGTTGGCATCAGGTTAGCCTTCAAAAAATGATTCCAACCTTATGGCTATGGTTTTAATGCCAATCTCTTTATGGTCTTCTTTTATTTGGATGAAGTGTTCCACTTCATTACCGATTCACATAAGTCCTTCAGAAGTAGTTTTCTTGTGGTAGCATTCATAGAGTCTATGAACACTGAATGCTACTCATCTATACTATCCAAACTAAACAAACCATTAATAAACCTTTCATCAAAATACACACACGTATCTCTTAAAAATAAAATGGTGAATCTTTTATAGTGAGGTGGGCATAGAACTTGCGAACGATGGTGAAATCTACCTCTCTTGGCGGCTGGCAAAAGGCTTCCCATTTATACTTCTTTACAATGTCCACCACCTCAAATGAGAACCCCAAATTAGGTTCATTCTTGAATTTGAAACCCTTCTCATCATAGAACGTGCGAACTACAAATTTCTCCTCATACTTCTTCTTGATTTTTTCATTGAAGAAAATTTGGAAAGGTGTGGAAGAAGATGCCATTGGGAGAAAAATTGATCAAATATCAAAGGTTGAAAGAAAGATGGCATCTTGGTTTGCTTATAGTGTGAGAAAGTAAAAAGAAAAAAAGGGTTTTAACTAAGTGAAAATCGGGGTTATTAATTGGAAGAGGGAAACAGTTGGGAAAGTTTAAAGATGAGGTTTAGTAGGGATAATGATAAGTTTTGTAGTTATACGTGTTTGGGGAAATGGGATAATGATGGGTTTAAGGGGTAAGGATGAGGTGACAGCGTGGGAAAAGATAAGGGTAAAAGTTATATGGTTGAAATTTAAATATTTACCCTAAGCAGCTAGGGTTTCCCGCTCTTAGCAAAAATTCTTCCTCTCTTGGGCCTGACTCACACGAAGTCCATGTGGTGCGCGATGTGGATGTCCACATGCCATCCCTTCTTTGGCGTACGACCCTGGCAATGTATTCTGTACTAACACTCACAAAAAGAAAACCTTTCAAAGAAAAAAAATAAGATAAAAATAAAAATAAAAATAATAAATGATAAATATACTGAAATAGAAAACAACAACTAACCTACTATGTACAATGGTCAAATGGTGATGACATAACTCACTGATTTTCTGCCAAGAGAATAATTTCCTTAGCATTCTCATGACGTCCCTCCAGATAATGCTTTAACCTCTGGTCATTTACCTTGAATGTTGTCTCTGTTTTCAAATCATTGATATCGACTGCTCTATGAGCATAAGGCTTGACAACTTCAAACGGTCTTGACCACCTGGACTTAAGTTTTCCTGGAAATAGCTTAAGCCTTGAATTGAACAACATAAATCTTTGCCCAACTTCAATCTGCCTTGGCAAAATTCTGTTGTCATGCCACCTTTTTGTTTATTCCTTGTAAAGCTTGGCATTTTCATAAGCTTATGTTCTGAATTCTTCCAGTTCATTCAAGTATAGTAAGAGTTTCTTACCAGTAACCTTCCATTCCATATTAAACTGTTTGGTTGCCCAATAAGCTCGATGCTCTAACTCCACTGGTAAGTGGCATGACTTCTTAAAAATGAGTATGTATGGGGAAGTTCCCAAAGGAGTTTTGAAAGCTGTTCTGTATACCCAAAGAGAATTATCTAGCCTCAAGGACCAATCCTTCCTTGTTGGGTTTACAATTTTCTCTAAAATGTTATTAATCTCATTATTTGAGATTTCTTCTAGGCCATTTGTTTGGGGATGATTGGCTGTGGCAATTCTTTGCTGGATTTCGTACTTGCACAGAGCTTTAGTGATTAAATTACATTTAGAGTGGGTACCTTCATCATGAATGATAGCTCTGGGGGCACCAAATCTAGTAAAAATATTATTGTGAAAGAACTTGGCAACTCCTTGGCTTCATTTGTTGGCAGAGCAATGGCCTCTACATTGATCACATGACTTGGCAAAATAATAGGCATCTTTGAACAGTGTAGGCCAAAAGAATCCTGACTGCAATACTTTAGCTGATGTCTTCATCCCAACAAAGTGGCCTCCATATGGTGCTGCGTGGCAGAGTTGAAGAATATTTTGTTGTTCATCCTCTAGCACACAACGACGTATCAATTGGTCAACAAACCACTTAAACTAATGGCTCATCCCATTAATATTGCCGAACATTTCTCAAGAATCATTTCCTAGCATTACTTGCCAAATCCAGTGGCAAAATATTGTTGACTAGGTAATTGACTATGTTAGCATACCATGGCAAGGTATTGACTACAAGCAAGTACTCATCAGGAAAATCATCTCTTATGGTGGTAGTATTGCCCTCTTCATGGTGATGCTCTAATCGTGATAGATGATCAGCTACCAAATTCTCACTCCTCTTCTTATCTTGAATTTTGAGATCAAATTCTTGTAGCAATAGTGTCCATCGGATTAGTCTGGGCTTGACATCCTTATTTGCCAAAAGATATTTTAGTGCCGAATGGTCTGTGTACACCACAACTTTACTACCCACCAAGTAAGCTCTAAACTTGTTAAACCCAAAGACAATGGCAAGAAACTCGTTCTCAGTTTTTGTGTAATTAAGTTGGGCCTTATTCAACTTTTGGCTGGAATAATAGATGGTATGAAAAATTTTGCCATACTTATGTCCTAACATAGCTCCAATGGAATAGTCGCTGGCATCGCACATAAGCTCGAATGGCTCATTCCAATCTGGTGCGACGATGATTGAGGCATTAATCAATCTATCTTTTAATTCATAAAACGCTTTCAAACAAGAATCATCAAATGCAAAAGCATATCATTTTCCAAAAGTAAGCATAAAGGTTTAGAAAATTTTAAGAAATCTTTAATAAAACAACGAAAAAAACATGTGTGTCCCAAAAAACTTCTGATACCTCTAACACTTGTGGGTCGTGACAATTGTTTGATCACCTCTACCTTTGCTTTGTTTACTTCCAGTCCTCTCTTGGTCACTTTATGTCCGAAAACTATGCCCTATTTTACCTAAAGTGGCATTTCTCCTAGTTCAGGACCAGGTTTTGGTTTCAATACATCTCTATAAAACAAGTTCCAAGCTCTGAAGGCATTCATCAAAAGTTTTTCCAAAAACCGAGAAGTCATCCATGAAGACTTCTAAATTGTTTTCAATCATGTTCGAGAAAATCGACATCATGCAATGTTGAAAAATTGCTGGAGTATTGCACAATCTAAAGGGCATTCTTCTACAAGGAGAATGTCCCATATGGACAAGTGAACATAGTTTTCTCCTGATCTTCTGGAGCGATGGCAATCTAATTATAGCCCGAGTAGCCGTTTAGGAAGCAAAAAACTACCTTACCTGCCAACCTATCCAACATCTGATCGATAAAAGACAGTGGAAAATGGTCTTTTCGAGTGGCATTATTTAGCTTATTGTAATCAATGCATACTCTCCACCCTAAGAAAGTTCTTGATAGGATCAACTTATCTTTATTATTCTGAACGACAGTCATTTGACCCTTCTTTTGCACTCATTCCACCGAGATAATCCACGAGCTATCAGAAATAAGTTAAATTATCCCAACATCCAGCCACTTGATGACTTATTTCTTGACAACCTTCTTCATGCTTGGGTTCAGTCTCCTCTAGGCTTCAATTGTTTTGACATGGTAATATTCTATAATGATTTTATGCATATAAATAGTCAGACTTATCCCTTGGATATCGACTAAGGTCCACCCAAGAGCTTGTTTATAATTGCTCAATAACTCCAGTAACCGCTCCTCCTAATCATTAGTTAAATCGGCAGCAATGATCATTGGAAAAGTTGCGTTGTTGCCTAAGTTAGCATATTTGAGGTGTTATGGCAAAGGTTTCAACTCTAATTCTAGTGGCTCCTTAATAGATGGCTTAGGTGCCTTAATTTCTCTGCCAGCCAACTCTAGTGGACCAGGTCTCCTGAAATAACTCATGATTTCATTCTCCAAGGTTGGTTCTTCAGATTTTTTGCTCGTCTTGTCTCCATTATCCAGTTCTCTGGTATCATCATCTGGATCTTGGCAAATCTGTGCCATGTTCACATTGAAAATGGACTCCATCATCTCAACAGCTTGGTATTCCTCAGGTTCATCTTCACACTTAAGAGCTTGAAATACGTTAAATGTAATCTGTTGGTTATTTATGCGCATAGTAAGTTCACCTTTTTGAACATCAATTAACGCCCTACCCATGGCAAAGAATGGTCTTCCCAATATAATTGGGACATTAACATAGACCTTGTAGTGACCTTTTTGAAATCGCTAAAAATTAACGTTTAAAGGTGTCGCCAAATGTTTTGAAAATTCTTTGAAAAATGGGTTTTTAAAAAAATGTGAATGATGTCGGAAAAATGGACGTTTTGGAAAATCTCAGTTTTTTTGAAGATAAAATGAGGGTTGGAGTCACCACCAGCCACTAAGGTAGCCCAGACACCATAAAACCAGAGATTCATTTGAAAATGGGTTCGGGAGATGGTTACATGTGGGGAAGGATTAGCACCCCCATTACACCCAAAAATCGATACCAAAATATATGTTGCTTTTAGTTTATGGAAATTATCAAAATTTGAATTAAATTTAATTAAACAGTCTTAATTGGATATGTGTTTTAATTAGACGGGATTTATCAAGTTGGTGGGCTTGTATTAGTTAAATGTTTAATTAATAAGGGTGATTGTACATTGGACCATAGATTAAACCGACATCGAATAACACTGACTGCCGTGTTAATTTACAGTTCTAATCGAGTACATCACCTTTATGCATGATGCAAACAGTTATAAATGATGTTACAAGTTGACAAATTTTATTTCAGATTAAAGTTTACCTTCATACGGTGAAAATTAATTCGAATATTTGGTCAACATCCATTAAGCTCGGACTGTTATGACATAAATATCGAAATTAATAAATACCTCCTTTTTAGGAATTAAGGTTGATTAATTAACATGATGCCCATTAAAAAAGATTAAAGGTTATATAAATGACAATTAAGATGCATGACAAAGAGGTGCACAAAAAAAAACCCTAGGCCCACGAAAGTCCTAACCTAAAGGCCCAAATCATGGAAGGTTCAATTAATGATCTAATTATTAATTAGGTTAGTCTAATATTAACCCTAAATTAATTAAATCCTAAAATCTAGAAAACCCTAATATTTTATGGATTTATCTTGAATCAAAACAATTAATTGGACTAATTTTAAACTAGCATCCCATTAAGCCAAGGATACTATTCAAATTTAATCAAATTAATAATCATGATTGTATTAAATTTTCATCTAAGTCGAGCATTAATTTTATCCTAAGAGTAATTAAGAGATGCTCAATTAATTTAATTAATTTAACATTCATCCCAATAAGCCAAGAGTGAACTTAAATTAATTAAAATAATTTGAACTTAGATCTAACTAAAGGTTCCGACTAACCTAATACTAAATTTAATACTCCCTCTGTCCCACCAACTTTGTCGAGTATTGACTTTTAAAAAGTCAAAATTTTTAACTTTGACCACAATTATTTAAAATAATTGAATTAATTAAATTTTATAAAATATATATTTTTAAACTACTTGATATAAGGTTTTTAAAACATATTTTTTTTTCATATTTTTCCAATAATACATTTAAAGTAATAAATAGTCAAAGTTTAAAAAGTTTGACTTAAAAAAGTCAATACTAGACATTTTCAGTGGGACGAAGGTAGGATAATTAAATTTAAAACTTATGCCCTAATAAGGCGAGTGTTGCGCGTATTGAGTGCTACGCAATTGTGCAAGTATACACGTCGCAAGTAATAAAGTGATCTGAGTATCGAGTATCGTCTCCACAAGGATTGGTTTGGGCCACTTTGCTTAAGTTACTGCGTTGGAAAAGAAAAACACAAGTAGGTGATTGTAGGAATTATAACTAATGAGTAAACTAAAAAGCAATAAAGTAAAAGAAGATGTAATCAAATGAGAGAGAATAGGCCAGGTTATCGTGAGTTGAGGTGTGATAGCTGATTGGATCGTCTTGGTAAAAGAGTGCAAGGGCAACTCAGTTGCTGTGGCAACTTGCGCAGCGGGGTTGCCTTGGCAACTAATCGACGGTTGCCTAGGCAACTGGCTAGGCAACTGTTTGGGTGGTTGGGCAGCAGCTTCAAGGTTCGGCGGAGCGTTCTTCAATGGTCTCTTCTTATCCTTAAGTCGAAACGCTCGCTATTTGTGCATGCCTTGATAATACATCCCTGCTTGAATCAAGGGTGAACAACAATCTATCTTGCGCTCCTCTTAGCCGTTGAAATCCTTAACTTATCTCTAAGCCGGATTAATCTTCACCATCAATAGATTGAATAAAGACCATACTCATTCGTTTCTTGAATCTAACTCTTCCGACATGAAGTTACGAGATCCTCTCCCAATTCACTCGCAAACAAGAATAAGAACCAAGAATGAGTAAACCTTGAATTGAAAGTGCAAACTCTTATTACCTAAACAAAATCCAATTGTTTATCACAACCACAAAACACAATAACCTTAGCCAAATATATTTAGTTCATGGCTAGGTTCCAAAGAAACACAAAACAAAGAATTCCTAACATAAACCTAATTGAACAAGAAAGAAAAAGATGAAGAATGGTTGAAGCCTTTGTCGAAATCTCTTACTCCTTACTCTCCCTTGCTCTTGTCGAAATCTTCCTATTTGCTCTTTGACGGCTTGGTCTCCTTTAAATATGAGATGGCTAGGTCAAAATCCTTCTTGAGGAGGAAGTTAAGATGGAATTAAATACTTTAAAAGAATATAATTCTTTATTATATTTAAATTCCTTCTAGATCTTCTCCTATCTTTTTTGGATTTAATTTCTCTTCGACCTTTTCATGGAAATCAAACTCCTTTTGGATTTAACTTTGCTCCACATCATCTTGGGCTTATCTAGTCATCAATTTTGACTACCATATCATCTTATCCCTTATCGAAAATTGCCTTGGCAACTAGCTCGGCATCTCCTTCATGCATTGCCCTGGCAACTGCGTCAGCATCTCCTTCATGCACTGCCCTAGCAACTGGTTCTAGCCTTGCTTAGGCAAGTGATTCTGCACACACACAAAAGCACACCAAAGCAGCATCTTTTTCCACAAAAATCACCGCGTTATGAAATCAAGCTCAACGGTGGAAAGAAACATGAATTAATGCATGAATGGCTAATTATACAACAAATATGAGCCTAAGTCTAACAATAATATGAGTAAAAAGGGTAATAAAAAGAATACTTTTGAACACTTATCACACCCCCAAACTCGAACTATTGCTTGTCCTCAAGCAATGCAAACTAACAATTACCTACCAAGACTTTAATCATCAAAGACATTATTCAAACTTGAATTCAAACCTCGGAACAATGGCACAAAGTATGATCACCTTTTAATTTTTCGAATAGCACAAAAATTACCCGGAATCGAACTATAATGCTTGTGACAATGTGTATGCGTAGTTGTGTACAAGTTGATTTTCAAGATTCTATGTGAACAAGAGGCTTTTATCAATTTAATTACCGAGGCATTTATTTTTATTTTCACTAGAGCCAATTTCAGGCACCTCTAGCAAAGTAAGCAATTTCTCATTTTATTTTAGTCGACTAGAGCCAATTTCGGGCACCTCTAGCAAGAAAGTGCATTTACTACTAGAGCCAGTTTCGGGCACCTCTAGCAAGAAATTAATTTTTAATTTTCAATTTTAAATTTACCCAAGTTTTAAGCAACCTAAGTTCACTAAGTTTCTTTCTATCAACAAGCCACAACCGTGTAAAAAATCAACGTCATAGTTAAATTCTAAGTTCTTTTCATGCAATCCTAAAATAAAAGGTTCTTTCAATTAAGTGCAGTGGCAAAAATTCATCATTGGATATTCAACAAGTCTTAAGCAATTAAATCCAATTAAAGGCATGGCAAGTAACATATGCAACCTATATGTGATTGCTAAAGATGAATGCAACTAAACATGAAACTAACTAGAAACCAACACCCCCAAGCTCGAGAGAAGCATTGTCCTCAATGCATGTAAAAGTGAAACAAAATTTAAAAGAAACTAAATGAAATGAGTTAGTCGGAGAGGTCGTCACCTCGAGTGATAAGTTTCCTTCGTACCGTTTGCTTGATTCATTTTCCGATTGGTTGTTGAATGCTTGTGGCTGGTACCGCGTGAATAGCATTGCTTTGATTTGATCCATGTTTGCCGAGGCATGTTCACTTGCCTAGGCATCAGTAGTTGTCGAAGCCATTGTTGTTGCCTGGGCATCGCCAGTTTCTGTTGCCGTGGCAACTGCTAAAGTAGTTGTCGGGGAATCCCCTATTGCGGTTGCCGTGGCAAGTAGTCGGCAGTAAATTTCCTTAGCATGGTGGTTGTGAGTCTTGTTGTGGAAAAGAAAAGAAAACAAAGAAAATATGGAAACTAAAGATAATGAAGAAAATTAAAATAAAATTCTCCTAAAAATTCCAAAAATAAAAAAAAAAACAAAAATAAAATAAAGTTCCAAAAAATTAAAAGCAAAAATTAAAGATTCTTAGAAAGAGAAATTTTCATGCATCTTCTAATGTTACTGCTTATCTGAGAAAACTTGAGGAGGGTCGTTTCTGATACTTCTTATAGTCCATCCGCACCCTCCATTGAGTGACAATATTGCCCCAAAAGAATTGGGCCAATGTGCTCCCAACTACTCCTCTTTGTGTTACCATGGTGGATGTGTCTTTCTTTCTTGTTCCCTTGTAGTCCATGCATGCCCTCCACCTTGCTACTGTTCCTGAAGGCAAAAATATATTAATAGGAAAAATTATATCCATTCCCAACCATTCAATTACCTCATTCTTGTCGACTTCTATCATGGTTGGATGTATTCTTTGTTGTCGTGGCAATTGCTGCTCAAACCAATTGTCGTGGCAATCAATTGCCAAAATTCGTTGTAAGTCAAGGCAAAAACCAATTTTTTGAAAAGCTTCACGAGTCTAAACACCATTTTCTTTTGGCCTCTCAAACATCTCCATCAGTAGAGATTTTGATGGCTTCAAATCTACCAACATCGGTTCCTCAAGACATATCTGCAATGGACGAAGTGAGTTTTTAAAGAATTTGAAAGGTTCAACCATTACTTGCTCATATTCCATTAGCAAAGTATTATCATCTCGTTGATCTTGCATGTGGTCGTGCAATTGCCGTGGCAACTATAGATGAGAGCAATCTATAAATTCATGCTTCAACATCAACGTTGTAACCTTCTGGGCATCAGGTTCCTCAGAATTTGTTGTAGTATTGTTGTTCTCAGCTTCACTGAGTGTTGTTGCGGCATTGCTCTGTTCAGGCTCCTCAATCATTGCTGAGGAAATTTGTTGCTCAGGCTCATCATGTGTTGGGTAGTCTCTCTCATTGACATTCTCTTGTCTTGGAGGTTCTAGTTGTTCCCCACACATCAGGGACCTCTCTTTGCATTGCTCCTTATCCTCTTGCCTTGGGATGTCAGTATCCCTAGGAATGGATTGTTGGTGCATGTTATCCAAGGCATATGTGGATCTCCTCAATTGATCTTCTGAATCCCCCATGGTTGCATCCCACTGAGCTATCCTCGTATCCACAGACTTTGATAGCCCTCGAATCTCTTCAATTGATCCATCAAGTTTAGCCAAGGAAGCTAGCAACGCTTCCTCCAAGGAATTGGAATGTTCTTGAAAAGGACTACATTGCCATGGCATATCTGTTGCTGCGGCAAAATTGTCATGGTAAAAAATATTTTGAGCTTTTTGATCATACCATGAAGAATTTTTCCGTTGGTTCCATCTATGGTCCTCCATGTAGTCATATGCACCGAAAATGTGAGGGCAATTTTCAAACACATGATGCTCTCCACAACAAGTGCACGAGTTTTCCACGGTATATGCTTTTCTCGGTTGGTATAGGTAATCATCGAAGGGTGCAAGAAACTCTTGATTGGATTGATTCATATCTTCCAACATCAACTATCGAATGGATCGGCTTTTATTTCCCGACATGTTGATGTTCTTTAACTTGTAGCGCACCTAATTTTTTTGATAAAACAAACAAAAAGAAAAGGTTGTAAAACTAAGAGAAAAAAATACAATAACAAAAACAACTAACACCAATTGCCAATCCCCGACAACGGCGCCAAATACTTGTTGTGCGTATTGAGTGCTACGCAATTGTGCAAGTAAACACGTCACAAGTAATAAAGTGATATGAATATCGAGTATCGTCTCCACAGGGATTGGTTTGGGCCACTTTGCTTAAGTTACTGCGTTGGAAAAGAAAAACACAAGTAGGTGATTGTAGGAATTATAACTAATGAGTAAACTAAAAAGCAATAAAGTAAAAGAAGATGTAATCAAATGAGAGGGAATAGGCCAGGTTATCGTGGGTTGAGGTGTGATAGCCGATTGGATCGTCTTGGTAAAAGAGTGCAAGGGCAACTCAGTTGCCGTGGCAACTTGCGCAGTGGGGTTGCCTTGGCAACTAATCGATGGTTGCCTGGGCAACTGTTTGGGCGGCTGGGCAGCAGCTTCAAGGTTCGACGGAGCGTTCTTCAATGGTTTCTTCTTATCCCTAAGTTGAAACTCTAGCTATTTTTTAATGCCTTGATAATACATCCCTGCGTGAATCAAGGGTGAACAACAACCATTAATGCGCTGCTCTTAGCCGTTGAAATCCTTAACTTATTCCTAAGCCGGATTAATCTTCACCATCAATAGATTGAATAAAGACCATACTCATTCGTTTCTTGAATCTAACTCTCCCGATATTAGATAAATATATAGAATTATGAGATCCTCTCCCAATTCACTCGTAAACAAGAATAAAAACCAAGAACAAGTAAACCAAGAATGAGTAAACCTTGATTCACGCTGAAATCCTCCACTTAGACGTTGAAATCCTTAACTTATCCCTAAGCCGGATTAATCTTCACCATCAATAGATTGAATAAAGACCATACTCATTCGTTTCTTGAATCTAACTCTCCCGATATTAGATAAATAAATGAAGTTACGAGATTCTCTCCCAATTCACAAACAAGAATAAGAACCAAGAATGAGTAAGCCTTGAATTGAAAGTGCAAACTCTTATTACCTAAACAAAATCCAATTGTTTCTCACAACCACAAAACACAATAACCTTAGCCAAATAGATTTAGTTCATGGCTAGGTTCCAAAGAAACACAAAACAAAGAATTCCTAACATGAACCTAATTGAACAAGAAAGAAAAAGATGAAGAATGATTGAAGCCTTTGTCAAAATCTCTCTCTCCTTGCTCTCCCTTGCTCTTGTCGAAATCTCCCTATTTTCTCTTTGACGACTTGGTCTCCTTTAAATAGGAGATGGCTAAGTCAAAATCCTTCTCGAGGAGGAGTTAAGTTGGAATTAAATACTTTAAAAGATTGTAATTCTTTATTATATTTAAATTCCTTCTAGATCTTCTCCTATCTTTTTGGGATTTAATTTCTCTTCGACCTTTTCATGGAAATCAAACTCATTTGGGATTTAACTTTGCTCCACGTCATCTTGGGCTTATCTAGTCATCAATTTCGACTACCATATCATCTTATCCCTTATCAAAAATTGCCTTGGCAACTAGCTCAACATCTCCTTCATGCATTGCCCTGGCAACTGCGTTGGCATCTCCTTCATGCACTACCCTGGCAACTGGTTCTAGCCTTGTTTAGGCAAGTGATTCTGCACACACACAAAAGCACACCAAAGCAGCATCTTTTTCCATAAAAATCACCAAGTTATGTAATCAAGCTCAACGGTGGAAAAGAAACATGAAATAATGCATGAATGATTAATTATGCAACTAATATGAGCCTAAGTCTAACAATAATATGAGTAAAAAGGGTAATAAAAATAGTACTTCTGAACACTTATCAGCGAGCATATAATTTAAGTTAATTAAATTAAATTAAGCCCTAAACTAACTTAAAGAAGCCTAACCTAATAAACGAATAAAAGGGGACAACAAACACAAAAATCGAATATAATCAAGCAAATTAATCAACAAATAGGGAAAAAACGTAAGTTAAATACTAAAAATAAATAAATATGCAATGTGAGGGCCTAAATCTAAACAAAATTAGAAACCAGGGGACTAAAAGGTGATTTTAACATTAAAAAGGATCAAATTGAAATACTTTAAAAGAAGATAAGGACTAGACTGAACACAAAACAAAACTGAGGGGTTAAAAAGGATTTAACCCCTAGAGTCTAGACTAAAATCGAAGCAAAACAGAATTTTAGGGGCCAAATTAAAATGGAAGTTTAGTTCGAGGGACTAAATTGGTAATTTTCCCGTTTAACAATGAATTTAATTAGAAGTGGGGACGAGATTGTAAACCGTTTGAAAAATTCAGGGAGGCGAAAGGAAAATAGAAAGGCGAAAGGGCCGACACGAGTAAATATTTTGGGGCGGAGGCTTTTATTTTGCAATTAAACCATTTGTCATTTTAAAAGTAGTATAAAACCCAAATTTTTTTTAGAACCGACCCTTTTTCTCATTTTTTCAAATATCCCTCCACCCAGAAGCTCTCCCTGGTTTCTCTGGAGGAGGATGAACGCTGCCGTGCGTTCATCCTTAAACCCAAAAAATGCCGTACTACCCATACTCGAGGTGGCGTTCTGCCGTGTCAGCCGTCACCCGGCGCCAGTGGCCTAAAAAAGCCGTTTCTGAAACTTTTCTTCACCAAAATCCCTAAAACCAAGCCAAAAACCGTAAATCCAAAGAAAATCTCTCATTTTTCCTAAATATCGGAACACCGAAACCTTTAAAAAAAGAACCCTAACAACTCTTTTTGATTGATCTAAAAACCCAGAATTGATCTCCTTTGTCGATTCACCACAAAACCCTAAAAGAGTTATGAGGGCTTATCACTAGGAGGGTAAACCGAACGGTGATGGACGACCTAAAAAGTCGAGAAGGTAAAATGAACTTTAACCCTAATCTTTTTCTTTTTTTTGTTCATGCATGCGATTTAAAGAAAAAATACCTTAAAACTTTTTTTTAGTATTTCTCTAGATAATTTCCCCATTGGGGTTATTTGTCTTTTTCGGTTCAACTTTTATAGCCAGTGAATATTACTTGGATAAAAAAGAAACAAAATGGTCTAAGAGTTCTTTTGGCTGAATTCATGTGAGCCACTATTGTTTATCGGTTATTTTGTCTCTGAAATTTGTTGTATGTCTGCGATTACTGTTTTTTTTTGTTTTTTTGTTTTGCTTTGCATGCGCGACCTGACACTGTTTTGTGTTTGTTCGAGGTGGCCACTAGAGAGGGAAGGACAACAATCCTTTTGGCCGGATGCAATGACAGATGGTGGTTAGCCGTAATAGAGATCATCGGTTAGGGGTGATCTGACTCGTCACGGGGAGTCAGGTATGCGTGTGTGGGCTCAGCGTGGGAGATGAAGCATCATGCGTGTCCTACACGTGTGCATGAAGCAATGCAAAGGACGGGCGCGTGAGCACGTGAAAGTTCTGGAAAACTCTCCCTCTTTCACCCTAGATCGTTAGATCCAACCTGGATCTAATGGCTGTAGATGGTTGCGCGCAAAAGAGCGTTTAGTCAGATTAGGGTTTTAGTGGCCTGGGCCTTAAATGGGCCATACATGTAATATATTTTTTGGGGAAGAGGAGACAAGATAATATCATCTTCATCTTTTTCCTTCTCCTACACAACCCGTTTCTCTATTCCTTTCAAGCCTAGATTCTAACCCCAAAGATTCAAGCTTTCCTCATCAATTCTTTCATTTGAGATTCAAGCCTGAGATATGTTAATCTCCATATCATAAGCTTCATGAAAAGTATACTCTTGAGGTATAAAGGTGAGTTATTCATTTATGGGTTTTTGAAGGAGTTTAAGCTTTTGGGGTTTTTTCATGTTTTCAAGGATGTTAATCTATGGTTAGACCTTTCTTTAGTGGTTGGTTTAAGTCTTTATTCATTTCCTTGTTTTTGAGGTATAAAGGAAGTGTTTTGGGATTCTTCAAGCTTTAGGCAAAGGGAGAAAGTTGAGGGGTTTTTTTTTGGAGAGCTTAAATTTGAGACTTGTTGCTAAGGTCAGTACATCTTTGACTCATACTCTTCGATCATAAAATGATTGCTTTGCTTGATGTTATGGTTTATTATTGCTAAGTTGGGTGTTTGGTATCTTAGAGCCTTTTAATGGTGAAATTTGGATTAGTTGTTAGTATTAGATAAAAATGGTAGTAAACCACCCTAATTAACTTTCATAAGTTGTAGGATCGAATTAATAGGTTAAAGGATTTGTTTTGAGGGCTTGAGAAGTGATTTCTCGAGCCTTGGAAGCTATTTCTAGGCTTCAGTATCACTATACGAGGATCCCGTATCGATACCATGTATTATGAATGATGAACACAGGCAAAATTGAAAGGGGTATCGATACAGGCTCGAGCTATATCAGTACACCCTGTTCCATCCAAATTCCAGTAGCGAGATTTTGTACCGGTAAGCTTTAAAGTGTATCAAAACTAAAGAGGGTACTAGTACACGGGGTTCTTGTACTGGTACGGGGTTAACAGTCAACTCTTTCAAGTGAAGTTGTATATCGATACGCCTGGTGTGTGTATCGGTACCTAGAGAGGCATATCGGTACTCGATGTTGGGTATTGGTACCCACTGGGCAATCTACCCAAAAATGTTGAAAATGAGTTAGAGGGGTTGATAATTTGAGGGTTATGGCCCAATGGGCTTCTAAGGCAACAAAATAAATGGTAAAACTGAGAAATCAGAGTTCAACTCTCATGAGTGAGCATGACGTATAACAACCCGATAATTGTAAATGGAAAAACTATTATGATAGCAATCTTAGAAATGTTTGGTATCATGCCTTGGTGGCATTTGTTGATGGCTTAGCTTGGTGCCACTTACCTCTTGGCGAGATGTATGAATGCTCAAGGAACATGTATTATCTTATGTTTTGGTAAAGTAATTCAGATGTTCTAGAGTCAGTACTACGATACTTATATAAGGGGATGTGTACTTTGGGTAGAGTAATCAAGTACATCTGACATACCCATAAGCAGAGTGATCTGGGTACGATTAGAAACTTATCTGCGGTTATGGTAATCCAGATAAGGTATTAAACTCGATAGACTGAATGTGCTCGAGTAACCTGATTGGCCGAGTAACCTCAGGTAAAGAATACTTGTGGCTAATATGATCCAAGTATATCTAGGAAGTATATGTGGCTATGGTGATTCGGATATGGTCTATTTAACCCTACGACTGTGTGAACACGAGTAACCCGACGACTGTGTGAGCACTGGTAAAGTAGGGCTTCGTTGGCCATTATATGGATGATTTATGGATGTATTTATGTGTGTTGTGTGGTTGTTATAGATTGATAGCTTATGCACCCTATGGCTGAGAGATTAGGGTATGGTATGTATTAACTCGATGGGCTGTGTGAGCTCAAGTATCTCGATAGGCTAAGTGACCTCGAGTATGGTAAAACTTATGGATTATGTAAGATTTCTTGTCGACTTGTTGATGCCTTGAGATAGGTGATCTAAGTACTCTAGCTTGTGTAGGCTAGATGATAGCTCATAGATAAAAAAGCATTGTCTATGCTCTATAGACTATATTATCGTGCATGCTTATTTTATGATAATCACGAATTGTGGTAGAGTAGAAATGTACCACTGAGCTTCGTTAGCTCAACGTGTGGATGTATTGTTTTTCCGTGCGTAGGGTGACAATTCACCCTTTGGAGGAGCTCAACAATAAGGGATTTCCCAGCACTACCTTCACTTCAGAGTACAATACTTGTTATTTTAGTTTGGGAATGTATTCATAGGACCTTGCCACTATTGAGTCTATAACTCTATTTGAATTATTATTTTTATATATGATGTTTTAAACTTGGAGTTCCTATTTATTAAACTCATTTAAATGCTTAATTTATCACAAGGATTTATTAATGATTTGATATTTTGGAAGTGGCTAAACTTGTGGTTTTAAATGGAACTTTTGATGGGTCAAATTTAGGTTAACCGGATGTATTACTTCGGATCTGGATCGAGATCGGGATTGAAAATACATAACCTTCTTCTCATGTTCCCAGTTGGCTTTGGATAATGAATCATTTTGGTTTTTCAAATTTGAAATCGTATTCTTTTTTTTTCAAAAGTGATTCCTTATACTTTTCCACCAACTCATCATAAACCTCTTACAACTCATCGTAAGATTCTTGAAGCTCATCAAATGTAAAATCAAATTTACATGAGTTTGAGCTTACCTTAAGATCCTCTTCCAATGCCATGAGACAAAGATTTGCTACTTCTTACTCTTCCTCATTGGATGAGTCCTCATCACTCCAAGTAGCAATATGAGCCTTGAGCTTTTTTTTTTGTTTTCGAAGCTCTTTTTCTTTAGTTGGGGATAATCAGATTTGATATGTCTTGGCTTCGTGCACTCATAGCATACGATTTAATCATTCTCTTCCTCCTTTTGCTTATTCTTGAAACCCACTCTCCTTTAGAACTTTCTTCCCCGGTTGGATTTCATGAACCATGTGAATCTCTTGGCTAGCATAGCCATTTCTTCATCTTCTTCTCCACTTGAATTGCTCTCCTCTTGTGAAGCTTTGAGAGTAATTCCCATCTTCTTATTCTTCTTCTTCTTTATCTTATTCTCTTTCCTTTTCTTCTTATTCTTCTTCTCTCTTTCTTTTTTCATAATTTTATGAGTAAGAAGAGACCCCCATAAGAGCATCAAGCTTCAAAGTCTTGAGATCTTTAGCTTCGATGATGGCAGTCATCTTTGAGTCTCATGACTCAAGAAGATAGTAGATTAGCTTTCACACAAGCTTGTCTTCTGGAATAACTTATCCTAGGCCTTTAAGCATGTTGACAGTAATGGAGAATCTATCGAACATCTTGGTGATGTCTTCATCCAATTCTATCGTGAAGTTCTCATAGCTCAAGTTGAGGAATCCAATCTTGGTCTCCTTCACTTTATTTGTTCCTTCATATATAACTTCAAGCTTGTCACATATCTCCTTTGCACTCGTACATGAAGACATCTTTGCGTATTTGTCTGGTCTAAAAGCACAAAAGAGTATATGCATACCTTTGTCGTTGATTTGCATCTTCTTCCGATCTTCATCGGAATACTCTTGCCTTGTCTTGGAGACTTGCCGGTCACCTTCTTCCTTCATCGGAATGGTCAGTCCATCTTCCACTACATCCCATAGGAGTTAGTCATTAGATTTGATGAAGAGTCTCATTCTATTCTTCCAATAAGGATAGTTATCCCCATTGAAATATAGCGGTTTGGCGATGGATTGAGAGTCGTAGTGGTTGTTGCCGAAAGTAGAGGCCATGGCTTAACCATAGATTGCTTAAACAACTGTAGGATAAACTCAAGAGGTTGTTAATCCTTTCAATGAGTGTGTCTCTGATACCGATTGTTGGGATGATCAATCAATGATAAATAGACAAGAGGGGGTAAATTGGCAAAAAAAAATTTGGCAGAAGTAGTTGGAAAGTAAAAAGATTGGGACACAAGAATTTATAGTGGTTTAACCTTCTAACAAGGTTTACATCTACTACCTTAGCTATCCACACTAAGGATTTCTCAAATCCACTATATTTGCTTTCCTTTTAAGGCTAAAGGAGATAACCTTACAAACTCCTTTAAGACTTATACCCCAAAGTCTTAAGAACCTTCACAAAGAGAATTACAAATGAAGCAATCTAAAAATCCTTATAAAGGCTATGTGTTTGCACAATTCTAAGTTCACTTAAACCCCAAAACTTGAGTAAAAAGATTATAGTAAAGAACTCTTAAGTGGGTTACAAGAATTTGATAATTAAGGCTCAAAGATTGTTGGATATGTGCTTGAATGCTTTAGACTTGTTCAATTGTTGTTGCTGAAGCTTTGGAAACTTGATTTTATACCCCCTTATTGATTTCTAGCCGTTTGGGTAGTTGAGATATTGAATAGAACCGTTGCCCTGCATTTTTCTCGTAATAAATAATGTTTGGTGGCCAGTGGTTGCGATACTCAAGCAAGTGTATCGGTACTTGCCAAAGAAGAAATAGTCGTTGCAGCAAAGGGGTATCGATACGCGGGATGCTATATCGATACGGAGTGTGTATTTTAAAATGTATATCGGTACGGTCAGTACCGTATTGGTACCAGTTTTGCTCACTGGAATCCTAATAAGTTTTACACACAAAGTCGTATCGATATGCCTATATGGGTATCGGTACACGTTAACTGGTTTTCAAACTTATGGTTCCAATAAAACTGACAAGACAACGGTAAAAAATTGAATGCAAAAGATTTGGAAAATCTTAACCTCCATGCCGATACGCATAAAGTTGTACTGATACTCGTATGCAATTTTGGTTCCAGGTTTAACAAGGTATACCGATATGGCTACACGCATATCGGTACCTTATAGCCAGCACGAATAAAATAGTTTTTCGGTAGTTAAAGAACGTACCAATACGACATTAGGTGTATTGGTACCCCTGTACCAAAATGGCTATTTTTAAGTAACAAACACTTAGAATGTAACACCCTCGACTTGGATGTCACATTTGGGCCTCAAGCCCAACCCAAAACTATAAAATTTCTCAAACTGGGTTTATCCCAACAAGGTATTTCTCAAAACACATTTATAGTCAATAGTTGAAAATATAGTTAAATAATCAAAATGGTACAAAGGAGATCCAATTTAAATTTAAAACATTGGACATTTGATTTGATTAACACAAATTCAAAATAAGGATTACAGACTCTATTACATAAGGTCCTATGAATATATAGCCCACTAAACACAAGTACTATACTCTAGAGATCATCATATACTGAAATCCCATACTGATAGTGCTCCTCGATCCTATAAT
The DNA here is from genome assembly GCA_019671005.1 of Hibiscus mutabilis. NCBI lineage: Eukaryota > Viridiplantae > Streptophyta > Magnoliopsida > Malvales > Malvaceae > Hibiscus > Hibiscus mutabilis. The sequence continues at coordinate 23,600,400 of CM033744.1, read as the reverse complement.
CTGATAATCAACCTATGCACAGAAACAACAATTTCGAGCGCTCAGCTTACAAAGCTCAATTGTACACATCTACTCGACTATACTTCATGCTAATCATAAATATAAGCATGCAAGCTAGTACGAGCAATAAGGAGAGATAAATAACACGTGGCACTACCACTAGCCGCCTAAACACATTCTCTCATCAAAGTAATCATCATACATAGCACTTGTTGCGGGTAATAAGTGCTACGCAATTGTGCAAGTATACACGTCGCAAGTAATAAAGTGATATGATAAGTATCGAGTATCGTCTCCACAAAGATTGGTTTGGGCCACTTTGCCTTAGTTATCGCACTGTAAAAGTAAAAACACAATTGATAATTGTAGGAGTTCTAACTAACGAATAAAATAAAAGAACAAGTAGATAAAATAAATATGTAATCAAATAAGAGAGAATAGGCCAGGTTATCGTGAGTTGAGGTGTGATAGCCGATTGGATCGTCTTGGTAAAAGAGTGCAAGGGAAACTTGCGCAACGGTGTTGCCTTGGCAACTAATCGATGGTTGCCTGGGCAACTGGCTAGGCAACTATTTGGGCGACTGGGCAGCAGCTTCAAGGTTCGGCAGAGCATTCTTCAATGGTTTCTTCTTATCCCTAAGTCAAAACTCTAGCTATTTGTGCATGCCTTGATAATACATCCCTGCGTGAATCAAGGGTGAACAACAACCAATCTTGCGCTCCTCTTAGCCATTGAAATCCTTAACTTATTCCTAAGCCAGATTAATCTTCACCATCAATAGATTGAATAAAGACCATACTCATTCGTTTCATGAATCTAACTCTCCCGATATTAGATAAATAGATAGAATTACGAGATCCTCTCCCAATTCACTCGCAAAAAAGAATAAAAACCAAGAATGAGTAAACCTTGAATTGAAAGTGCAAACTCTTATTACCTAAACAAAATCCAATTGTTTCTCACAACCACAAAACACAATAACCCCAACCAATCAAGTTAGTTCATGGTTGGGTTCAAAAAATATACAAAGAATAATCCCCAAACCATGAATCTAATGGAAGCAAAGAAGAAGAAGAAGAAAAAATCAATCAGCCCTCTTTGGAAAATCTCTCCCAATCGAACTCTCATTTCTTGAACTCTCTTGTCGAAATATCTCCATTCTTGCTCTCTTGTTGAAATCTCTTCTTTCTTGCCCTCCCTTGCTCTTTGACGGCTTTGGTCTCCTTTAAATAAGAGATGGTTAGGTCAAAATCCTTCTTGAGGAGGAAGTTAAGTTGGAATTAAATACTTTAAAAGAATATAATTCTTTATTATATTTAAATTCCTTCCAGATCTTCTCCTATCTTTTTGGGATTTAATTTCTCTTTGACCTTTTCATGGAAATCAAACTCCTTTGGGATTTAACTTTGCTCGACGTCATCTTGGGCTTATCTAGTCATCAATTTCGACTACCATATCATCTTATCCCTTATCGAAAATTGCCCTGACAACTAGCTCGGCATCTCCTTCATGCATTGCCCTAGCAACTGCGTCGACATCTCTTTCATGAATTGCCCTGGCAAATGGTTCCAGCCTTGTTTAGGCAAGCGATTCTACACACACACAAAAGCACACCAAAGCAACATCTTTTTCCACAAAAATCACCAAGTTATGTAATCAAGCTCAACGGTGGAAAGAAACATGAATTAATGCATGAATGACTAATTATGCAACTAATACGAGCCTAAGTCTAACAATAATATGGGTAAAAAGGTTAATAAAAATAGTACTTTTGAACACTTATCACACCTCCAAACTCGAACTATTGCTTGTCCTCAAGCAATGCAAACTAACAATTACCTACCAAGACTTTAATCATCAAAGACATTCTTCAAACTTGAATTCAAACCTCGGAACCGTGGCACAAAGTATGATCACCTTTTAATTTTTCGAATAGCACAAAAATTACCCAGAATCGAACTATAATGCTTGTGACAATGTGTGTGCGTAGTTGTACACAAGTTGATTTTCAAGATTCTATGTGAACAATAGGGTTTTATCAATTTAATTACCAGGGCATTTATTTTTATTTTCACTAGAGCCAATTTCGGGCACCTCTAGCGATCCTTTAATGTGCATTAACTACTAGAGCCAGTTTCGAGCACCTATAGCAAGAAAATGCATTTACTACTAGAGCCAGTTTCGGGCACCTCTAGTAAGAAATTAACTTTTAATTTTCAATTTTAAATTTACCCAAATTTTAAGCAACCTAAGTTCACTAAGTTTCTTTCAATCAACAAGCCACAACCGTGTAAAAAAAAATCAGCGTCATAGTTAAATTCTAAGTTCTTTTCATGCAATCCTAAAATCAAAGGTTCTTTCAATTAAGTGAAGTGGCAAAAATTCATCATTGGGTATTCAACAAGTCTTAAGCAATTAAATCCAATCAAACACATGGAAAGTAACATATGCAACATATATGTGATTGCTAAAGATGAATGCAACTAAACATGAAACTAACTAGAAACCAACACCTCCCCCAAACTCGAGAGAAGCATTGTCCTCAATGCATGTAAAAGTGAAAGAAAATTTAAAAGAAACTAAATGAAATGAGTTAGTCGGAGAGGTCGTCACCTCGAGTGATAAGTTTCCTTCGTGCCGTTTTCTTGATTCATTTTCTGGTCGGTGGTTGAATGCTTGTGGCTGGTACCGCATGAATAGCATTGCTTTCATTTGATCCATGTTTTCTGATGCAGGTTCACTTGCCTGGGCATCAGTAGTTGCCGAAGCCATTGTTGTTGCCTGGGCATCACCAGTTTCTGTTGTCGTGGCAACTGCTGAGGTAGTTGCCGGGGCAGTTTTCGGGGCATCCTCTGTTGTGGTTGCCGTGGCAAGTAGTCGGCAGTGAATTTCCTTAGCATGGTGGTTGTGAGTCTTGTTGTGGAAAAGAAAAGAAAATAAAGAAAACTTGGAAACTAAAGATAATGAAGAAAAATAAAATAAAATATCTCATAAAAATTCCAAAAATAAATAAAAAAAATAAAAATAAAATAAAGTTCCAAAAATAAAAAAATTAAAAATTCTTAGAAAGAGCATTTTTCATGCATCTTCTAATGTTACTGCATATCTGAGAAAACTTGAGGAGGGTCATTTTCAATACTTCTTATAGTCCATCCACACCCTCCATCGAGTGATAATATTGCCTAAAAAGAGTTTGGCCAATGTGCTTGCTACTACTCCCTTTTGCGTTACCATGGTGGAGGTGTCTTTCTTTCGTGTTCCCTTGTAGTCCATGCATGCCCTCCACCTTGCTACTATTCCTGAAGGCACAAATATATTAATAGGAAAAATTATATCCATTCCCAACCATTCAATTACCTCATTCTTGTCGACTTCTATCATGGTTGGATGTAGCATTTGTTGTCATGGCAATTGCTGCTCAAGCCAATTGCCGTGGCAATCAGTCACCAAAATTTGCTGTAAGTCAAGGCAAAAACCAATTTTCTAAAAAGCTTCATGAGTCCAAACACCGTTTTCTTTTGTCCTCTCAAACATCTCCATCAGTAGAGATTTTGATGGATTCAAATCTACCAACATCGGTTCCTCAAGATATACCTGCAATGGACGAGGTGCGTTTTTAAATAATTCGAAAGGTTCAACCATTACCTGCTCATATTCCATTAGCAAAGTATTATCATCTCGTTGATCTTGCATGTGGTCGTGCAATTGCCATGGCAACTGTAGATGAGAGTAATCTACAGATTCCTGCTTCAACATCAACGTTGTAACCTTCTGGGCATCAAGTTCATCAGAATTTGCTGTAGTATTGTTGTTCTCAGCTTCACTGAGTGTTGTCGCGGCATTGCTCTGTTCAGGCTCCTCAATCATTGCCGAGGCAATTTGTTGCTCAGGCTAATCATGTGTTGGGCAGTCTCTCTCATTGGCATCCTCTTGACTTGGAGGTTCTAGTTGTTCCCCACACATCAGGGACCTCTCTTTGCATTGCTTCTTATCCTCTTGCCTTGGGATGTCAGTATCCCTAGGAATGGTTTGTTGGTGCATGTTATCCAAGGCATATGTGGATCTCCTCAATTGATCTTCTGAATCCCCCACGGTTGCATCCCACTGAGCTATCCTCGTATCCATGGACTTTGATAGCCCTCAAATCTCTTCAATTGATCCGTCAAGTTTAGCCAATGAAGCTAGCAACGTTTCCTCCAAGGAATTGGAATGTTCTTGAAAAGGACTATATTGCCATGACATATCTATTGCTGCGGCAAAATTGTCATGGTAAAAAATATTTTGAGCTTTTTGATCATACCATGAAGAATTTTGCCGTTGGTTCCATCTATGGTCCTCCATATAGTCATATGCACCGAAAATGTGAGGGCAATTTTCAAAAACATGATGTTTTTCACAACAAGTGCACGAGTTTTCCACGGTATATGCTTTTCTCGGTTGCTATAGGTAATCATCGAAGGGTGCAAGAAACTCTTGATTGGATTGATTCATATCTTCCAACATCAACTCTCGAATAGACCAGCTTTTATTTCCTGGCATGTTGATGTCCCTTAACTTGTAGCGCACCTAATTTTTTTTTTGATAAAACAAACAAAAAGAAAAGTTAGTAAAACTAAGAGAAAAAAATGCAATAACAAAAACAACTAACACCAATTGCCAATCCCCAGCAATGTGAATCAAAAACTCGTTGCGCGTAATAAGTGCTATGCAATTGTGCAAGTATACACGTCGCAAGTAATAAAGTGATATGATAAGTATCAAGTATCATCTCCACAAGGATTGGTTTGGGCCACTTTGCCTTAGTTATCGCACTGTAAAAGTAAAAAGACAATTGATAATTGTAGGAGTTCTAACTAACGAATAAAATTAAAGAGCAAGTAAATAAAATAAAGATGTAATCAAATAAGAGGGAATAGGCCAGGTTATCGTGAGTTGAGGTGTGATAGCCGATTGGATTGTCTTGGTAAAAGAGTGTAAGGGCAACTCAGTTGCCGTGGCAACTTGTGCAGCGGGGTTGCCTTGGCAACTAATTGATAGTTGCCTGGGCAACTGTTTGGGCGGCTGGGCAGCAGCTTCAAGGTTCGGCGGAGCGTTCTTCAATGGTTTCTTCTTATCCCTAAGTCGAAACTCTAGCTATTTGTGCACGCCTTGATAATACATCCCTGCGTGAATCAAGGGTGAACAACAACCATTCTTGCGCCCCTCTTAGCCATTGAAATCCTTAACTTATTCCTAAGCCGGATTAATCTTCACCATCAATAGATTGAATAAAGACCATACTCATTCGTTTCTTGAATCTAACTCTCCCAATATTAGATAAATAGATAGAATTACGAGATCCTCTCCCAATTCACTCGTAGACAAGAATAAAAACCAAGAATGAGTAAACCTTGAATTGAAAGTGCAAACTCTTATTACCTAAACAAAATCCAATTGTTTTTCACAACCACAAAACACAATAACCCCAACCAATCAAGTTAGTTCATGGTTGGGTTCAAATGATATACAAAGAATAATCCTCAAACCATGAATCTAATAGAAACAAAGAAGAAGAAGAAGAAATCGATCAGCCCTCTTTGGAAAATCTCTCCCAATCGAACTCTCCCCTCTTAAACTCTCTTGTCAAAATCTCTCCCTTCTTACCCTCCCTTGCTCTTTGACGGCTTGGTCTCCTTTAAATAGGAGATGGCTAGGTCAAAATCCTTCTTGGGGAGGAAGTTAAGTTGGAATTAAATACTTTAAAAGAATATAATTCTTTATTATATTTAAATTCCTTCTAGATCTTCTCCTATCTTTTTGGGATTTAATTTCTCTTTGACCTTTTCATGGAGATTAAACTCCTTTGGGATTTAACTTTGCTCCACGTCATCTTGGGCTTATCTAGTCATCAATTTCGACTACCATATCATCTTATCCCTTATCGAAAATTGCCCTGGCAACTAGCTCGACATCTCCTTCATGCATTGCCCTGGCAACTGGGTCGTCGTCTCCTTTATGCACTGCCCTGGCAACTGGTTCCAGCCTTGTTTAGGCAAGTGATTCTGCACACACACAAAAGCACACCAAAGCAGCATCTTTTTCCACAAAAATCACCAAGTTATGTAATCAAGCTCAACGGTGGAAAGAAACATGAATTAATGCATGAATGACTAATTATGCAACTAATATGAGCCTAAGTCTAACAATAATATGAGTAAAAAGGGTAATAAAAATAGTACTTTTGAACACTTATCAGCACTCATGGCCCAACCATGCCCGAGATCTCTTTAGATCATCTTGGCAAAAACACATATCAACAACAACTCTAGATTGAGGCAGGGTCATGTAGCATCAAAACATACACTCTAGGTGAGGCCGGGTCACAAAGCATCATAACATACACCTTGGGTGAGGCCGGGTCACATTGCATCAAAACATACACCCTTGCTCGGAATCCTCCCTCGAGCATCGACACTCTGGGTGAGGCCGGGTTACATAGCATCGGTAACCTCCATTCGGTATCTCTAACCATGTTGCAACAGTCTTTCACTGGGTATCCAGATCCCATCAATCAAAAGACTCAACCAATCAAATGCCTACCTAGCATGCAAGTAACGTGATCCCAAGGATCTCCCTATCGTTGTTAATCATCGATACATTATTTATTTTACATTACCGAGTTGTTAATACGTTATAGAAGAGTGTATAATTAATCTCATTCATTGCCTCCATTAATCCATGTTATCTTGATTATCAAGGCATAATTCAATTATTAATATTCACATCAAATTTTTATCCTTAAATTGCATTTTTACATTATTTATCGTATTGGGTATCGGTACTCATACACGAGTACCGATAGAGTACCCTTAGGTATCGGTACTCACACTCATACCGATACTAGAACTGCTTACTAGAAATCTTTAATTTCCACAAGTATTGGTACGCACTGAACCGTAACAATACGACCCCAAATCACGTACTAGTACGGCCAAAGCTCATATCGATACCCTATTTACGGGTTCATACAATTTCCTCAAATTACGATATTACAACGCTTATTCGATCCCTAAAGCTTATAAAAGTCACTAGGGTTTATTTACTAATGCATTATTTCAATTAATATTAATTATCGGCTTCATAATCGTTTATTCAAATATTACCATTATTCATCCCTTACATAATTTCCATCGAATACAATAATCTATTTGTACAAGTATACAAGGCATCACCATTATTTCAATCAATAAAATAATCATCAAATAATTATACGAGCATCTAAGATGACCCTACACAGTCCTTAAAGCCTCCACAAGTCTCAACATATTCATAACTTCATCAAGCATCCCATAAATATCGAGTCTCATAATACCGGTCTCTATTTATGCTTATTCATCGTCTACCTACTTTACATATACTAATACGCAAAATAATCACATTCATGATGCTCATGAAACAATAGGATTTCGAGGTATACTAACCTTAAGCCAAAGCGATAAATCCTCATCCAAGCTCCTTCAATCATCTTTTTAATTCCAATACGTGCCCACAAATTCCTCTGATAAATCAAATACAACTACATAAACCATTTCACACTATCAAACTACTTTAGGGGATAAAACGAGTAAAAATAGCTTACCATGTTCAAATTTGGCAAAATAGACCGCACCAACGGACTCAGAGCGTTGAAAAACCTAAGGTAGGGTCCTCCGAAAGAAGTCAACACTTGTCAACGGTCAACTTCGGTCAACAGTAGCGCAGCGGCTGGTAGCGGCGGCAGTTGGCTCGACTTTAAGGTTGGCTTGCTGGAAAAACTCTACATGTGTCTTAGGCTTGGATTTGCCCAAAGCTGGGCCTAACGGCTGGAAGCCACAACTCAGCTGTGTTATAACAGCTCGGCCGGACGTCGCCCAAGCGCAGTGGCTGCGTGTGGTGGTGCGTTCGGTGACTTTCGAGGGTGGACAGTGACGGTAAATGCCCAGATCGGCTGTCTGGACGCCTCAATGGTTGCCTATATTCTTCATTTTAAGCACTCTAACCTCTTTAACTGGAAAAACCCAAAACTTTTTTTCTTTCACCTCCTCTGGCAGCGGCTCCGATGGCGACGCCGCTGATATCGACGAACTCATCTCGACAAGATGAACACAATGGAGGTGGAGTTGTTAACAATGGACGGTCGGATCTCCGTAAATCGAAGTTTAAAACTATCCCCTTTTCCATTTCCTCTCTGCTCATTTACTTTTTCTCTCCCCCCCAACATAATATCCCATTTTTCTCCTATCCTCATCCTTTTTAAAGTTCAAACCTTCTTCCTCACTATAATGGGCCTAACATAACAACCTCAACTTGGGCTTTTAAAATAAAGGCCCACAACCCAGGTCCGAGACCCGATTCACTAACCCGAAAATTGGGTAGTTACAATGAAAAACTTTAGGGATTAATGTTTTGACTTAGAAAATATTTTAAGTTAGAATCCTTGTCAATTTAGTGAGTAAAACAAGTATTCAAAAATTTATCCTTTTTACAAATTAGTCCTTGTTATACAAAATCAATTTTAGGTTTATCAGTTTATGATTTGCATGAAGCATGATAGAGTAGAGGTGTATCCACTGAGTTTTATGAGCTCAGCGTTCGAAATTGTTGTTTCAATTTGCAGGTCTTTAGGTTGCAGCGTTGCATTGAAGGAGCCCATCGGAGTAAGACTTCAGCTCATTAATGTGATCAGGAGTATAGTACTTAGACTTGTCGGGCAATGTATTCATAGGACCCTTGATTTATGTCTGTAACTCTGATTTTGAATTTATTGATCATGTAGAATGTTTTAAGTAACTTGATTTTAAATTGGAGCTCCCATGTAAATGTTTTAACTATTTTGGTATTACACTATCTTATGACATGTATGGATTTTATGAAATGATGGTGGTTTGGGCTAAATCTGGTTGGAAAATTTTATGTATGAGTTTGGGCTTGAGGCTCAAATGTAACGTCGGGTTTAGGACGTTACAAGCCCAATGTTGATTATTTTCGAATCTTTGGGTGCATTGGTCATGTTCATGTTCCAGACAATAGAATATCAAAGCTGGATGAAAAAAGTTTCAAGTGTCTTATTAGGAATCAGTGAAGAGTTTAAAACGTATAGACTTTGTGATCCTATAGCGAACAAAGTGGTGATAAGTAGAAATGTGGTCTTTGAAGAGAACGAGTGAGGAGCAATGAAGAAACAAATCTAACTTCCGTGGGAAGGAAATAACTCTAATGAAAATGAAGATGTTGAATAGGAAGAAGAAGAAGAAGAAGAAGAAGAAGAAGAAGAAGAAGAAGAAGAAGAAGAAGAAGAAAATTCAAGCGACTTTTTAAGCAATTCTCCAATGACAATTCCTCTCAAACACCACCACAAGAGGGAAGAACCAAAAGAATACTTTTTAGATGAAAAACTTTATAAATGGAGAGGGCTTGTCAGAAGAAGAAGCTGGACAAAAAAATTTGATTACGTTTACATCAAATTCAGACCCAACTACTTTTGAAGAGGCTGCCAAAAGTTCTAAATAGAGACCTATAATGGATTTGGAGATAGAAGCAATAGAAAGAAATAAGACATGGGATCTGACAGAACTTCCCAACGAAGCAAAGAAAATTGGATTTTTAAAAAAACCGAACTTAATGAGAATGGTGAAGTCGATAAGTGCAAGGCTCGAGTGGTGCCAAAAGGATAGGCTCAGCAACATGGAATTAATCGATTATAATCAGATGATTGCACCGGTGGCTCGGTGGGATATAATTCGGATTGTGATTGCAACAACAGCTCAAAATGGTTGGAGTATATATCAAATTGACGTCAAGAGTGATTTCTTGCATGGAGAATTGAATGAAGCTGTATTTGTTGAGCAACCACAAGGATATGAGAGGAAAGGAGAAAAGCATAAAGTATACAAATTGAAAAAGGCATTGTATGGACTCAAACAAGTCCCTCGTGCATGGTACAATCGTATCGAAGCTTATCTACCAAGGAAGGCTTTGAAAAGAGTAGCTGCGATCATACTTTGTTCGTCAAAAGAAGAGATTAAGGTAAAATTTTGATTATCAGTCTATATGTTGATGATCAGATTTTTACTGGTGATGATGAAAGCATGCTTATTAATTTTAAAAATTTCATGAAACTTGAATTTGTTATGACTGACTTGGGAAGAATGAATTATTTTCTTGGCGTGGAAGTTTTACAAAATTCTAAAAGTATTTATATCTGCCAGAGAATGAATTATTTTTAAAGTTGCGCAAACTTCTTGTTGTGTGTATAGTACCTGAAATAAACTGAATGCTACTGCAATCAATTTAGGGGAGGATTTGTTAGGACTCTTTTATGATTTTCTCTTGTTAATAAATCCCTAATTATTTGGGATAGTAGAATCATTTGAAACTTATTTTTCTCTTTTTTGTTATTGTAAGACTTATATAAGCCAAAGGTTTGATTGTTTACAATAAGAGTGAAATTCACCTGTTTTGTGTGTGAACTCGTTATGCCTAGAATCTAACACGTTTTAATATTTTAATTTAAATATTTGTAACGTGAAAAGACAGCATCCCCTCTACAATAATGTTTATTGCATTCCAAACTCAGTCATGAGTTTGTGAAAAACATTTTAACAATTCCATATGGAAACTAAATAATGTAAATCATTTCATTTGTAAAATAAATAATGAAATGACTGTAAGTGGAGCGGTAAAAATCCGAGTATAAAATTTTTTGATCATACCATACGTTAGAACTCCAAGTAATGAATTTTAATAAAAAATATAAAAAAATAATAATACTCTATAATAATATTTATTTGTATTTTTTTGTATTTTTTTTGTTTATACATAAGAATCTAGAAAGAAAAAGTCTGGGTTTGAGATAGGAAAAAAAAAGATAGAAGCATGGGAGGAGCAACTCTTGTCACACTCTAAAAATTTTGATTTTTTTTTATAAATTTAATACAAAATAAAACTAAAAATAAAATTAACACAAATTTAAATAAATAATGACACCTTTTAAAAAGAAATTGACATATTATTTGTTTCCACCTAAGAAAAAATTCATTCATAAGCATTTTAAATTCTGACATCTCAAACTAAATTTCCTATTTCGGCCTATATTGAAGGATCCAATGAGTGTGTCACTTCCCTAGTTAACATTGAAAGTGATAATGACGATAAGTTAGTGGCAGAATTTGATGCAAGAGTTTGAAGACCAATTTAAAACTTAAAAAAATAGAGGTTTAAATTAAAATTTTCAAAAAAGTAAAAGTTTAATTTATAATTTTTTTTAAAAATGGGGTTTAACTTTTGAAATTTTGAGAGGCTTAATGAGAACCTTTAAAAAATATGAAAAACAGTTTTCAAAAAAATATGAAAAATTTTAATTAAAAATATTCAAAATTTTGAATCTTAATATAAATTTTTAAAATTTCTGAGAAAATCAAATTAATTTTTTTAAAATTTTAAAAACTAAATTGTACTTTTCTAAAATCTTGTGGGGGCAATAACCCTACTAGTTCCTTCTGTCTTCCGCCACTTTTATTGAATAGCTTTAAATTTATATAACATCTTAAGAGACATAAAAATGTCTTTCATCCAGGTGACCCGGGTTCGAGCACCATGTGTGCACGGTGTGTGTGCGTTATTAAAGGCTAAGAAAATTAAACAGAAACTACCTTGTAATCACAACAGCATATTAAAAAAAAAGACATAAAAATGTCAACAATCTCTAGAGCAGATGGTTAAAGCTCTCACTTGACACATTTCCCTTCCCCTAGAGATTGTTAAAGGATGAGATTATCACTTGACACATTAGTTGGATTGGAGGACCTATGAGACCCGAACTCGAACACATGTGTGCAAAGTATGTGATTTGTTAAATGGTTAAGATAAAATATAAACAGAAAAAATATCACATCAGTATATTAAGAAAAAGGCAGAAAAAAATGACATGAATACATTATGAGTCATGCATCATCATCATCATTGGCGCTCTCTCGAAATAACTCAATTAGTTGCTTCTTGGGAGAATTTGCCTTAAAGTTTGTGTGGTTTTTAGGGCTGTTTCCGCGGGAGAAAGCAGAATCTGTACGAAAATCAAGCAATTATTTTGAAGTAAAGAAACTTAGCAATGCCTGGGCTGCTACAAAAAAGAAGAAGAAGAAAGAAAACAATTGCTCTCACCACCGTTGACACTGAAGAAATCTTCACTATCAGATTCTAACCATTGGCTTGAATCGAAAAAATTCTCCTCTGTTTTACCTGCATACAAACTATAGGTGAAGAATCTGCATAATGTAATGGAGCATTTAAATTATATTAATCCGACTTTTTTTTTTTTAGGAATTCTCATATTCGATACTTCAATGCAATGCATCGTTGAATATGAGCACAGGTATAGGAATATGACACTAAATCTTAAACAAAATAAACATATCCATTCCGGACACACGGTATCTAGGATACACTAGCAGATGTTTTTAATAAAAGTTTTCGATAATATTGAATTTTAGTGTGAGTATTGAATATGAGTATATGTACAATAAAGTTAAATTTTAGTATGAGTAATGGATATGAATATATATGTATAACAAAGATATAATTAACTTTTCATGTTGAGATTAATATTTCCATATCCGTGTTGAGATATATGTCATTGTCAAGCATATATATATATATATAATTAGAAGGAGTATATGAAAAAAACATATATAATGTTTAAAAATATACGATGTTTATATATAGGGATAAGATATTCTTACACTTTGTAAAACTTGAAAGTTTTACACATTTTTTGGATCGTTGGATGATATACTTATATTGTGTAAAACTTAATTACATTTGCACTTTTTTGGACCGTTGGATGATGGTAATAAATAGCTAAGATTATTTCTTTATTTTTTTCCAAGTGATAATCTTCAAATTTCCTACTATTAATCTCAACCATCCATTTACCTTCATCCAATGGTCCGAAAAATATGTAAAACTTTCAAGTTTTACATAGTATAGATATGAGTTAAGATCCACTTACACTATGTAAAACTCAACTAGTTTTACACTAATTCACGGGCATTAGATGAGTGAAATGGATGAATGATATTAACTCCTTACTTTTTTTTTCAAGTGATAATCTTCACATATCCTACTTCTAATCTCATCCATCGATTTCACTCATTTAATGGTCATGCATTAATGTAAAACTAGTTGAGTTTTACATAGTGTAACTGAATATATATATATAGGGTTATGATCCACTTACACTATGTAAAACTCAATTAGTTTTACACTAAAATTCAATTAGTTTTACACTAACTCGTGGCCATTGGATGAGTGAAATGGATGGATGAGATTAACTCCTTACTTTTTTTCCCAAGTGATAATCTTCACATATCCTACTTTTAATCTCATCCATCTATTTCACTCATTCAATGATCATGAATTAGTGTAAAACTAGTTGATTTATATATATATATATATATATATATATTATGCATCTATCTGAACACTCGCATAGTCTAGATCAAACAAACAGGAGCAAAAGAAAGGAAAATGATAAGCCAGATATGAGCAAGGCCCAAATAGATTTTCAAACTTTCTCATTGAGATGAGATGAACATAAAGCCAAGAGCAATACTAAGTGAATCTGTCGCATATGGAACAAAATTTAAAGAAAAAGAGAACAAACATCAGAAGATAAACAAAGACCAATCTACCAATCTGATGTATTGACTGAAACAATCCAAAGATGATAAATAAATCAAGGAAGCGAGGTTGGAAAACATACTCAAGTCTCGAAAACTAGTTTCTTGGTCCATTAATGACGGCTGAAGCTTGGATCCGACTTCAGCAATGGAGTTCTCCCTTTTGGCAAAGTTATCGTTGGTGGGGGGTTGGATTTGGGCACTAAGATTCACGTCTGCAGCATCTTTGTTCTTGCAATCTGTAACACAATTGCCCATGTCTTTTTTTTTTCTGACAATAACAGTGTCTCCTACACATTCATGAGACCGGACTTTTACCAGCCTGTTTTGATTCAATGCAAGCAAAGAAAAAGAAAATCAAACCGAGCGAGAAAGGAGCAAGGATATAGGAATACGGGGGTTTTAGCTTTGTTTTTTTGCTTGAACTCAACCAACGGGAGGTGACAAAAAATTTGATATTAGATCTTCAGTTGATACCAATTTTAATTCGATGTTTGAATAATCTTTCCCTCGTAAAAAACAATGTTGGAAAGTGAAGGAGGGAGCTGATTGCTCTTGAAAGCAAAGTAATATTGGTGCTTTTGCAAGCGTGGGGACATATTCAATGATCTTTTTAATTTGTTTCTTTATACCGAGCATTATCTTTGTTTGATTGATAATTTTTTTCTTACAGGAATGAACTATTGTTTTTATGGCTGCTGCAGGAAAAGAAATAAAGCTTTGCTTTTGGGGTGGCTTCATCATTCCTGTTTTGGATTTGTTTAACTTACTTTGCTTTGCCGACTCAAGATTTGCCCAACATCCTCGAGCTTCATATGCAAAGGTTAGGGTTCGTTTGTTTCACTTAAAAATCATTTTAGAACATTGACCTCTCTCAAACTTTGTATTCTAAATGCAAAGGCAGTGAAGAACAAAATCCGTTTGTTCTTTTTCTGTGTCTCTTATTATATTCTACTGATAATTTTATCCTACGTGTATTAATCAAAACTCTATATATCTTTACGTTTCTTTGCTTTGAATATGTTGAAGACCCCATTTTAGAGATCAACAAGACTCAAGCCTTGAACATCTGCTTTATTCTAACAAATGTAGCCTCAAAGAAAGAAAAAGCCTACCCTACTTGCTACAAGCATTGCTTCGTTCAATTGGCTACCCTACTTGCTGCCTTTCTTGTGACTCATCTGTAGATGGATTGCAACTCTTTTTAAAGGAAGCAATTCGATTATCTTACTGGATCGACAAGTAATCATGAAGTCTTTTTATTTATAACTCCGTTTAAAGCATATTTTACCTCCTACCATTTACTTATTTTCTCAATTTGGTACTTAATATTTTTTGTCACAAGTGTTCTCTAATGTTTCAATCGTTATCTATTTTATCTGTTGTTTTTAAGTACTGTTAAAAAAGTTTTTTTAACCAGGTCAACGCTGGCCTTTTTGACCAGGTCAACTCGCCTGATTTCAATGGATGGGTAAATGATATGTTAAGTCTCTTAGGCTTTCTTTTTTATTAGTTTAGTCGCTAATAAATATATTTGTGCCTAAAATTGACCCCTATTTATTTTTAAATTTTATAATTTAGCCTAATATTTATTATTAATAATAATATTATTTGTTTAAATGTTAATATTTAATAAAAATTAAATTAAATAATATTATTATATTTAATAAACTATCTATTTTCTCACGTAAAAAACGTGAACAAAAAGCACATAATTTTTATTAATGAAAATATTAAATCAAAAATATATTTAATTAAATCAAGTCTCTCATATTTTTTGTTCGGTTTAGTCCCTGAAAAAATTATTTGTACCTTATATTTAATTAAATTTTATAATTTAGTATAATATTTGTTATTATCGATAATATTATTTTATTTAAATATTAATATTTAATAATAAATAAAAATTGAATTTTATATTTAATATTATATTTATAAGTTCAATGTGCTTAAGCGATCAATAATATGTAAAAAACAATTTTATAGTTTGTTAATAAAATGTTTGGATTAAAGATTAGGAGCCAAACTCAAATAATACAGTAAAATGTTACTCCCTCTGTATCACTCGATATGTCCTTTTTGTGTTTTAAAATTGTCCCACTTAAAATGTCTCATTGAAAAAATCAATAACTTTTAAAAGACATATTTCCCTTTATACCCTTTTTTAGTTTCCCAACAAAACAAAATTTAACTTTTCAAGGATAAATTGTCGTTTCAATTATTTTACATCATCTTTCTTACACAAACTTTTTCTTCCTAAAACTACGTGAAAAGTCAACAATGGACGCTTTTGGTGGGACGGAGGGAGTAATAATTTTTAAATATCAAATTGAAGCGCATTGATTTTTTTAAAAAAATTAACACAAATAATTAAACATAGCATGATGCGGCCTAACTGATAATCCAAAATAATATTAAAAAATTAATTTCTTCGGCATGTTCGACCATTTCTTGCCTAACTCTTTCTTAATCTATGAATGAAAAATCAAATGCATTTTACATACGTTTTTAACAAACATCATAAACCACTGAAATCTACCTTATTACTCACGTTTTCCTCAATTAGGTTTGTCCTTATACATTCACCTTTACTGTAAAACATTAAAATAACAAAGTATACGTTCAATCAATCATTCTAAGATGCAATAAGAATAAATAAATATCAACTTACTAAAACTTAATGAAGGGAGGACATGTTTTTGTGCGTATGACCTATCACATATGGCCAACATCTCAGCACCAGCTTCCTAAACAACTTCATTAGTAACTTTATCATTAGCAACTTTATCAGAAACTTCTTTAGCAACTTCATCAGTAACTTCATTATCAACATTATCATTAGCAACTTTATCAACAACTTCATTAGTAACTTTATCAGCAACTTCTTTAGCAACTTCGTCAAGAACGGGATTCAAATTTGAAGTTGTCATCATAAGAATTAAATTTTCACATAAATTGATGCAGAAACAAACCAACTCACTCATAAATAAACTCATCCTCATTACAAACAAGCCTAACCTTTTTAGGTTCAAAGAGATAGAATGGGTAACATTTACGTTAAAAAAACAAAACATGACAAAATATCCAGTTTAAACAGATTTTCTCCAATAAGAAATGTAATTCCATACCAAAATTTCAAAACACAAATCCTATATTTCAAGTATTTCGCAAATAAACAAACTTAGGTTTTTGCTTGTTACCTTCGCAATGGAGACGATTGCACAAATTCAGTTCCAGACCTAAATTGAGGTTTTGATCTTTTACACTAGCCGAATATTTTTTTACAAATTGAGAGGATTCTTGTAATACCTCAAAATTTTGGTTAGTGACCAAAATTTAAGACTTGAAAAGTTGGTGACCAAAATGTAAAAATTCAAAAGTTTGGTGCCAAAGTGTACATTTTGAAAAGTTTAGGGACTAAGTTGTAATTTTCAAAAGTTATGCAAGTTAGTCCCGTAAATTAATAGTTCACCCCAAGAGTGGCATTTTCGTGTTACCCGGATTTTTGATACGGGGTTTGTATTAAGAGCTATAAATCTTTGAAGTTCGGGAAAAATCTGGATAATCGAATAAATGAGAAATCTTTTATGAGATATTTTAGGAGATATTTTATTAAAATTTGGCAAGGATAGAATGTTCATTTCCATGTCTTATTTTAATAAAAATTAATATGGACCATTGGATCAAAGGTTACTTTTCCATGTTTAATCTTAGCCATTGGATGAAAAATGGCAAGATGGTAATTTTTGATGATGGCAAGGGCAAAGTTGGTAATCACTAACTCCTTGGATTGTTTTGGGCCCTTGGATTGGTAGGTAGACATGTGGTTTAATATGGAGCTTTGGATTGCAAGGGTAAAAATGTCATTAGACTTTAAAAATAAATTTTTAATTCATTTTTATATATTAAGTACAAGTGGCTAAATTGGAAGGAAAAGAAATTTCAAGATTTCTCCCCCAATTTCAGCCAAGTTTCGAACACCCCAAGGTAAGGAAGAAAAATTTTCTTCTTGATTTTCAAGCTTATTTAGTTGGAATTTTGATGAAGGCATGAAACATGAAATTAATCTACATGAAATTCTCTATCTTTTGGTACCATTTGTTCATGCTTTCCTTGCTTAGAACCTTGGTTTTATGACTTTGAAGGATAAATGGGATGTTGTTTTAGGATGAACTAGGGTTAGTTTTTGATGAATATGATGTTGTAGAATCATATTAAAGCTTGTATGATGATTGAAACTACATGGAAATGGCTAAACCCTAAATTGTTCAAAGGTAGGGTTTTAGTAGAAAAGTTGAAGTTGAATTGATTTTGAGTTAGGAATGATTGTGAAGCTTGGAAATGATGTCTAAGTGTTAAGTGGACTAATTTGGAAACTTGGAAAAGTATAAGGGTGATTTCGGCATTTTGATAGAATTAGGGGAAATTATGGAAAAATTTCCATAAATTTGGAAATGTTGAAATTATGATTTTACAAGCTTTAAAAATGTCATTTGGACTATTTTGGAAGTTTGTAAAACATAGGGACCAATTTAGAAATTTTGAAAAGATTGGGGACCAATTTAGCAATTTGGAAGAAATTAAGAACTTAAGTGAAAATTTATTTTTATGGAAGCATTATGCTGGAATAAATATTAGAATGATTTATAAATCATTCTTTGAGTAAAGGTTGGAAGAAATACGAAGTATTGGGGATGGAATGACTTATGTCATGAAACTAATATTTGGAAAATATTAGGGTGTTTATAGGAAAATTATTCCTATATTGTTTATGTGTTAGTAAGATACTAACATATAATTTGGAATGTACTTATGGTATTTTAATACACTTGTAGATTGTGAACAAAATCAAGATCGGGTTAGCAATCGAGAAAAGGAACGGGATCAAAGTTGAACTTAGTGAGGCTAGTGAATATTGACAAAGCATAAAGTGTCAAGGTGAGTGCATTTTTATGCATGGAGAATATTATGTTTGATTTGAAAGACTTGTGATAAGTCTGGTATAATTATATGCTTGAAGAATATATTTATTTTGATATTTGACATATTGAGAATTGTCAAAGGTAGAACTATGATGAATTTGATCACTAGATATATCAGGTATGTATGTTTATGTTATATTTAGGGTATGAACTGCCCATTATTTAATTATATTTCCATGGATGAATCGAATATGGAATTGGAAAGTATGCCCAAATAAGTAATTGAGGTATAGAGTATAGTTGGCATGCCATAGAGTCCAGCGGTTTAGCACTTCGGTGCGGTTTATTAACACTTAGGTGTGGTTCTTTAGCACTTATGTGCGGTCTCTTAGCACTTCGGTGCGGTTTATTAGCACTTTGGTGCAGATTTGACTCGTGTACTCAAGTCCTCAAACTATGTTGGGCAATAATTTACTTGATAATAAATGGTTAATAAATTAGAGAGTAGGTAAACTCTTGGATATTGGCAAGGTTAATAATAGGATTTATGAATCTGGAATATATTATGTTAATATTTGATTAACATAAGGAAATAAATGAATAGTGATCAAAATGCATGTTTATTTTATTATTGTTATAATTCAAGCATGTTGATTTATGTTAAATAAATATAATGCCTCACTAAGAATATTCTTAGTGTGTGATGGTTTTTCACGCGTAGGTAGTAATCCCGAGCAGGAGTAAGGAATATCAGGAGCATCATCCCGAGGGAAAATAGTTATATAGGTAATTTACATCTTTGATGTATTTTGTTTATCTCTAGTTGGCATGTATAAAATATTAGTAGCTCACTTTAAATAGTCTAGATATGGTTTGTAATATTAATATCTAGATAAGTGGTTACTTTATAATGCGGAATATATTAGTTTAATGAAATTTCTAGTAATGGAAATCGGGTAAAATTTTAAATTGGATTTTTAGAGTAATCAGATCTTTTTTAATTTAGGCAATTTTTAGGCAGTTTTCTTAATTAAAATGTGTAGTTATAAACTTCCAGGTTGCTGCCTGAAAATGGAAGCTATTAAATGGGTTAAAAATTAGCAATTGGTTTTACACGATAAACTGAATTTTTTGAAAATTGTTGTCTTTGATTAAATTGAGTAGCATAAAATTGCGGTTAATCATATGTGTCACTTTATACTAGTATTGGATAGTAAATACTAGTAAGGGTGTTACATTTATTGGTATCAGAGCCACAGGTTTAGCCGGTTCTGGATGGTGAATGAGTTTCTATAAAAAGTCAGAGTTATCTACATGCCACTAGGATATCAAAAATTACTGATATTGTATAGGATTGTGATGATGCATGATATTGGGTAGATTACTCCTTACTTATTTAAGATAGTCGTGACATGAACAGATGTCAGATTATCGAGAATCGCGACAGGCTGTTGAGCATGATGTGCTTGCTCAAAGCAGAAGTAATGAGGTGAATCAGAATCCACCTCAAGTTCAGCAAAATTTAGAACAACCGGCTCAGAGAATGTAGAGCAACATGCTCGGGAACATAGAAATATGCTGGTGCAAGATCAAAGTTTGTTTCTACAATCCTTGGATGCGATCATAAATCGGCAAGCACTAGTATCAGTCCCTAAGGAGTTAAGGAAAATCAGAGCACCAGAATTTTGAGGGGATGCTGATGCAAATTCGATGGATGTTGATTACCGATTAAATGATATCAAGATCATGTTAAGAAGAATTCCTTGTGATGATCAAGGAAAATTGGAAGGAGTAGTATCCCTTCTAATGGGACAAGCTAGTATATGGTGGAATGCGATAACTGCACAAGTACCTCCGGAGTGGGTTACTTGGGAATTCTTTATTCAAGAATTCAAAGAAAAGTATATTGGAGATGTATTTGTTGAGGAGATGAGGCAGCAATTTCTGCAGCTTAAACAGCATGGCAGATCGATTTATGAATACAAGTGCGAATTTAATAGATTGAGCCGATTTGCGACAGAATTTCTCACAACCGAATGGTCTAGAATCGACATATTTATATCTAGATTGGATTCGCAATATAAGAGTATATTGGTTTCCCGTAATTTCACTACTTTTCAAGAAATGGTGAACCGAGCCAAGGCTATAGAAAGAGTGGACCTCGAGGAGAAGGCAAAAAAGTAGAGTCAGACCGAAAAAAGGTCTGGAGGTTCATTTGTTGCGTCATCGTTTAAACACGGCAAGGGAATGTCACAACAACATCCTGTAACATCAGCCTCTTCAGTTAAAAAGGGGTATGCATGAGGAAAATCGAAGCAGTCTCAGATGAATACTGCGGGTACTCGAGGTTCTGAAGTTCGGAGCATTTTGGTAAGAGACATCCTAGTCAATGCTGGTTGTTCGGAGCATTTTTCCATTGTGGACAAGCTGGGCATTTCAAGAAAAATTGTCCAGAACTTCATCCACATCCGTCTGTTGCAGTGCCTCAAAGACGCAAGGGAAACAAAGGTGGAAAACCGAGATCATCTGCACCAACCCACAATCAAGAAAGTAAAGCTACAGCTCGGTTATACAACATCAAAGCTGTTGATGATCGAGATGATGCAGAGATCGTTGCAGGTATGACTGAACTCTTTGGAAGACCTATTTTTACATTGATTGATCCAGGCTCTACTCATTCATACATTAGTTCTAAAGTAATATTTGAAAGAAACATTCCTGTAGAACTAATTTCAAGTGAGATAGTTGCTGTCAATCCAATAGGACAAAGTGCCAGGGTGAGTAGAATATGCAAGAAATGTCCTTTAAAAATTCAAGGAGTAGAATTTCCTGCTAATCTTATGGAATTGCCTTTCCAAGAATTTGAAATTATTCTTGGAATGGATTGGCTATCGGTATATGATGCTATGGTTGAATGTTGATTAAAAATAGTAACTTTAAAAGGACCAGAGGGTTTGGAAATAGTGTTTGAAGGAGAAAGACATAATTATTTGAGCCCTGAGATTGTGGCTGTAGCTGCTGGAAAGTTACTATCATGTGAATATGAAGCTTATTTAGCTCATATGATAGGGGCTTTGGAAACAAAGATAGATCTGGAAAATATACACACGGTGCAAGAATTTCCAGATGTTTTTCTAGAAGAATTACCAGGATTACCCCCGGATCGAGAGGTGGAATTTGGTATTAATGTGCTCCCTGGTATAGCACCAATATCAATAGCGCCTTATAGAATGGCTCTTATAGAGCTCAAAGAGTTGAAGGCTCAAGTGCAAGAATTGCTAGATAAAGGCTTCATTCGACCAAGCATATCACCTTGAGGAGCTCCAGTCTTGTTTGTAAAGAAGAAAGACGGATCAATGAGACTATGTATGGATTATCGTCAACTTAATAAGGTGACGATAAAGAATAAGTATCATTTACCGATGATTGATGATCTTTTTGATCAATTTAAGGGAGCAACGGTGTTCTCTAAGATTGATCTTCGATCGGGGTATCATCAATTAAAAATTAAGGAGACATATATCCCAAAGACAGCTTTCAGAACCAGAAATGGAATTACGAGTTTGTAGTAATGCCATTTGGACTTACAAATGCACCAATAACATTTATGGATTTAATTAATCAAATCAACCAGCCGTATTTGGATCGATTTGTGGTAGTATTTATTGATGACATATTGGTTTATTATAAACCCAAGGAGGAGCACGATACTCATCTTCGAGTAGTTCTCCAGATCTTACGAGAAAAGAAGTTGTATGCAAAGCTGTCAAAGTGTGAATTTTGGTTATCAGAAGTAAATTTCCTTGGGCATGTAGTTTCAGCTGAGGGAATTCAAGTTGATCCCAAAAAGGTTCAATCAATCCTTGAGTGGAAAGTTCCTAAGAATATCTCTGAAGTGAGAAGCTTTTTGGGATTAGCTAGTTATTATCGGCGGTTTGTGAAAGATTTTTCAATGATTGCCTCTCTGATAACCAAGCTGTTAAGAAAAGAGGTACCGTTCGTTTGGACGGAAGAATGTCAAGAAAGTTTTGATTAACTAAAGAAGGTTTTGACAGAAGCTCATGTTCTAGTACAACCAGAACCTAGAAAGGAATTTGTAATATATAGCAACGCCTCCCATAATGGTTTGGGATGTGTGCTGATGCAAGAAGGAAAGGTGGTAGCTTATTCTTTACGGCAACTCAAAACTCGTGAGAGAAACTATCCTACTCATGATTTAGAGTTGGCTGCAGTGGTGTTTGCTCTAAAAATTTGACGACACTACTTATATGGTGAAAAATGCTATATTTTCACTGATCATAAAAGTTTGAAGTACTTGTTATCCCAAAAGGAGCTCAATTTGAGGCAGAGAAGATGGATAGAATTAATCAAGGATTATGATGTAATTATTGATTATCATCCGGGAAAGGCTAATGTGGTTGCTGATGCACTTAGCCAGAAAACATTTCCTGCCTTGAGAGCCATGAGTGCCTAGTTGTAAATGCAGGAAAATGGTGCATTAGTGGGCGAATTACAAATCAAGCCAACTTTGATAGAGAGAATTAAAGAGTTACAAGTCAAGGGTGAAGAGTGCTTGGAAAGAATGAAACAAATAGAAAGTGGTGAATCTAAAGACTTTGAAGTAAAGTCTAATGGGTGGTTATATTATAAAGAACGCTTATACGTTCCTGAGAATGATGAGTTAAAGAAAGAAATAATTTCTGAAGCCCATTACAGCCCTTTAACAATGCATCCAGGTGGTAACAAAATGTATCATGATGTGAAAAGTCATTTTTGGTGGTCTGGTGTTAAGTGTTCAAAAGTACTATTTTTATTACCCTTTTTACTCATATTATTGTTAGACTTAGGCTCATATTAGTTGCATAATTAGTCATTCATGCATTAATTCATGTTTCTTTCCATCGTTGAGCTTGATTACATGACTTGGTGATTTTTGTGGAAAAAGATGCTGTTTTGGTGTGTTTTTATGTGTGTGTGCAGAATCACTTGCCAAAGCAAGGCTGGAACCAGTTGCCAGGGCAATGCATGAAGGAGATGCCGAGCTAGTTGCCAGTGCAATGCATGAAGGAGATGCTGAGCTAGTTTTCAGGGCAATTTTCGACAAGGAATAAGATGATATGGTAGTCGAAATTGTTGACTAGATAAGCCCAAGATGACGTGGAACAAAGCTAAATCACAAAGGAGTTTGATTTCCATGAAGAGGTTGAAGAGAAATTAAATCCCAAGAAGATAGGAGAAGTTCTAGAAGGAATTTAAATATAATAAAGAATTATATTCATTAAAGATAATTTAATTCCAACTTAACTTCCTCCTCAAAAAAGACTTTGACCTAGCCCTATAAATTGAAGACCATACCGTCAACTCCAAGAGGGAGAGAAGAGAGAATTTTTGACAAGATCAAGGGCAAGGGAGATTTCGACAAAGCTCCATCCATTCTTCATCTTTTTTCTTTCTTGTTCAATTAGGTTTATGCTAGGAATTCTTTATCTTGTGTTTCTTTGGAACCTATCCATGAACTAAATCTATTTGGCTAAGGTTATTGTGTTTTGTGGTTGTGAGAAACAATTGGATTTTGTTTAGGTAATAAGAGTTTGCACTTTCAATTCAAGGTTTACTCATTCTTGTTTGCGAGTGAATTGGGAGAGGATCTCGTAACTTCATCTATTTATCTAATATCGGGAGAGTTAGATTCAAGAAACGAATGAGTATGGTCTTTATTCAATCTATTGATGGTGAAGATTAATCCGGCTTAGGAATAAGTTAAGGATTTCAACGGCTAAGAGGAGCGCAAGATTGGTTATTGTTCACCCTTGATTCACATAGGGATGTATTATCAAGGCATGTACAAGTAGCTAGAGTTTCGACTTAGGGATAAGAAGAAACCATTGAAGAGCGCTCTGCCGAACCTTGAAGTTGTTGCCCAGATGCCCAAGTAGTTGCCCAGCTAGTAGCCTAGGCAACCATCGATTAGTTGCCAAGGCAACCCCGTTGTGCAAGTTGTCACGGCAACTGAGTTGCCCTTGCACTCTTTTACCAAGACGATCCAATCAGCTATCACTCCTCAACTCACGATAACCTGGCTTATTCTTTCTCGTTTGATTACTTCTTCTTTTACTTTATTGCTTTCTAGTTTAGTTGATTAGTTAAAACTCCTACAATTTTCTACTTGTGTTCTTTACTTTTTACAGTGCAAGAGATTAGATTCTTGAAGTGGCACCAATCCCTGTGGAGACGATATCTTTTATACTATAACTTACGACGTGTAGACTTGCACAATTGCGGAGCACTTATTACACGCAAAAAGTTTTTGGCGCCGTTGCCGGGGATTGGCAATAGAGACTTTGTTTTTATTTTCTTGCACTTTTTATTTTTCTTGTTTAAGATTCAAAGGGTTAACAAACTTTGGTTTTGCATTGGTATATGACCAGGGCGAGACCGATTACACCAGAATATCCCTTTGATCCAGAAATCGAACGAACCTTACAAAGACTCAGACGAAGGTTAAGAGTAGCAATGGCTAATCAAGACGGCAATATGAATCAAGATGTTCCAGCAGGAGGAGAAGTGATTCTTGCACGAAATAGAATTATTCGAGACTATCTTGAAGAAGATCTTGATGGACTTAATCTAGGAGTTGTCACGTCTGAAATTGTAGCTGACCACTTTGAATTGAAACCGGTGATGTTTAATATGATCAACACAATTGGTCAATTTGGCGGCTCAACAACTAAAGATGCACGACAACATCTTAAATCTTTCCTTGAGATTTGCAATTCATTCAAAATACAATGAGTCACCCCCGATGTTTTACGACTAAGATTATTCCCCTATTCACTGAGGGATAGGACGAAAGCATGGTTAAATAGTATTCATGCGGATCAATAGGATCTTGGACCGATCTTTGTCGTGATTCCCTTGCTCGATTTAATCCTACAAATTTGACTGATAAGCTTCGTAACGAAATTGCTTCTTTTTGGCAGGCAGATGATGAATCCATGTACGAGGCTTGGGAGCGATATAGAGAACTTCTGCACAAATGCCCCATACATGGATTCCAGTGTGGACACAAGTAACAATGTTTTACAACGCTGTGAATACACCAATAAGGATGATGCTAGATTCCTCGGCAAACGGCATACTCCTAGATAATTCGTCGGAGGAAGCAATGCAAATTCCAAACAGGCTTGCCAAGAATAATTAGCAATTCCCCTCTGCTAGAAGAGGATGAGTTAGACGCCAAGCCACAATACATGAACTGGGATCATCAGACTCAATTTCGGCACAATTGGCCACTCTAACTAAGATGGTCCAGAACATGCAAAAACCAAACAACACACAGGAGGTCAAGGTAATGGATTCCTTTTGTGAGTTATGTGATGGTAACAATGATTCTTCTGAATGCATGCAGAATCTAGAATCCAGCTTTTATGTGGGGAATTACAACCGGAACAACAATGTGATGTCCAATACATATAATCCATCTTGGAAGAAGCACCTGAATCTTTCATGGAGTAATCCCAACAATGCTCTAAACCATAACAATCAGAATGCACAAGCATCAGGATTCTAGCAGAATATGCCACGGCAATAGTTGCCGCAGCAACAACCAACAACATCTAGTTCTTTGGAAAATTCTCTCAATGCTTTTATGTTGAAAACTAAATCTTATATGGTTGAGAATAGTAACTTCATAAAAAGAACTGGTGCTTTTATTAACAGGGCCGAGATGAGATTGCAAAACCAAGAGGCGGCAATCAAATCATTGGAAAATCAAGTCGGATAATTTGCTCAAAACCTGAATACTAGACTGCAAGGAGGTTTACCTAGCGATACTGAAGTCGTAAGAGGAACTGGCCATGAGCAATGTAAAGCGATCACCACTAGAAGTGGCCAACAACTTAAAGAGGCTCAAGCTCGCTCACCAAACAAAACTCCACAAAAAGATCAAGACGAACCCAGCGGCAAAGCCTCAGATGCTGAACCAGGAATTACCGTGGCAACCAGCAATAAGCATGCCTCAGCAACCGGCGATAAGGATGCCTCGGCAACCAACGATAGGCACGCCACGGCAATCCCAATTGACAATGCCTCGGCAACTCCAGTTGCCTCGGCAATACCGTCAATCAGGTTCCAGACCAATGAAAGGATCGAAGATATCCGACTTCCACCACCATTCCCACAAAGGTTGAAGCGACAAAAGAAAGGATATCAATTCAAGAAGTTTCTTGATATCCTAAAGCAAGTCCACATCAACTTACCATTGGTTGAGGCGATTTAACAAATGCCGAACTATGCCAAGTTTCTTAAAGACATTGTGTCTAAGAGAACAAGGCTAAGAGAGTTTGAAATAGTTACCGCAACAGAGGGATGCATGGCCATGTTGCACAATCGTATGCCACCCAAGTTGAAGGATCCCAGAAGTTTCACAATACCCTGTTCTAATGGAAACCACTATGTCGGGAAAGCATTATGTGACCTTGGAGCAAGCATAAGCTTGATGCCTAAATCAGTTTTCCAAAAACTAGGAATCGGGAAGGCAAGACCTATAACAGTTATGCTACAGCTAGCTGACAGATCCTATGCGCATCCAGAGGGAAAAATTGAAGACATACTGGTAAAAGTTGATAAATTTATTTTTTCCGCTGACTTTATTGTTTTGGATTGTGAAGCAGATGAACATGCACCTATCATTCTCGGGAGACCTTTCCTAGCAACAGGGAGAACCTTGATCGATGTTGAAAAGGGAGAACTTACAATGAGGGTGAATGACCAGCAAGTTAAACTAAATGTGTTCCAAACACTAAGGCATGTCGATGATCCAGAAGAATGCCAACTTCTTCATGTCACGGCAGAGTTTAACTTCGACGAGGAATTTAGTTGCCTCAGTAACTACATTGCCGATCAAGAGAAACCTGAGGAGTATGAAGAACCGATCGATGAGGAACAACAAGAAGAGGCAAATTGGTTAGTCAATCGACCAGGTACATACTTTGAACAACTGGATTACTTAGGTAAGGAAGGTAAAATCGAAAAGCCATCCATTGAACAACCACCGACTCTTGAGTTGAAACAGTTGTCAGGGCAACTAAAATATGCATACTTAGGAGTCGACAATACATTGCCTATAAATATTTCCTCTAAGTTACATCCTGAGCAGGAAAAGAAGCTGATCAAAATGTTGATGCTACACAAGAAGCAAATAGGGTGGACAATTGCCAACTTGAATGGAATTAGCCCAACAGTGTGCATGCACAAGATTTTGTTGGAAGATGATCACAAACCTTCGATTGAGGCCCAGAGGAGACTGAATCATGCTATGAAAGGGGTTGTAATGAAAGAAATCATCAAGTGGCTTGACGCCGGCATTATATACCCTATCTCTGATAGTACATGAGTAAGTCTGGTACAATGTGTACCAAAAAGAGGAGATATAACGGTGGTAAGTAATGAAAACAATAAACTCATTCCAACCAGGACTGTGACCGGTTAGAGGGTTTGTATGGATTATCGAAAGCTAAACAAAGCCACTAGGAAAGATCACTTCCCATTACCCTTTATTGATCAAATGCTTGATCGTCTTGCAGGTAAACCCTTTTATTGTTTTCTTGATGGTTATTCAGGTTACAATCAAATTGCCATAGCACCAGAAGATCAAGAAAAGACAACCTTCACATGCCTATACGATACTTATGCTTTTCGAAGGATTCCGTTCGGATTGTGTAATGCTTCGACAACCTTCCAAAGATGCATGATGGCATTCTTTTCAGACATGGTCGAAGACTTCCTTGAGATCTTCATGGATGATTTTTTCATTTTTGGTAATGACTTTGACAGTTGCCTCGGCAATTTAGAGAATGTGCTGGCAAGATGTGAAGAAACTGATTTAGTCCTTAATTGGGAGAAGTGCCATTTTATGGTAGATGAAGGAATAGTGCTCGGCCACAAGATTTAGTCCTTAATTGAAGTAGACAAAGCCAAGGTGCACGTGATCGAGAGATTACCCCCACCAAGTTCGGTTAAAGGATTCCGAAGCTTTCTTGGACATGCAGGTTTTTACAAGAGGTTCATTCATAATTTTTCTAAAATTACTAAACCCTTGTGCAATTTGCTTGAACAGGATAAAGTCTTCAATTTTGATGATTCTTGCACCCCAAGCATTCAAAACCCTAACGGAAAAGCTTGCCTCGGCACCCATTATTGTTGCACCAGATTGGACGCTACCTTTTGAGCTCATGTATGATGCAAGTGATTTCGCAGTAGGAGCAGTCCTAGGCCAACGCATAGGTAAGACCTTTCATGTGATATACTACGCTAGTAAAACTCTTAATAGTGCTCAAGTGAATTACACAACAACGGAGAAATGGTTACTAGCTGTAGTTTTCGCATTTGACAAGTTCCGATCCTATTTGATTGGAACAAAGGTAATTGTTCATACGGGCCATTCGACAATTAAGTATCTATTTGCTAAAAAGGATGCCAAACCTCATTTGATTCTTTGGATATTTCTTTTACAAGAATTTGACATCGAAATTAAGGACAGGAAAGGAATAGAAAATCAAGTGGCCGATCACTTATCACGTTTAGAACGAAATAGGGAGGAGGACGTGGATTTAGAGATAAGCGATGCATTCTCGGATGAGCAACTTTTAGTTACCTCGGCAACCATGGATACGCACGCCTCGGCAACCCTTGACGCCTCAGCAACCATGGATGTGTATGCCTCGGCAACCCTCGACGCTGCAGCAGCTCTTGACGCGTACGCCGCGGCAAATCCAGACACGCACGCCTCGGAAACCCTCGATGCCGCAGCAACCCTTGACGCCTCAGCAACCATGATGCGCATGCCTCGGTAACCCTCGACGCCGCAGCAACTCTTGATGCGCACGCCTCGGCAACCATGGATGCACATGCCTCGGCAACCTTCGATGCCGCAATAGCTCTTGACGCGCATGCCTCGGCAACTCCAGACGCGCACACCTCGACAACCACTGATACGCACCCCTTGGCAATCTTGGGAGCAGTCGCCACGGCAGCACATGCCTCGGTAATACCCTGGTACGCGGATTTAGTTAATTTCCTTGTTTGTGGTATTTTACCTTATAGCCTTACTCACCAAGGGAAGAAGCGGTTCTGCCATGATGCTAAGCATTACTTTTGGGACGAGCCTCTTTTGTTTAAACAATATGCAGATCAGGTTATACGCCGATGTGTCCCTGAAGAGGAGCAGCAGAATGTAATCCAGCAATGCCATTCTTCACCCTGTGGAGGACATTTTGGAGGAATTCGTACCGCGACCAAAGTTTTGCAATATTGGCCAACACTGTACAAAGATGCCCAAGAGTTTTACAAGCAATGTAATCATTGCTAGAGGACGGGTAATATCTCTAGACGACATGAGATGCCGCTCCAAAACATCATCGAGGTGGAATCGTTTGATGTATGGGGGATCGATTTTATGGGACCCTTCCCATCTTCATTCGGCAACCTCTACATTCTACTTGCCGTTGACTACGTGTCTAAATGGGTTGAGGCAACTGCAATTCCCAACAATGATTCCAAGACCATGCAACGATTCTTGTAGAAAAACATATTTACACGGTTTGGGATACCGAGAGCAATTATCAGTGATAAAGGAAAGCACTTCGACAACAAACTCATCGCCAATATGTTACAATGCTTTGGTTTATCTCACAAGATTGCCACGGCATATCACCCACAAACCAATGGGCAAGCAAAAATTTCCAACCGAGAATTGAAGGGTATACTCAAGAAAGTTGTAAATCCCTCTAGGAAGGATTGGTCATTAAGACTAGATGACGCACTTTGGGCATATCGCACTGCATTCAAAACACCCTTAAGTATGTCCCCCTTCCGACTTGTCTATGGCAAAACATGCCATCTATCGGTGGAAATCGAACACAAGGCATATTGGGCAATCAAGACCGTGAATATGGATTGGGAAAGTGCCAGACAAAAGCGTTTGTTGGACCTCAACGAGATAGAATAATTCCGTGCACTCGCCTACGACAATGCACGAATCTACAAGGAGAAAACAAAGCAATGGCATGACAAGAAACTATTGCCGCGACAATTCATGCCAGGGCAACTAGTTCTCTTATTCAATTCTCGGCTAAAACTTTTCCCGGGAAAACTGAAATCAAGATGGTCGAGACCATTCGAAGTTGTCAAACCATTCTCCTATGGTACCGTGATAATCAAGTCCATCACTGACAAACATGAATTCGAAGTTAATGGACAAAGATTGAAGCACTGCAACGGTGCCCATGTGGAACATAACAAAGAAGTGGTCACCTTAGGAGATGCATGAGAATGCTCTCCTTTCGATATTTTCTTTTTATTTTTCTTTCTATTTTTATTTTTCTTTTTATTTTTTTCGAACTATTTATTTTTTTCGGTTATTTGTTCTTTTTAGGATAGATTTATTTATTTTCTTTAAGATTAAAACTACATTTTTCTTTCATATTTATCTTTTTAAGTTTAAGAATTTCTTTACATATCTTTATTTATTTTCTTTTTTTAGTTTATCTTTAATTTTAATCCTTATTTTATTTGTTTTTGAATTGTAGGAAAAGAGTTCAAGATAAAGAGGAATTTTGATACAAGAAGAAAACTTCTTCAACAAGGAAATTAATGGGCTGAATCTAAGGCTTGTATAAAGCCTCCAACTTACCCTAAATAAACCCCCTAGCCGTCACCCCTCCCCTAAATCGAAACCCCTTTCCTCTTTATTCCAAAATTAATCACACCCACCATATTTACTACCTATCTTTTCTATATAACCCATTACCCTTAACTTCCAAGAAACCTATTCCTACTTTTCATCTTGCAACTCTTTAGTTTCTTTTGTTTTCTTTTCTTTGTTTTTACGAAACTCACAACCAAGATCATCCATCGCATCCAAAATTGAATTTTTGGTTCATCCAAGTTCCTCCAAAGAACCAAGATACAAGAAGTTTGCTATACCGGTGGTTCAAGAAAGATTTCACTCCAAGTTTGAAAGCTGGAAGATTTGCAAAGAACAAGGCTTTGAATACTCCAACTCTCATCAAGATTTCGGCCTTGAGCCATTCATCTTTGAAAGGATTGCACATCAAAAGTGGCAAATATTTTGCCATCAATCGGAACCGAGTAACATCTCATGGGTAAGAGAATTCTATGCTCACTCACCTAACCCGGATAATCCTTATGTTTTTGTTCGTGACAAGGCTATACTCATAAGCCCTGAAAACATCAACACCTTTTACGGGCTCTACATTGAGAAGGACGAGCATCAAGCCTTTGTTGATCAATTCACGCCCAAGCAACTCGACAAGGTGCTTCAAGAACTCACTCTACAATCTACCGGGAACTCATTGGAATAACGGTAAATACAAGGGCACGGTAAATCGCCTTCGGCTTAAACCCGAGGCAAAATTATGGAATAAGTTTGTTAAAACTTCTTTAATGCCCACCACACACAATACTACCGTTGATACACCTCGTCTTTTGCTCATACATTCTATCTTGCATAATCGCATCATTAACATTGGAAAAATTATTTGTGATGAGATCCTTGTATGTAGCTAAAAAAGGGTTCTCTTTTCTTCCCTTGCTTAATTTCCAATCTTTGCAATGAGATGCATGTCCCAAGTGAGTCTACCGATGAAAAAGCCCTACCAAATTTCGGTTGGAATCAAGCACAAATCTGAAAGATAATGGGAGAGGCACCGGTAAAATCTTCAATGCCTCCAATGCCGCGGCAACTCTTGCCGCCTCGGTAACCCATAATGCCCAAGCACCTAATGCCCGGGACAACTTGAAGCACTCTTGCAACCGTTGGCGAGCCGCCTTAGGCAAAATGAAGACCGACAACTAATGTTCATGCGGTACATGAAGGATCACAACAATGCCATCACCCAAGTCATCCTGGAAAAGTACCCAGACAGCCGCATGCCGTTCCCAATCTTTCTTGCCGAAATCCTTGCCACGACAAGCAATGAAGCAACACTGAAGATGCCATGGCAACCAAAGCTAAAGACGCCCCGATAACCATTGCAAAAGCCAAAGGTAAGGCACCTATGCTCGAATCAACTCGTAGGAATCATTGTCTGATTTTTTAGATTCGGACGAGTCCTCCATTGCACCAACAAAGACCGCACCAATCGAATCCTCCAAGCCCAAGTGAAAAGCCAATGACATTGATGAAGAGGACGGTGCGGACAACACCGTACAAGGATCAATTCCACCATCGGTAACAAGGAAGCAACCACCGCGTTCAAGCAAAAGAATCAAGACACCGACCAAAAGGAAACTAATCATCCATGACGAATAATTCTCAGAGTAAGTCCTCATTTGCATTTTACTTTTTTCTTTGTTGCATGCATTGAGGACAATGCCTCACTCGAGTTTGGGGGGTTGTTATTAGTTAGTTACCCTATTTAGTTGCATCATCTTAAGTATTGCTTTTAGGATACATAAATTACTTGCCATGCCTTTAATTGGATTTAATTGCTTAAGACTTGTTGAATATCCAATGATGAATTTTTACCACTGCACTTAATTGAAAGAACCTTAAATTTTAGGATTATATGAAAAGAACTTAAAATTTTACTATGATGCTGAATTTTTTTTACATGGTTGTGGCTTGTTGATTGAAAGAAACTTAGTGAACTTAGGTTGCTTAAAATTTGGGTAAATTTAAAATTGAAAATTAAAAGTTAAATTCTTGCTAGAGGTGCCCGAAACTGGCTCTAGTAGTAAATGCACTTTCTTGCTAGAGGTGCCCGAAACTGGATCTAGTAGTTAATGCACATTAAAGAATCGCTAGAGGTGCCCGAAATTGGCTCTAGTCGACTAAAATAAAATGAGAAATTGCTTACTTTGCTAGAGGTGCCCGAAATTGGCTCTAGTGAAAATAAAAATAAATGCCCCGGTAAATAAATTGATAAAAGCCTATTGTTCACATAGAATCTTGAAAATCAACTTGTACACAACTACGCACACACATTGTCACAAGCATTATACTTCGATTTTGGGTAATTTTTGTGCTATTCGAAAAATTAAAAGCTGGTCATACTTTGTGCCATGGTTCTGAGGTTTGAATTCAAGTTTGAAGAATGTATTTGATGATTAAAGTCTTGGTAGGTAATTGTTAGTTTGCATTGCTTGAGGACAAGCAATAGTTCAAGTTTGGGGGTGTGATAAGTGTTCAAAAGTACTATTTTTATTACCCTTTTTACTCATATTATTGTTAGACTTAGGCTCATATTAGTTGCATAATTAGTCATTCATGCATTAATTCATGTTTCTTTCCATCGTTGAGCTTGATTACATAACTTGGTGATTTTTGTGGAAAAAGATGCTGCTTTGGTGTGTTTTTATGTGTGTGTGCAGAATCGTTGAGCATTATAGTTTGGTTATGGGTAATTTTTGTGCTATCCGAAAAATTAAAAGGTGATCATACTTTGTGCCACGGTTCCGAGGTTTGAATTCAAGTTTGAAGCATGTCTTTGATGATTAAAGTCTTGGCGGGTAATTGCTAGTTTGCATTGCTTGTGGACAAGCAATAGTTTGAGTTTGGGGTGTGTTAAGTGTTCAAAAGTACTATTTTTATTACCCTTTTTACTCATATTATTGTTAGACTTAGGCTCATATTAGTTGCATAATTAGTCATTCATGCATTAATTCATGTTTCTTTCCATCGTTGAGCTTGATTACATAACTTGGTGATTTTTATGGAAAAAGATGCTGCGTTTTTGTGTGTTTGTGCAGAATCACTTGCCAAAGCAAGGCTGGAACCAGTTGCCAGGGCAATGCATGAAGGAGATGCCGAGCTAGTTGCCAGGGCAATTTTCGTCAAGGAATAAGATGATATGGTAGTCGAAATTGTTGACTAGATAAGCCCAAGATGACGTGGAACAAAGCCAAATCCCAAAGGAGTTTGATTTCTATGAAGAGGTTGAAGAGAAATTAAATCCCAAGAAGATAGGAGAAGTTCTAGAAGGAATTTAAATATAATAAAGAATTATATTCTTTAAAGAAAATTTAATTCCAACTTAACTTCCTTCTCAAAAAAGACTTTGACCTAGCCCTATAAATTGAAGGCCATGCCGTCAACTCCAAGGGGGAGAGAAGAGAGAATTTTCAACAAGATCAAGGGCAAGGGAGATTTCGACAAAGCTTCATCCATTCTTCATGTTTTTCTTTCTTGTTCAATTAGGTTTATGCTAGGAATTCTTTATCTTGAGTTTCTTTGGAACCTAGCTATGAACTAAATCTATTTGGATAAGGTTATTGTGTTTTGTGGTTGTGAGAAACAATTGGATTTTGTTTAGATAATAAGAGTTTGCACTTTCAATTCAAGGTTTACTCATTCTTGGTTCTTATTCTTGTTTGCGAGTGAATTGGGAGAGAATCTCGTAACTTCATCTATTTATCTAATATCGGGAGAGTTAGATTCAAGAAACGAATGAGTATGGTCTTTATTCAATCTATTGATGGTGAATATTAATCCGACTTAAGAATAAGTTAAGGATTTCAACGGCTAAAAAGAGCGCAAGATTGGTTGTTGTTCACCCTTGATTCACGCAGGGATGTATTATCAAGGCATGCACAAGTAGCTAGAGTTTCGACTTAGGGATAAGAAGAAACCATTGAAGAACGCTCTGTCGAGCCTTGAAGTTGCTGCCCAGACGCCCAAGTAGTTGCCCAGCTAGTCGCCCAGGCAACCATCGATTAGTTGACAAGGCAACCCCGCTGTGCAAGTTACCACGGCAACTGAGTTGCCCTTGCACTCTTTTACCAAGACGATCCAATCGGCTATCACTCCTCAACTCACGATAACCTAGCCTATTCACTCTCATTTGATTACTTCTTCTTTTACTTTATTGCTTTCTAGTTTAGTTGATTAGTTAAAACTCCTACAATTTTCTACTTGTGTTCTTTTACTTTTTACAGTGCAAGAGATTAGATTCTTGAAGTGGCACCAATCCCTGTGGAGACGATATCTTTTATACTATAACTTGCGACGTGTACACTTGCACAATTGTGGAGCACTTATTACGCGCAACACCTGGCATGAAGCGAGCCATCGTAGAGTTTGTTGCCAAGTGTTTGACTTGGAACATCAGGTACCATCCAGATTACTTCAACCAATTTCCATTCTACAATGGAAATGGGAAAGAGTTACTATGGATTTTGTAACGGGCTTGTCTTTGACACCAAGTAAAAAAGATGCAATCTGGGTGATCGTGGATCGATTGACTAAATCGGCACATTTCATACCAGTTCGCACAGATTATTCCTTGAACAAGCTGGCGGAACTATATATTAAGGAGATTGTTAGATTGCATGGTATTCCTATATCTATTATATCGGATAGGGATCCTAGGTTTACATCAAGATTTTGGAGTGCCCTGCATGAGGCATTGGGAACTAAATTACATTTTAGTACTGCTTTTCATCCCCAGACGGACGGGCAGTCGGAGAGAACTATCCAAGTATTGGAGGATACGCTTAGAGCATGTGTAATAAACTTTGCGAGTTCTTGGGAAAAGCATCTTCCCTTGGCAGAATTTGCATATAACAATAGTTATCAATCGAGCATAAAAACGGTTCCTTACGAAGCATTA
Organism: Hibiscus mutabilis; assembly: GCA_019671005.1. Taxonomy (NCBI): domain Eukaryota; kingdom Viridiplantae; phylum Streptophyta; class Magnoliopsida; order Malvales; family Malvaceae; genus Hibiscus; species Hibiscus mutabilis. The sequence continues at coordinate 23,564,153 of CM033744.1, read as the reverse complement.
TATGGGAGGAAATGCAGAACGCCATTAAATTGGTTCGAGCTTGAGGATCGAAAGGTTATTGGACCGGATCTTGTTCAGAGAATGGAAGACAAGGTAAAAATTATTCAAGACAATCTCAAAGCTGCCTCCGACAGACAAAAATCTTACTCAGATCTTAAAAGAAAAGACATTGAGTTTGAAGTCGGAGATAAGGTATTTTTAAAAGTATCACCCTGGAAGAAAGTGTTACGCTTTGGACGAAAAGGCAAACTTAGTCCAAGATTTATTGGCCCTTATGAGATTCTAAAAAGGGTTGGCCCAGTGGCGTATCAATTAGAGTTACCACCCTAGATGAGTAAGATCCATGATGTTTTTCATGTATCCATGCTGAAGAAGTATCAATTAGATCCTTCGCATGTCATTACACCCGAAGAAATCGAGATTCAACAAGATCTAACATACGAGGAGGAACCTATGAGGATATTAGCTCATGGAGAAAAAACAGTTAAGAAATAAAAAGATTCCTCTAGTCAAAGTGTTATGCAGAAATCACAAAGTAGAGAAAGCTACTTGGGAACCTGATGAATCAATGAAAAAGCAGTATCCGCATCTTTTTCAATCTAGTACTTAGGAAAATTTGAGGACGAATTTTCTTAAGGGAGGATTGTAATACTTCAAAATTTTTGTTAGTAACCAAAATGCAAGACTTGAAAAGTTGGTGACCAAAATGTAAAAATTCAAAAGTTTGGTGCCAAAGTGTAAATTTTGAAAAGTTTAGGGACTAAGTTGTAAGTTTTAAAAGTTATGTAAGTTAGTCCCGTAAATGAATAGTTCACCCCCAAGAGTGGCATTTTTGGGTTACCCAAATTTTTTATACGGGGTTTGTATTAAGAGCTATAAAGCTTTGAAGTTCGGAAAAAATCCGGATAATCAGATTTAACTGAATAAATGAGAAATCTTTTATGAGATATTTTAGGAGATATTTTATTAAAATAAGGCAAGGATAGAATGGTCATTTTTGTGTCTTATTTTAATAAAAATTAATATGGACTATTGGATCAAAGGTTACTTTTCCATGTTTAATCTTAGCCATTGGATGAAAAACGGCAAGATGGTAATTTTTGATGATGGCAAGGGCAAAGTTGGTAATCACTAACTCCTTGGATTGTTTTGGGCCCTTGGATTGGTAGGTAGACATGTGGTTTAATATGGAGCTTTGGATTGCAAGGGTAAAAAGGTCATTAGACTTTAAAAATGAATTTTTAATTCATTTTTATATATTAAGTACAAGTGGCTAAATTGGAAGGAAAAGAAATTTCAAAATTTCTCCCCCAATTTCAGCCAAGTTTCGAACACCCCAAGGTAAGGACGAAAAATTTTTGTTCTTGATTTTCAAGCTTATTTAGTTGGAATTTTGATGAAGGCATGAAACATGAAATTAATCTACATGAAATTCTCTATCTTTTGGTACCATTTGTTCATGCTTTTCTTGCTTAGAACCTTGGTTTTGTGACTTTGAAGGATAAAAGGGATGTTGTTTTAGGATGAACTAGGGTTAGTTTTTGATGAATATGATGTTGTAGAATCATATTAAAGCTTGTATGATGATTGAAACTACATGGAAATGGCTAAACCCTAAATTGTTCAAAGTTAGGGTTTTAGTAGAAAAGTTGAAGTTGGATTGATTTTGAGTTAGGAATGATTGTGAAGCTTGGAAATGATGTCTAAGTGTTAAGTGGACTAATTTGGAAACTTGGAAAAGTATAAGGGTGATTTCGGCATTTTGATATAATTAGGGGAAATTATGGAAAAATTTACATAAATTTGGAAATGTTGAAATTATGATTTTTACAAGCTCTAAAATGTCATTTGGAATAATTTGGAAGTTTGTAAAACATAGGGACCAATTCGAAATTTTTGAAAAGATTGGGGACCAATTCAGCAATTTGGAAGAAATTAAGAACTTAAGTGAAAATTTATTTATATGGAAGCATTATGCTGGAATAAATATTATAATGAGTTATAAATCATTCTTTGAGTAAAGGTTGGAAGAAATACGAAGTATTGGGATGGAATGACTTATGTCATGAAACTAATATTTGGAAAATATTAGGGTGTTTATAGGAAAATTATTCCTATATTGTTTATGTGTTAGTAAGATACTAACATATAATTTGGAATGTACTTATGGTATTTTAATACACTTGTAGACTGTGAACAAAATCAAGATCGAGTTAGCAATCGAGAAAAGGAACGTGATCAAAGTTGAACTTAGTGAGGCTAGTGAATATTGACAAAGCATAAAGTGTCAAGGTGAGTGCATTTTTATGCATGGAGAATATTATGTTTGATTTGAAAGACTTGTGATAAGTCTGGTATAATTATATGCTTGAAGATTATATTTATTTTGATATTTGACATATTGAGAATTGTCAAAGGTAGAACTATGATGCATTTGATCACTAGATATATCAGGTATGTATGTTTATGTTATATTTAGGGTATGAACTGCCCAGTATTTAATTATATTGCCATGGATGAATCGAATATGGAATTGGAAAGTATGCCCAAATAAGTAATTGAGGTATAGAGTATAGTTGGCATGCCATAGAGTCCAATGGTTTAGCACTTCGGTGCGGTTTATTAACACTTAGGTGTGGTTCTTTAGCACTTATGTGCGGTCTCTTAGCACTTCGGTGCGATTTATTAGCACTTTGGTGCAGATTTGACTCTTGTACTCAAGTCCTCAAACTATGTTGGGCAATAATTTACTTGATAATAAATGATTAATAAATTAGAGAGTATGTAAACTCTCGGATATTGGCCAGGTTAATAATAGGATTTATGAATCTGGAATATATTATGTTAATATTTGATTAACATAAGAAAATAAATGAATAGTGATCAAAATGCATGTTTATTTTATTATTGTTATAATTCAAGCATGTTGATTTATGTTAAATAAATATAATGCCTCACTAAGTATATTCTTAGCGTGTGATGGTTTTTCACGCGTAGGTAGTAATCCCGAGCAGGAGTAAGGAATATCAGTAGCATCATCCCGAGGGAAAATAGTTATATCAGTAATTTACATCTTTGATGTATTTTGTTTATCTCTAGTTTAATGAAATTTCTAGTAATGGAAATTGGGTAAAATTTTAAATTGGATTTTTAGAGTAATCAGATCATTTTTAATTTAGGCAGTTTTCTTAATTAAAATGTGTAGTTATAAACTTCCAGGTTGCTGCCTGAAAATGGAATCTATTAAATGGGTTAAAAATTAGCAATTGGTTTTATACGATAAACTGAAATTTTTGAAAATTGCTGTCTTTGATTAAATTGAGTAGCATAAAAATGCGGTTAATCATATGTGATACTCTATACTAGTATTGGATAGTAAATACTGGTAAGGGTGTTACAATTCTTCAAATTTTCAGTGAGGAAATGAGTTCTAACCCTAAAATGTTATTAAACATTTGAAGGTTCGATTCTCATTCTAGGGAGTCTAAAGGTTTTAATAGCTACGAGTACTGAAATATGAATTGTTGAACCGACAATATTATAATCATCTAGTTTAGATTGCGAAACTCATTGATGAATTTTGATACTTTGTGATTCAACCTAATATGTTATCTACTTCATTTACTTTTACGGATTCAACGTAAAATTTTATCTATCCAACATACTATATGACAAGTTTTGGTACTGATATTTAAGTTCCGAAACATGCCATACAAATATTTATTATTACATGGACTTTAAACATTTCTAGTTTATACATTTTTTTACAGGTTCTGATACATGTACAAAAGTTCTTATATTAGGAGGAAAAAATATAAATTGTTACACGTTAACCCTAAAATGTTACTTTCATAGATAAAAGTTTCGGTACGAAATATCGAATTTTGAGACATCTTTTGTCAACGTTAATTGTCACAATCTTTAAAAACAATTTAAGTTTAAACTTTTAGCTACCGGTTCTGGTACATATCTCAGAGTTTCGATCCTTTATCATCCAAAAGAAAAGTTATGCGTTATTGTAACATTTTACTTTACAACAAGAATGTTATCCCCATAAAGTTTCGATACTACTTACTAAGTTTCGAAACTTATCGGCAACAACCTATTCATGTTTCTGTGTTTTTTATGGGAATCTAAATCTAACGGTCAAAATAAAAAAATTTCCCATCTAACAGCTCTAACATCTCGTCGTTTATTAACCGTATACTAACATGCAGTTCTTTAGACTCCTCCTATAATGTACCCTATACGGGTGTTCTTATTGTTCTTCCTCATGATCGGCGCTGATTGGAATGCTAATAAGGTAGAGGAAGATTTTATCATTTGCATTAATTTTGGTTATTGTGTATAGGAAGTATGGTAGTCTGTAGTTGGGTAAATCTATTAACTTGGGTGTATAATTTTTTTTCTTTTATAAATTCTATCTAATCCCAATTCTAATTCTATCTAGAGGGAAGGGAAATGGGAGACTCTATGAGAAGGAAAGGGTGCTCCTAGTGGGTCTAGAACCCATGACCTAAGGAAAATGAAGGAAAAATGAGCAGTTTGGCCAACCGGCCAAATGTACTTGCTCAACTTGGGTATATAATCTTCATGTACTTTATCTGGTATTATATTGTGTCATTATGTTTATTAATATTTACATTACTCTAAAAAATAATTCTATTATTTATCTAAAGTTTTTTTAATATACTAAACTTTTTTTATAAAACTTAATTATAATCCTAATCTTACCAAGATGGGAGGGGAAGGGGAGTCTAAGTGAAGGAAGAAGATGTTTTTAGTGAGTCTATAACTCATGATCCAAAGGAATATAAGGGAATAAAAATGAGCAGCTTGACTAACAAACCAACTGTGCTTGCTCATGGATTTGATATTACTTGACTTAGGAATCTTAAAAAAGTAATTAATTTATGCATTTTCATAACCTTATAAATAATTAAAATTATAACAATATGACCGTATTTTATTCACGTAGATAACACATGTCAAGTTTTGAATAAATTAAATCAATATAATTATCTATTTAATACCCATCTATATCTTATTGAGGTTTTATCTTATAGACTTTTTTATCAAACTTTTAAAAATTTGACCATAATTATTTTATATATTTTAAATAATATATAGTTTACACTCTAAATTCTAACCATAACCTTAAATTCTAAGCCCTACAACCTAAAATCCTAAACTCTAAACCATAACCTAAATCTCTAAACCCTAAAATTAAAAGGCTTGTGTAAACTAAAGTTTACAAGAACTCGTGTATCAAAGTATTTTCCTTTGAATAAATTAAAACCGTATAATTATATATTTAATACCCATCTATATCTTATTAAGGTTCTATCTTATAGATTTTTTTATCAAACTTTTAAAAATTGACCATAATTATTCTTATATATTTTAAATAATTAAATTTTATAAAATATATAATTTAAAAATACTTGATTGAAAGCTTTTAAAATGTATTTTTCACATGTAACGACCCCAATTTCGGGATCCGAGGGTCGAGTTTAACCGAGACAAGGGTCTCATGTTGGGTCCAATTTTTGGGCCTTATGGACCTTTTGGGCTTGGGTCTTTAGCTAGGATGTGGGTATGAGTGGGTAGAAGGAGGGCTTTTTGGTAAGTTGGCAATTGGAGTGGAAAGAAAGGGAGGGTCTTTATTTTTTCTGCATAATACAGAAAATGGTGATCTCATCACCATTACACCCACTCCTCTTACCTAAACTCATCTTTCCTTCTTCAAACACCCCAACTAAAGGTAGGATTTTGAGAGTTTGATGTGGGAATCACATTTGGCTCGTTAAGGGAAGTTTTACCAGCTTGTAAGGATCTACATTTCAAGGTAAGCTTTGTATGGTTTGGGGGAAGAAGGAAATTGTTGGGGGGTTGTAAGTGTTGAACGGGATTGGAGTTTGGGAGCTCTAATCTTTAGTTTAAATTATGTTTTTGGCCTCTTTTACCCTCCAGTAACGTTGTAATTTGTTTTGTAATCTTCCCATATAACACCATCGACCCGGATATCACATTTGGGCCTCAAGCCCAAGCCTAAAACCATAGAATTTTCTTTTCAAACAGGATCAACCCAGCAAGTTGCAAAAGCGTTTAAAACCAATAATCAAAATAAATAAATATAAGTGAATAAAATATTACGAAGGAGCTCCAATTTAAATTTAAAACATTTAAAGGTACAATTTAAATAATACAATTTCAAAATAATAATTACAGACTCTACATGTAAGGTCCTATGAATACATAGCCCACTAGACTCAAATACCGTACTCTAAAGACCACCACGTGCTAGAATCCCGGTCTGACAGTGCTTCACAATCCCACGATCCAATGGTCAACCTACACATGAAAACAAAGATTCCGAGCGCTAAGCTTACAAAGCTCAATGGTACACATCTACTCTACTGTACTTCATGCTAATCATAAACGTAAGTATGCAAGCTAGTAAGAGCAATAAGGAAAGATAAATAAACATGTGGCGCTACCATAATCGCCTAAACACATGCCAAGCATATAATCAACATTACAATTACAACAAGCACATCAATAAAGCAAACCAAGAGTGAGGCCCAATGTCATCCGACACTAGGAGACCCACCCATGCTCGGAATCTCACATCGAGCAGTATACTCAGAATCTCCATCGAGTCTTCACTTAGAATCTCACATCGAGCGGGGCTCGAAATCTCGCATCGAGCAAATGTCATCATCCAGAATCTCGCATCGAGCAAATGCCATCACCTAGAATCTTGCATCGGATGGCCTTCATGTGTTGCAACACTCACTCATTGGGTATCCGAATCCCACCAAACAAAGATTCATAACTAAGCAAGTGCCCTACCTGGCACGTAACCATACATGATCCACCACAGATCCATATAAGTACCCTACCTGGCACACAACCATCAAACAACCCACTACAGGTCCCTATTGTTGCTATTACAACCAATCAAGCATTACCGAGTTGTTATGTTTTATGGAAAAGTGATACAATTCATTCTCATCAATTATTTTCATCAATTCACATATTCTCATTTATCACAGTAATAACCACTTGTTAAACATATTCATCAATTTCCATCATTAACTAACCTTTAAGCCAAATAGTGTTAATATCGGTTCCATAAGCAATTATCGAGTATATGCCGATATTAATTACGAGGCCCTATTCTGCCCCTAAAGCTTATAAGAGTCATTATAGTTTGTTGCTAGCGCATCAAAATCACTTAATCGATCATATTATTATATTCAGGTAATACACGAGGAATTATCATAAATCAGTCAAACAACCATCATATAATCAGAAAATCATACGGATGTTCAAACAATCCTATACGGTCTCTATAGCTCATGACAGTCTCAATATTCTCAAGCTCATCAAGTATCATAATAATTATCGAGCCTTGCAATAACAATACTGACGCTTGTTTATTACTCATCTCATATTTTGCAACCACTAACATGCAAGGCAATTACACTTATGATGCTCATGAAGCATTTCGGAGTTTGAGGTATACTAACCTTGTGTTGACATCACTAAAACCCTCATCCTAGCTTCACAAATATTCTACGCGATTCGATATTCAAACCCGAGCAACCATCGTATATCAACAAATATGAATATTCAAAAGGTTAAATGCTTAAAAACAGCTTATCGGGTTCGAATTTGGCAAAATAGATTGCGGCATTGGATCTGGAACATCGAGAAACCCCCTGGTAGGGTCCCCTGGAAAAAGTCAACAGTCTGTCAAAGGTCGGTCAACGCCAGTCAAAGGTGGTCAAGGGTACTGGACGATCTGGTGCTACGCAGGTGCACAACAGCTATGGTGCACCTGTCTGGCGTGATCCTGCGTAACGCGGAGCAGGGAAGCTTCAGTGCACCCGCGAGCAATTATCTAGTGTGGCGCGGGTGCAGAGTAGTATGTGTGCACCCGGCTCAGCTGCTGGGCAACGCCCACTCGCGACTGCCGAAGAGTGGGGCACGTGTGACCGTTTTCGGTGGCCGAACGGTAGCAAAAAACTCCAGTTTGACATATTTTCGGCTAGGGAATCCAATGGTGGCCTTCGTTTTTGATTTTGAACACTCGAACATGGCTAACTTGTAAAACTCGAAACCTTCTTTTTCTTCACCCCCTCTAACGACAACTCCAACGATGATTCCGAGACCACCGACCTTCTCGTCTCAATGAGATGAACGTAATGGTGTAGAAGATGTAGACAACAAATGACCCAATCTTTGTATATCAGAATTTAAAACTCTCCCTCTTATTTTCTCTCACTATTTTTACTTTTTCTCTCTCTCATCATCCTTTCTTCCACTTTTCTTCCTATCCTCATCTTTTAAAATTCAAAACCTCTCCCACCATTGTAATAGGCCAAACTTAACTAGGCTTTCAAAATTAAGGGTCCAATACCCGGGTCCAAGACCCGTTTGTTGACCCAAAATTCGGGTCGTTACAACTCTCCCTTTCTTAAAAGAAATTTTGTCCTTGAAATTTGTATCCATAACCGTGAAGATACCAAACCCTCCCAACTCTTCGGCGTCCCTAAGATTTCTCGTCGTGCCACTCTGATCTCTCACAACACTTATCAGTACAACCATTCTCTTTAATGGTATAAATAAAGCCTCAACTGATTCTTTTCCATTAGGGGATTTCATCCTCGTTCAGTACATCACAACGACAAGCCAAAACCCAACGGTGCCTTGACAAAACGTCACACAAATACTTCATCAAAGAAACTTAACTTACTCTGTAGAATCTCAAAAGATTGTTGCACACGAATTTTTCTACTACAACACACGGTCAAAAGGAAAGAAGGTTAAACAGCCATTACATCCAAACTAAACAACTATTCTCGTGGTAACTCCCTGATGGAGACTCTGACATCTAACGACATTCCCTTCCAAAACATCGCTTATCGGGCGCCAACCATTGAAAACAAACGACACCCCAAACCCGGTCCAAGCATTCACATTAAACTTGACATGGAATCCCATATCGATAACTAACATAGCTCTTACCAACTTGATTCTCGCAAAGGTCTTATGACTCAAATTATAACGTATCTAGAAAACACATCCCCGATAAAACTTCTCAAAACTATCATCGCAATCAAGGCCCACCAAGGAGAAGGTCCTATCAACCTTGGATCTTGTGCTAAAATGTGACATGAACACTCCACTGTGACGTACAACCCAACTTAACTAACCATTTTCTTTAAAGAGATCCATCTCAATTTGGTGCATTACCCAAGTCATTGAACAAACCTGACAGTGCCTTGGCCAAGCATCACACGAACTTGCAAAAAGAGAACTTAACCTATGCTGAAGGACCCATAAGGTCGTTATACAACAAAATCTTTCCACAACTCCACACGATCTAAAAGACAGGGGGTTACACAACTGTTGTAACCAAAATGAAGCAGTTCATCAAGCGACGACTCTCTGATGGAGACTCTAACACGGATAACATCCCTTACCAAAATCTTTGCTTGGCCGGTGAAAGACTTCTGGATTGAACGACATCTCGACTCCTCAAGCACTTATCTTGACTCGGCATGATAACTCACATTGACAGCTGAACCATTTCATATAGCTCAGTTTATGCATGAGGCTCACACTCTAAACTATAAAGCGTCTCAAAACATGTCATCTGAACCATCACTCAGATTTTGTCATTGCAAGAAATCTCACAAAGGGATAAGGTTCCATCTCAAACCCTAAACTCATAAACAAGCCAAGCAGACTTCCTATACGACTCTTACCCTTGTCAAAGATATCAAACGATACTAATATATAACCATACCATTGCTCAGAGAAATCTCATCAAAACTGTGCACTCGTAACCCTTTGCAAGATCCACGATCGTTTATTTAATTTTCACCGATGAATACCACAACATCCTATCAACCCTGAGGAACTCAATACTTATCTTTTAACTGATAAAAAGTAGATACTTGTTACTATCCCAACACACAACTCCACATTGTTTCCCGAACACGCGACAAAAGCTTAGTGTCAACTGTCGTTCTCAAAATTCATCGTATACTGACCACTGTACTTTAAGAGAGAATCTCTTACCTTGATACGTCTTTTCCAAAACACCTACAACAAGATTTCAAAGTCTATTGACAACCCTCGAACCCAAATTCAATCACAACATTGTATCCTCTAATTTTAATCAGATACTTCTTCTCGTGGTTCCTAAAGCAAATCAACTCTTACTCAAAACGTGCTAACGGACACACGGGTATTGGTACTGTATAGAGCTAGAACCGACACTGTCATACATAACCATTATCTAGGATAGCCTCATACGACAGCAAAATACTCTGAATCTTGTTACCTGGTCGATCCACTACTTATTTAGCTCACATGCTCATGTACTAATCGATTACACCGTCAACAGTTCTTACATACCTTATGCCATGTCATTGCCAAAACCGCAATTCCCTTAGAGATCAAGTACCTCGAACTTTACACTATTGGGAAGAACACAACCTTTTTCTTCTAGCACCAGAAGTATAGCTCTAACGGTACAACAAAACATCTTCGAAAACCTCAAAATCTCATTCAACTCTGATCTGGTCCACTTTACTGTCATAACCCAGTGGCCTCATGTAGCTTGAGTTTTCACCAATGTCCCTCAGCTCGTTCTAAAGAAATGGTGATACGATCAAAAGCATTTACAAAGTCTCAAACCCTTGCTTTCTCAATTGATTGTATGGTAGTTAACCTTTTCCACACACACGGTCAATGGGATGATTATCTCTTCAACACTAAACTTTCTGTATTCCTTTACATCCACACTTGTCACGCAAAACATCCAACTCATATTCAATAGACAACACAGCGGCTCCTACCTTATCTTCACCAAAATACCTTGATGTCACAGCGAACATTACTCACTAACACAACATACTCAAGAGAAAAGAGAATATTTCGTCCAAAATCCATTTCCTAACCACAATACATTAACAATAAGCATCACCCTTCCAACTAATCTTAGAAAAACACACAGGCACCTCACATTCGGTTAAACAGGTTGTCCACCCTCTAAAACAGGTAACGGTCTTCTATGATCGTTTAACAACTATCAACGGTTTGGGCAACACATTCACAAACCAACTTTTTACTAGGGAACAAGTCTAACTCTCCCTTAAGCGAAGCACCTAGACGAAAATGACCTTACTCAATTTGTTCCTCCAAAGCTGAACCTCCAACTACTTAACTGGGTCGATAACCTCTGACAACTATGATGGTACCGGCATCTAACTCGGTCTTACCTCAACATCTACTCACATTCCCGAAAGGAAAGAAACTTAACAATCCCCTTCGTGAAGCATAAACAAGCCATCTGTTAGATTAAAAGTTCTCGAGCATCAAACTACACATATTAACACCTATCAATTCGGTCAAACCTACCTCACAACCCTATTACCATCCTCAAAACTATCACTGCGAAGATCACGATAAAAGGGCGATGATCCAACATTTTCATTGTAAAAGGTGGGTTCCATCGAGGTCGCGAAGCCTCAAACTCCTTTTCGACATCACTAGCTAGCTCCCCACTTGATTAACCAAAACAGTTCTTATAATACCCATTTTTGTCTAGACCATAAATTATATTCGAACCGTCTACCCTATTTAAACCAAATTTCCAAAAAAATAAAAAATAATAAAAAAGCAAGGCATGGTCTCCACGCAGAGAACCATGCCCTGCCTCACCTTTCCCCCCATGCTTGCACCTGCCACCCCCATGCCCTATGCTAAAATTTTCCCCACACTCAACCTCAAAGATCATTTTTAATTCCCCTCCCCATGATCCATTAAAGGGGACGACAGATTGAGAAAAAAAAAGGGGGCGACCATTTCAAGCACAAAGCGGAGAAGCTCTCAGCATTGAAGGAAAAATGGAAACAATGGAGCTCACGGCAGATTGAAAAAAAAGAGGGGGGAGAGAGCATGCATTCACCCTTCATTTTATTTTGGGTATTTATTTTTTGGTGTATGTTTGTGGTATAATCCCTTTTTATGATCTAATAGAGATGATGTTTTATTAGTAATCTTTTATTTATTTTTTAGTTCTTATGTTTTTATATTTTTATGTTCATATTTGTATATATGTTGTTAGGATGTTTAGATTAATTCTTGAAGGTTGTTTAATATTTGTTTTTAATTTTCTCATATGTAAATATGTTTGTTTACTTTTATCATGATATGTATTTGTTTATGGCTTTTATTTGTGTATATGTACGTATGTATATATATTTTTAATATGCATCTATGTACATTACGTTATATATGTGTCTTTTTATTTCATCCGTTTTCGTTCTTTTTTATTGTGCTAATAATATGAGTAATTTGTATATATCCAAAATGCATGTATAGGTATAGTTTGTCTTTTATTGCATGGATATTTACATGTTTGAGTTTTATTCGTTTATTTGCAATATGTGGGATATGTATGTTTTCCTTTACCGTATGTTTCTATGTACATGCACGTTGGTTCCTTTGTTTGGTGTTCATCGTGTTTATATATGCGCATGCATGTGTGGTTTTCGTGGTTTTTTTATATTAATATGCTCAAGCATGTTAGGATTAGTTTATTTAAATTTTGGAAGAATGTTTTTTTTCTCTTTCCCATATTTGTGCTTATGCTTTGTGCTCATTAAGTTATGTTGTGTTTTTATTCATATAATTTATTATTTTTATTTAATTTTGTAAAATTCATGTGTTTATGTCTTTTAATATCATGTCAATATAAATGTTTAATATTTGTTTTCCAAGATTGCATAACGAAATATAAATTATCAATACGGTGCCCTTTTATCCGAGCATAAACGGGGCCAGTATCAGGCGTAGTGATAGTGGTTGGGCGTTTACTCTCGAATAACGGGGCCTTTAAAATCTACTTGCACTTGTAACCAAATTTTAATTTAATCGTCACTTTAATCCGGAAAGTTTAATATTAATAAAGCGGTAATTATTAAAGTACCAATTTTAGTCGGTGTGGGGGTGCTAATCCTTCCCATCCATAACCAACTCCCGAACTTGACATTTTCAAAATCTCTGGTTTTTACGATGTCCGGTCTACCTTGAGTTGCCGGTGGCGACTCCATTTTTAAATAAAATACGGTTTTTCTAAAATCCCATGGAAGACATCATTTTCAAAACAAAAAAACACCTTTTTTAGCGAGAGGGACATCGCTATAGATGGTGACTCCGCTGGGGACTTTTTTTGGTTTTCAAAAACAAATTAGAGTCAAGCTTTTTCAAATAATTACCACTTTAGTAATATTAGAAGTTCCAGATTAAAGTGACTATTAAATTAACATTCGGTTATAATTGTGCGTTTATTTTAACGCATTTAAAATTTGGCATATAAACTCATCCTTTTTAAGTGGGGGAAACGCTAATGCTTTCGTGAGGATATCGTTCCTTCGTGTAGGCCTAGCAAGTACCTTCGGGGCTCGAGTACCTTATGATTTTGTAAGGATATCATTCCTTCGTGTAGGCATAAGCGAATGGGTCCCCCTGAATTGAACTCGGTTGAAAGGAGCCTATAATGGGTGATGACCGGGGGCCTTGCTACTCTTAGTAGAGGACAGCAAGGACAATTCGGGTACCTCTTAGCACCAAAACTGCACATAGAGAATATAGAAAGCCCACCCTTTTAGAGCCATGCAGATAACTTAGGTGTTTTAGACGGGATGTAAATAGGGTTGTTTTGTTTGTTTACCTTATCTAAATTGTTCTTCTATTTATGTGTTATTGATCTTATCCGGTACTGACTCATTTTCTTTTTTGTTTTACCATTTTTTGCATACATCATTGCATTTGCATTACATTGGGGTGTTGGTTCAAGTGGTTTACCCGATCAGAAATCTTTCATTTTTACCCTAATTTCAAATTGACCCATTTTGTGATCACATCATATCTGCTCATTTTGGCATTCACTGCATGGCATATCATAACACTTTAATTTTTTGCATTTTACCAGCATGAAATGCTAATTCACGACTAGTTCTCAATTTGAAAAATTATTATTGTGAAAAAATCTAGCACTCCAGATATCAAGGCAATATTCAAAGTTGCAAATGAATCCCATGAGTTCGGAAAGTTGAGCCACAAGAACCGTTTTTGAATCCGTACTTTCGCATCTAAGACATACACCTCAGGTTTACATGCATATATTTTGAAAATTTTAAATTCGGTCCCCGAGTTGCCCCATTAAATATAATGGAGTTGGTTAATCTAGCACCTTACAGATGCTCTTACAAGAATTTGATCTTGGGGCATGTCCAAAAGCACCCTCCACAACTTTTACAAAAATTGTGCCCCTAACAAAGCCTCGGTCTGGGGGCATTCTTTGCCAAGGTCCAGCCTTCATTGCCAAGTCAGACCCTTGCACCCCTGAAATGTCTACATCGATCACAGTCTGCAAAATTGCACCCAATCCAAAAAATAATGAGCTGTCATGAACCAACACAATTTATAAACCTAATTTAGGGGGAAACAAAATGTGCTTCAGGGTTTCAAATTTGCTACAAGAATATTCTTAGACGATTACATAAGAATGAACAAAATGTTGGGGCATGCACCCAAATGAATGATCGAACCCAAGAAGAGGTTAGGGCACCGTCACACGCAAAAGAACAAGATCCTGATAGGACTAGAGAGGAGTCAAGGCATCCCTTTGAGGAAAAAAAACATATCACATTCATGCATTTAGTTGCATTCATCTTGGATTAAACCATTTTTGCATATGTCATACATTTAGACTAAGTTCATACACCAAAGTCACCATGCATTTAAGATAGACACATGCATTTAGGCATAAAAATCATGCATGCATTTTTGCTTACAAATAGGTTCGAAGGAGAGCCCGAACATCCTCAACATGGGGGAAATGACACGATGGCCAACCTTAGTCATGGAGGAGGCAAAAAACACACAAAAATGTTTAAACATCTAAAATAAAAGGTATAAGTGACAAGTTTTTGAACAGTTACTAATAAATGTTTTTTTTCCATTTTAGGATCTCATTCTTCCGACGATGGTGTGGTGGACGCCAACATTTTCCTGGCTATCACTTCTGCCAACAAAAATTCATTCCAGATCTTACCCTCTATTGATAGAAAAGTGGAGCAATAATTTTCTAGACGTAGTCTCGCTGTCAATAGCACAACAATTCAACATCTTGCAAATCATGCCTCTGTCAGTGGTGGTACGCCAACTTAATCTAGATCTTGCCTCCGACGGTGGTGTTGTAGATCGAATTTTCCATTCAGATCCTATCTCTCCGTCGGTGGTGTAGTGGATCTCATATTTTGCTGGTCTAGTCTCTCCGCCAGTGATGTGGTAGATCAAATCTTACCCAGGTCTTGCCTCTTCGACAGTGTTGCAGCTAGACCAAACTTTTCCTTGGAATTTGCTCTTTTACTTACAAAAAAATCAAAAAAGAAAGTTCAAGAAAAAATTGAAAAAAATTGAAAAAATGAAAAAAAAATGAAAAAAATAAGAAATTTTGAAAAAAGAAGGAAAATTTTCAAGTGTTATCTGATCATGCCCCTCTGTTGATGGTGTGGCTGTGTTCGAATTGATGTCATCCGATTCTGTTTCTCCGTTGATGGTCTAGTGGAGTCCAAATTCTAAAATTCGATCTTATCTCTCCGTTGATGGTATGGATAGATCCAAAAAATGTAACTTCTGGTTCTGCCTCTTCGTCGGTGATGTAGCTTAACCAAATTTGCCAAATTCTGATCCTGTCTCTTCGTCAGAGTTGTAGCTGGATCAAATCTTTAGACCTTGCCTCTTCGTCAGTGTTGTCGCCTCGTCAAATATAACTTTTGGTTCTACCTCTTCGTCAGTGATGTAGCTAAACCAAATTTGCCAAATTCTGATCATGCCTCTTCGTTAGAGTCGTAGCTTGATCGCAAAGAAATCAACTATCTGATCCTGCCTCTTCGTCGGTGTCGTAGCTGGATCAAATCTTCAAACCTTGCCTCTTCGTCGGTGTTGTAGCTGAACCTAATTCACTAACTTTCGGTCTTGCCTCTTCGTCGATGTTGTAGCTAGACCAAATTCACTAACTCTTGATCCTGCCTCTTCGTCAGTGTCGTAGCTGGATCAACATCACTAACTTTAGACCATGCCTCTTCGTCGGTGTTGTAGCTTGGTCAAAATTTACCATCTTTCAAGTTTTATCAATGTTGTATCTAAAAAAGATTTCTAAAAATGAAAAAAAATGCAAAAAAAGAATAAAAAATAGAAAAAAATAGAAAAAGTCAAAAAAGGGGATCGAAGAAGAAAGAAAAAGAAAAAAGAAGAAATAAAAAATATTCAAGTGTTACCTGATCATGTCCCTCCGTTGATGGTGTAGTCGTGTTCAAATTGATGTCATCCGATTCTACTTTTTCATTGAGGGTCTAGTGGAGTCCAAATGGTGAAATACGATCTTATCTCTCCGTTGATAGTGTGGATAGATCCAACAAACATAAATCTCCGATTCTGCCTCTTCGTCGGTGATGTAGCTAGACCAAATTTGCCAAATTCCGATCATGCCTCTTCGTCAGAGTCGTAGCTTGATCGCAAAAAAATCAACTATCTGATCTTGCCTCTTCGTCGGTGTCGTAGCTGGATCAAATCTTCAGACCTTGCCTCTTCGTCGGTGTTGTAGCTTGGTCAAATATAACTTTCGGTTCTGCCTCTTCGTTGGTGTGGTAGCTGAACCAAATTTGCCAAATTCCGATCGTGCCTTTTCGTCAGAGTTGTAGCTTGATCGCAAAGAAATCAACTATCCGATCCTGCCTCTTTGTCGGTGTCGTAGCTGGATCAAATCTTCAGACCTTGCGTCTTCGTCGGTGTTGTAGCTCGGTCAAATACAACTTTTGGTTCTGCCTCTTCGTCGATGTTGTAGCTGAACCTAATTCACTAACTTCCGGTCTTGCCTCTTCGTCTGTGTTGTAGCTAGACCAAATTCACTAACTCTTGATCCTGCCTCTTCGTCAGTGTCGTAGCTGGATCAACATACTAACTTTAGACCATGCCTCTTCGTCGGTGTTGTAGCTTGGTCAAAATTTACCAACTTTCAAGTTTTATCAATGTTGTATCTAAAAAAAAGATTTCTAAAAAAGAAGAAAAATGAAAAAAAGAAGAAGAAAAAGATAGCAAAATGAAAAAAGTAGAAAAGAAAAAGCAAAAAGAAAAGGAAAACAAAGAAGAAAAAGAGAAAAGGAAGAAGTTGTCAGTTTTCTGGTCTTGTCTCTTCGAGAGAGTTGTAGCTGGATCAGACATCAGAACTTTCATCCATCGGTCTTGCCTCCTCGTCAGTGTTGCAGCTGGATCGAATTTTGTAGACCTTGCCTCTTCGTCGGTGTTGCAGCTGGGTCGAACTCTCTTTAGGTATTAGCTTATTATCAATAATGTAGCAAGTTGAACTCGTTTTGCTTCCCTAACAGATAACCCCTCATTTTGAAGACTTTGTTTCCTCCAAGAGTGACAAAATATATCCGTCAAGTCTAGAAAAAAGATAAGCGTCGAAGAGAATGAAGATCTACCGAAGAAAGAAGACACGCATCAAAATGAGAGAAGTTCAGCCAGACCGGACAAAAATGGTTATTCTTCTGTCTTTGCTCTATTCCTGTTACACAGTAATGAGCAAAGAGGGGCAGATGTAATACCCATTTTTGTCCAAACCACAAATTATATTCGAACCGTCTACCCTATTTAAACCAAATTTCCAAAAAATAAAAAAAAATAATAAAAAAGCAAGGCATGGTCTCCACGCAGAGAACCATGCCATGCCTCACCTTTCCCCCATGCTTGCACTTGCCACCCCCATGCCCTATGCTAAAATTTTCCCCACACTCAACCTCAAAGATCATTTTTAATTCCCCTCCCCATGATCCATTAAAGGGGGCGGAAGATTGAGCAAAAAATGGGGGCCGGCCATTTCAAGCACAAAGGGGAGAAGTTCTCGGCATTGAAGGAAAAATGGAAACAATGGAGCTCACGGCAAATTGAAGAAAAAGAGGGGGAGAGAGCCGGCATTCACCCCTCATTTTATTTTGGGTATTTATTTTTTGGTGTATGTTTGTGGTATAATCCCTTTTTTATGATCTAATAGAGATGATGTTTTATTAGTAATCTTTTATTTATTTTTTAGTTCTTATGTTTTTATATTTTTATGTTCATATATGTCTATATGTTGTTAGGATGTTTAGATTAATTATTGATGGTTGTTTAATATTTGTTTTTAATTTTCTCATATGTAAATATGTGTGTTTACCTTTATCATGATGTGTATTTGTTTATGGCTTTTATTTGTGTATATGTACGTATGTATATATGTTTTAATATGCATCTATGTACATTACGTTATATATGTGTCTTTTTATTTCATCCGTTTTCATTCTTTTTTATTGTGCTAATAATAGGAGTAATTTGTATATATCCAAAATGCATGTATAGGTATAGTTTGTCTTTTATTGCATGGTTATTTACATGTTTGAGTTTTATTCGTTTATTTGCAATATGTGGGATATGTATGTTTTCCTTTACCGTATGTTTCTATGTACATGCACGTTGGTTCCTTTGTTTGGTGTTCATCGTGTTTATATATGCGCATGCATGTGTGGTTTTTGTGGTTTTTTTTATATTAATATGCTCAAGCATGTTACGATTAGTTTATTTAAATTTTGGAAGCATGTTTTTTTTTTCTCTTTCCCATATTTGTGCTTATGCTTTATGCTCATTAAGTTATGTTATGTTTTTATTCATATACTTTATTATTTTTATTTAATTTTGTAAAATTCATGTGTTTATGTCTTTTAATATCATGTCAATATAAATGTTGAATATTTGTTTTCCAAGATTGCATAACGAAATATAAATTGTCAATGCGGTGCCCTTTTATCCGAGCATAAACGGGGCCAGTATCAGGCGTAGTGATAGTGGTTGGGCGTTTACTCTCGAATAACGGGGCCTTTAAAATCTACTCGCACTTGTAACCAAATTTTAATTTAATCTTCACTTTAATCCGAAAAGTTTGATATTAATAAAGCGATAATTATTAAAGTACCAATTTTGGGCGGTGTGGGGCTGCTAATCCTTCCCCATCTGTAACCGACTCCCGAACCTGATATTTTCAAAATCTCTGGTTTTTACGGTGTCCGGTCCACCTTGAGTGGCCGGTGGCAACTCCATTTTTAAATAAAATACGGTTTTTCTAAAAACCCACGGAAGACATCATTTTCAAAACAAAAAACACTTTTTTTAGCGAGAGGGACATCGCTACAATTCCCACAGTGCATCAACTCTTAAGAAGATAGCTCTCCTTTAGACCGGTAGAACGTCTAACTTTGGCCATACACTGACGAACTAATGGATCTCGAATCCTCTATCTTCGAGGAATGCCCTTAAGAATGGCAATGATACTCTCCTAGTATCAATAGAGACTTGTTTTATTTTTAAACGGAAAAGGGTCATCCAACCAACATGCACTCATCGATTGATTTCGAGAACAATTTACCCATTCCCGCAACAAAACCTTTATCCACACGTAATGATGAGAATACCTTAGTGCGAACTCTTGCAACGAATCTGAAGACTTCAGGGACTACAACGCGCAATGAAAACACCACTCATGCGACATGAGGAGAACACATTCTCGACTCAGGTGTCATCCAACTAACTTGTATCTCAACAATCTGAGGCAACCCCATTCCCAGGATCACTACCACTAACTATCCCGTAATTAGCTTGGTCCTCTCGGCCACGATCAAAACCATCTTGATGTGGCAACATTTGACGCACTATCAGAATTCTAGCCTTAAGGAGTACGAATTTAGTTTAAGGGCTTGTATTCACTAGACACCTTACTAAAACATCTATACCACCTCGGGGTTTCCTAGAACCGACTAAACATAGGCTCTGATACCATTAAATGTAACACCCTCGACCCGAATATCACATTTAGGCCTCAAGCCCAAACCCAAAGCCATAGAATTTTCTTTTCAAACAGGATCAACCCATCAAGTAGCAAAAGCGTTTAAAACCAATGATCAAAATAAATAAATATAAGTAACTAAAATATTACGAATGAGCTCCAATTTAAATTTAAAACATTTAAAGGTACAATTTAAATAATACAATTTCAAAATAATAATTGCAGACTCCATATGTAAGGTCCTATGAATACATAGCCCACTAGACTCAAATACTGTACTCTGAAGACCACCACGTGCTAGAATCTCGGTCTGACAGTGCTTCACGATCCCACGATCCAATGGTCAACCTACGCACAAAAATAACGATTTCGAGAGCTGAGCAAACAAAGCTCAGTGGTACACATCTAGTCTACTGTACTTCATGCTAATCATAAACGTAAGCATGCAAGCTAGTACGAGCAATAAGGAAAGATAAATAAACATGTGGCGCTACCATAATCGCCTAAACACATGCCAAGCATATAACCAACATTACAATTACAACAAGTACATCAATAAAGCAAAACCAGGAGTGAGGCCCAATGTTATCCGACACTGGGAGACCTACCCATGCTCGAAATCTCATATCTAGCTGCTCGAAGTCTTACATTGAGCGGTATACTCAAAATCTCGCATTGAGTCTTCGCTCAGAATCTCACATCGAGCGGGGCTCAGAATCTCGTATCGAGCAAATGTCATCATCCAGAATCTCGCATCGGATGGCCTTCATTTCATCACCCGAAATCTCACATCGGATAGCCTTCATGTGTTGCAACACTCACTCACTGGGTATCTGGATCCCACCAAACAAAGACTCATAACTAAACAAGTGCCCTACCTGGCACGTAACCATACATGATCCACCACGGATCCATATAAGTACCCTACCTGGCACACAACCATCAAACAACCCACCACAGGTTCCTATTATTGCTATTATAACCAATCAAGCATTACCGAGTTGTTACGTTTTATGGAAGAGTGATACAATTCATTCTCATCAATTATTTTCATCAATTCACATATTCTCATTTATCACAGTAATAACCACTTGTTAAACATATTCATCAATTTCCATCATTAACTAACCTTTAAGCCAAATAATGTTAATTATCGGTTCCATAAGTAATTATCGAGTATATGCCGATATTAATTGCGTGGCCCTATTCTACCCCTAAAGCTTATAAGAGTCATTATAGTTTGTTGCTAGCGCATTAAAATCACTTAATCGATCATATTATTATATTCAGGTAATACACGATGAGTCATCATAAATCAGTCAAACAACCAGTCATATAATCAAAAAATTATACGGATATTCGAACAATCATATACGGTCTCTATAGCTCATGACAGTCTTAGTATTCTCAAGCTCATCAAGTATCATAATAATTATCAAGCCTTGCAATAACAGTACCGACGCATGCTTATTACTCATCTCCTATTTTGTAACCACTAACATGCAAGGCAATTACACTTATGATGCTCATGAAGCATTTTAGAGTTTGAGGTGTACTAACCTTATGTTGACATCACTAAAATCCTCATCCTAGCTTCACGAATATTCCACGCGATTCGATATTCAAACTTGAGCAACCCTCGTATATCAATAAATATGAATATACATTATTTTTATATAACTCTTATACTATTCAAAATGTCAAATGCTTAAAAATAGCTTATCGGGTTCGAATTTGGAAAAATGGATTGCCCTATTGGATCCGAAACGTCGAGAAACCCCCAAGTAGGGTCCCCTAAAAAAAGTCAACGGTCGGTCAACGCCGTTCAAAGATGGTCAAAGGTGCTGGACGATCTGGTGTGACGCAGGTGCACAGCAGCTATGGTGCACCTGCATAGCATGATCCTGCGTAACGCAGAGTAGGGAAGCTTCAGTGCACTTGCGAGCAATTATCCAATGTGGCGCGGGTGCAGAGTAGTATGTGTGCACCCGGCTTAGCTGCTGGGCAACGCCCACTCACGGCTGTCGGAGAATGGGGCATGTGTGACCGTTTTCGGTGACCGGACGGTGGCAAAAAACTTTAGTTTGACATATTTTCATCTAGGGAATCCAATGATGGCCTCCGTTTTTGATTTTGAACACTCGAACATGGCTAACTTATAAAACTCGAACCTTCTTTTTCATTACCCCCTCTAACGACAACTCAGACGATCATTTCGAGACCATCGGTCATCTCGTCTTGATGAGATGAACGTAATGGTGTAGGAGGTGTCAACTACAAATGACTCTATCTTTGTAGATTAGAGTTTAAAATTCTCCTCATACTTTCTCTCACCATTTTTACTTTTTCTCTCTCCCATCATCCTTTCTTCCACTTTTCTTCCTATCATCATCTTTTAAAATTCAAAACCTCTCCTACCATTGTAATGGGCCCAACTTAACTAGGCTTTTAAAATTAAGGGTCCAATACCCGAGTCCAAGACCTGATTCGTTAACCCGAAATCCTGGTCGTTACACCCCATGTAGTGAAAGAGGTTGGAAGCTCATCCAAGGCTCAAGAAGGGAAGAAAGCTTGAAGCATTAGAATGAGGCCTTGGGTTATCAGCTAAGCTAAGGTTAGTACACTACTAACTCCTATAGTTTCCTGGAAATCATGAAACTAAGCTTTGATGCATGAATTGGTATTTTTGGCTTGGTTATGCTTTGAGTGGTTGTTAATGGTAAATCATGGGATTGATGTTGTTATGGTCTAAAATCGGTTCTAATCCACCTAATACATTCACCATAACATGTAGGAGTAATTTGGGGCTTACCCATATAGATTAAGTAGGATTTCTAGGTGAAATCTGCACCTAGAGTTTGAAATTTAGGCTCGTATACCGGTACGACTGTTTGAGTATCAGTACGCCTTAGTAGAAAGAGAGACAAGTTGTAAGGGGCGTATCGGTATGGCTTCCCGTGTATCGGTACCCCTTGATCGATTAGAATTCCAGTAGCGTCTTTGTGTACCGGTACGCTTAAGGCGTATCGGTACGCACTGTTGCATTGCCTGAAGAAGGCTTCGAGTACCAGTACATAAAGGTAAGGGTACCGGTACGGGTTGGGATTGGTACGAGATGAGAAAGTACCATTAGTGAGTATCGATACGGGGGTTTAACGTATCGGTACAGCTTGTTGTCCGAGATTTTTCGAGTCTAAAGTGAGTATCGGTACTTATAGGGAGTACAGGTACCTAGAGGGGCGTACGATACCCATATAGGAGTATCGGTACTCGCTAAGCAATCTGCCCAAGAAATTTGAGTTCACGTTCGGGGGTTCTATAATTCGAGGCAAAGGGCCCTAAAGGTCCTTTAAGGTATAAAATGAATTCTAAAACTGAAAAATGGATATTTAAACCCCAGTATGTGAAATAAATGGCTAATGACTTGATGAACATTGGGTAAACCGTGTGAGGTAGTAACCCATAGGGATCCTAGGTGGATCAATCGAGGTTGTGTGGTAATTAGAGTCCTTGTTGTGTGCTGAGAGGACGCCCAGGTAGTCGAGTCATTCCTTGTTGTTGGGATTTGGATACCCTAAGTGTGTTGCAACACCTTGAAAATTCCCGGATGTTAGATCCCGATGCTTTGTGGATGCGGGCCTCATTCAAAGATGCTTGATGAGAGATTCTGAGCATAGATGTAGGAACCCGATGTTGTGTGGACGCGAGCCTCATCCCCTTTAGTATAGGATCCCGATACTGTGTGGACGCGGGCCTTACTCAAGTATAGGATTTCGATGCTTTGTGGACGTGGACCTCACTTAATCGTTGTTAGAGTTATCCGTGTGATACTAAGCAAATGAATAAGGTACTTGTATGAGCTGTGTTCTTGATCATACATTTATAATACAATGTGTTTAGGCAGTTATGGTAGCCCCATTGTTATCTTGCCATGATATCATTCTTGTTGCATTGCTTTATTTATGATTTGCATGAAGCATGGTTGAGTAGCGATGTATCCACTGAGCTTGTTAGCTCAGCGTTCGGAATCATTGTTTCCATTTGCAAGTTAGTAGGTTGTCATGAGGCTTGAATGAGCACCATCAAGGCTTGGATTTTAGCATCGACTCTAGCGGTTGAGTAGAAATACTAGATGTAATAAGCTATGTATTTCGTAGGACCCTATATGTATTTTGTAACTCTTATTTTGTATTAAATGGTTGTGGTCGAATGTTAAAAATATTTGTAAGTGGAGCTCCATGAATATTGTTTTAAACATCGGGATTTGACTAAGTTTTCAATGTATGAACTTATGTTTTTATTGGACTTGTTAAATTTGGGCTTGAAAAAGGAAAATTTTAACAGTATGGATTTTGGGCTTAGGGCCCAAATGCGACATCCGGGTTAAGGGTGTTACATTTAGTGCTATCAAAGCTTAAGTTTAGTCGGTTCTAGGAAGTCCCCGGGGGAGTCTAGAGGAGTGTATAGGTGTCTAGTGAATACATGCCCATGAGTCGAAGTCGTACTTATTTTAAAGCTGAAATTCGATGGTGTGACCTTGTTTGTTGTTGTGCAGAATAGAATCATGCCAAGGAGGGCAAGGATTGATGAGGAAAGTTTAGGCTCCAGAGAAGGGAGTTACGATGAGGAATATGTTCTTGGCACAGAGGACATGTCGGAGGACACAGTTGACCGGGGAGTCAACTACTTCTCACATCTAAACCGAGCATTGCACCGGATTGTGAGGGCAATACCAAGGGCATCTGCTACCTCTCGTGAGGCACCTATTGAAAGGGTGATGACCGGCTCTTTTCAGTCGTATACCAAGTGCATGTTGTTGTCAAGTAATAATTCTCGGGAGTTCGAGGTCGAATCCACATGGAAGTTTTGTTTAGAAATTACAAGATAAAAAATAAAATAAAAAACTGCAAAGAGAATAATTGATTAGAAAATAAACAACAATATAAATAAAAGAAGCTGAGGTTTTGAGAATCCACTATTGGTATTATACTAAGATTAATTTTTATTCTTCTTATTACTCAATTGAAGTCCATATGATGAAATGAAATCCAATCGGAAGGTCCTCCAATGAAAGTCCAAAGTCCATTGTCCAATGTCCAATGTCCATAATCAAAGTCCAAAGTGCAATAAACAATGTCCAAAAAAATGCAAAGGTATAGCATATGATGTTATATGGATTGGTGTAATCAAAATTAATAAACAAGTCCAAGTGCTCGTTATGCCAATTTGTTTTGTCTACAATAAACCAACTGAATTTAACATCATATACTAATTTAACATATTTTAATATACGTTGAGAATTTCAAACTAACCTTTAGTATATACCAAGAGCTTCATCCTTTTACCTCAGCAACTTGACTTAGAAAGACATCATAACTTTAAAGAAAATAAAATTTGGTTTACAAAAACCAAACATAAGAAAGAAAAATATAAAGATGAAAGAAAGAAAAGTGATCTTGAATTTTTAACAACAAGGTTACAACCAAGCCTCCAAGATGATTTACAAGGAAAAACTAATGCCTATTTATAAGAAATTTGTGATGCTAAATGCCAAAGGATGGTGGCTGGAAATTCATCCACTTGAAAGAAATCTTTGCATTATTTGATGATGACTTTGCATTACTCTGGTTTTCAGCATTTTATGGGCATTTCTAGATTTGTTTTGACTTCCCATTTACTTTGAAAATGTAGTAGACTCAATAGATTTTCAAATGTATCTCACGAGCCAATTTTCGAGTTCTGGAGCTCAAGTTATAGTTAAAACCGTGCAACATATTGAGTGCAGAATTTTAGTACGAGTTTATTGAGTCTATTTTCTCAATTTCAGCATTTGCCCAATTCCTTTCACTTTCGATTCAACTTCATTTGTGTCATAATTGCAATCACCAAATTCAACATATCTAATCCTGCAATTAACACAAAAATACAATTTATTAAAATAACTTAAAACATGACAAAAGTAATAAAACCGCAACATATTTAAAATACATACCACAAAATATGAAATAACTAAAAAAAACCTACAAATATCAATAAAAACACTTAATATACAATGTAAATGTTCATACTATAGATACTAAAATTGTAATACCCCAATATTTGGTTAGTGACCAAATCGTAAAGAATTAAAAGTTGGTGGTTTTAGTTCAGTGACTAAAACGTAAAATTTTAAAGTTTAGAGGCTAAAGTGAAAAGTTGAGAAAAGTTCAAGGACCAACATGGTAATTTTCCCAAATATATTTTTATTCTATAAATAAATAGATCACTTAAGGGTGTGGATCGAATATAAAAATTATGGTTTGATCTGATGTTTCAATCATTGGGAAATTACGGTTATAGTTAAATGGAATTCGGATGATCAGTCGAGCTCGGAATGTTATGGAAATTTGATGGCAGTCTTGGGAAGACCCGATAAACATGAAATTGAAGTTTTGAATCGTTTTTAATTGATTTAGATTCGATTCTAATTAGTATTTTATATAGGTGGTGGAATGGCATTTTTGAAAATAAGTATTTATTCATGGAATTAGAGAAATATGAGGTTCTCGAATTAGAGTTGATTGTTTGGTATAGAAAAAAATCGTAGAAGGTGAAAATAGGGAAATTGGATCGAACAAAAAATTATAATGATATTGTATGATTTTTTAATGATGGTGGCCAGTTGGATTGAAACTAAACTAGTTCAATTGTAATGGAATGGCAAATTTTAAGTCTTGATGTAAATAAAAACTAGTTGGAGGGCAAATTGGACATTTGCCATAGATGGCATTTTTGAAATATTTTGAAACTTTGAGGGCAATTTTGGAAGGAATTTTACACATGGATTAAATCATGGCCCTTCAATTTTGATAAGATTGAATCTTGGCCATTGGATTAAAAAGGCAAAATGGTAAATTCACTAGTTAAATGAATTTTAACTTTACACATGGATTAAATAGATAAAAGATGAGAAAAAATCATCTATTTTATACAAGGGTTGTTCGAAACTCATCAAATAAAGAGGGAAATATACCAAAAAAAATTTCCTAGTCCATTTTCAAGGCTTTTGATCAAGAATTCAAACAAGGTTCTTTGAGGTAAAGTGATCTACTCTTCATTCTCTTCATTTTTATGGTAATTTTTCATGGAATTATGGAGTTTTGGATTAGGCTTTGAAGAGAGAGAAATTAGGGTTTCATGGATTTTGATTAAATTTAAGTAGTAGATGATGAATTAAGCTTAGTTTTGTTGAAATCAAGCTTGAAATCAAGTTAATTTCATGTTGAAATTCATAAACCCTAATCTTAGAATTTAGGGTTTTGTTAGGGATTTGAAAATTATGATGAAATTGAAGTATTTGTGATTTAAGCATCTTCAATTTGATGTTAGAATGAAAAATCCCTATTTGGAGAAATCTTGGGACCAATTCAAAATTTTGAAGAAAATTAGGGGAAATTATGTCAAAATTTATTTTGATGTTGGAAAGGACTAGAAATGTTATTTTTCATACTTGGTTGAAGTTGGAATTTTGAAAATTGAATGAAATACCATTATGCCAATTATGGAAAAAATTAGGGTTGAAATGTAAAGATTTATTTTGATGTTGGTCATGAAAGAATAAATATTCTACATGATTTGAAGTGTTGTTTGAAGTAAAAATCCAATGTTGAAAAGTTTAGGGACCCTTTGGTAATTACAAGAAATATTGGGGAAATTTTTGTGAAATATTAATTTAAAGTCTTTAGGTTGGTTGTTATCACCTAAGCTTTATTTTAATATTTATATTATTAGAAATGGGAGTGAATTGTAAAAATTCAAAAGTTGAGTTAATAATTATAAATGAAAGAATGAAGGAAGTTGAGGGATAGATTTAATTAAAGAAAGTATTGATATGTTATTAGTACATTAAAGGAATTTTCATGAATTTTCTCCTATTAATTTACTTAGTGGATTAGTAATCTAACATGTACATTTAATTGTATGTGTTACGTAATGATTGATTACAAGCAGCTGAACACGTTCAAGATTGAAACGAATCAAGAAAATAAAGACAACGTCCCAGAGTAGACATATTTTGGTACAAGTAATTAGTGAGGCATATAAGGTGAGTGCATTTATATGTTTTGAAATGTATTTTAGTAAACTTTTATAAATTCTATTTATTTGATTTTATTAAAATGATAACATGGTTTTTCTATAAGTTATATGATATTCACAAGCAAAGGAAAAATGTTAGTACATGTTAGGGTATGAATTGCCCTATTATGTTTTATTTTGATAAGTTATTATTGAATAATGGTGATATATGAATCATTTATCAAATGATAATTTACAAGTCAATTATTTGAAATTATTTGCCCAAGTTTATGATAGAGAGTTACAGTATAGTGGCATGCCATTAGAGGTCTAGCAGTCAAGGACTGCAATATAGCTATACACCGATCTTCGGATCTATATGTTTTTGGCACTTATGTGTCTATATGTTTCCGGCACTTTATGTGTCTATATGTTATCGTCACTTCGGTGACTAGTACTCAAGGAGTACCGACCTTGCATACTTTAGTTTCTCTTTATACAAATTCTTGGGATAATTATAAAGTAAATGTATATGAAATTCACCATTTCTTATATGTGATTGTTTATAAGTACATGAAAGATTTGATATGATGTTGCTTAACCATGTTTTCATTTATTTCGATACTTATTTTATGATTATTTATAATGCCTCAATAAGTTATACTTAGCGTGTGTATTTTTCATGTGCACACGTAGGTTAATACGGTACGGTGGTAAGCAGCATTAGCTCGGAAGTAGTTTGGACGAGCAAATATTACAGGTTATCATAGTAGTTATTTTGACATCCTATATGATGTATTGTTAGGGCATGTATAATATTAAACTCTTGTGTTTTGTGTAAATTAAACTCTACTAACTTTATGTTTTATTATGGTTGTGGTTAAAAATATGGACTAGTATTATTTATTAGATGATTTAAAATGGTTTATGAATATTTTAGTAGACTTATTTTTGAAACAGATAAGAACAGTCTTGAAATTCTTCTCTAGACAGTGACTTTGAAAAATTGCTATAAATTCCACATATTGATTTAGATGACGAATCTTATATGTATGAACTGGAAATTGAGTCTAGTTTGTTTTAAAACAAACAGTGACCGATTTAGATTTATATATCAAAATATATGAATTTTTATTCGATGCAAGGTCATAATTTCCAGATAGCAGATCTGCACTGTAGTGCATATTTAACGAACTTTCTGCACTTGTGTGCCATGAGTTAAGATCTCTAATTTATATGAATTGATAGCCAATGAATCTAGTTTACTATGAATTTTTCCAAATGAAGTTTTGAAGCTTACAAAATTTATAAAAAAAATTAAGAAAAAACAGTGCAGGCTGCCAGATTTTTCAAAAATTGGAAAATGGATTTTAAATTTAATTAAGTAACATCACTGACCCGTGTTTGGCAACAAATACGGGAAAGTGGTGTTACAAAAATGAGACTATATTAAGGACTCATCACACCCCACACTTACATTTTTTGCTTGTCCCCAAGCAAACAAATCACCAATGCAAATGTAGATGCAGCCTAATATACTTTAGCGTCAACTGATGAGGAGAACATAAAGTTGTGAATGTAGATTAAAATATCATTGTTAAGAAATTAAATGTTTGAACATGACCAAATAGAATTATATTCATGACATAGGTGATCTCTAGAAAATTTTCACAGTCAAAAAGTGTAGGTCAGTGAAACTTCTGTGCTTATATGTGTGCAAATCACCTGTGTGCAATCGCATCAGCACATTGGAAAAGTAATAAACAATAAGTAAATGGCTATCATGAATTAATTCATTATTCACCTTTATATATAATTAGTTCAAATATAATAGAGTCGCCAAGTCTTTTTAATTGGCTTATAATAGGGCTTAGGTCAATGTATGATATTTCAATGAGATTGACAACAATTGGCTTATCCTAAACCCAATTTACTTACGGATCAAAGTGAGCAAGAAGTATTAATTCCCATTTTCCCCTAGTGATCATCCAACTCCATCATTTTCCAAAATATTCCTTATTTCTCCATTACAAAAGGATAAAGCATAAGTATTTTTTCTCTTTTTTCTCTTTTTTTCTTTTTTTATTTTTTCTTTCTTTTTACAAGGCACTAGTATTATTATTTTTTATTTTTTTATTTTTTTAATAAAGAGAACATTTTTGTAGAAAAATAGAATTTTATGCTTTAATACTTCTTATGTCTTTCTCCTCTTAAAATTTATCTACCTACCCCATTAATACTTATGCTCATAAAGATATGTCCGGTAAGTATTGAACATCTAAAGCAAACAAAGGTAAGGTTGGAGCTTTAACCTCTGTAGGTAAAGATAAGCAAAGAAATATTTGGTGAGTCAAGAAAAGGCTATAGGCTCAAAATCAGGTGTTCAAGGGAAATATTATATGGTTAGCTAAAAAGGCTCAATCGATCCAAAAAATAAAGACTTAGATCGTCCCCTATCATGCATTTGGAACTCTTATTATTATAAAAAACGAAATAATGAAATTTTTTATGATTGGGTTCATCATTCACTTACAATCGATTACAATTCTATGTACGTCCCATGAGACAAATGATGTGTAACAAAGAAATCACAAATTCTTGAGATATCAGGGAAGATTCAAAGTGAAGCATCAAGTGTCCTTATTCTTTCTAACTGTGAAACATTAGAGACTCTTTCTATAGACAAGTCATAGCATAATTTTGACACATATTTAATCTTTCAAGTCTTTAATAGTGATGTTTTACTTTATATTCTCAAAATTATTTTCAACTCATAGAAATCAACTAAGTACATGCAAAACTATATGCACACAAAAAAACAAACACTCAAGCATCAGACCAATCACTTTTTTTTCTTTTTTTATATATTATTAAATTGTCAAAGTGCGTCTCAAGATTTACTTTACTCAGCCACATTTTCAACTTAACTTTCTCTTAAAAATTTAGACATCTAATAAAACATGTATTATAACTACTACTTTATAACAATGTAAACAAATTATAATCAACAAGGTGTGTCTCAGTATAAATACTTACTCAACCACCTTTTTCCTAGCTATGTCAAAAAGATCAAAGTGCGTCTTACCATTAACCAACAAGATTAACTATAATCTGTCACTTTTTTAATTTGACTTAACCTAATGATTTAACAAACGTCAAGTTTTTTTTCAAGTTTTTTTATTATATCCCCTACCCCCACCTAATTAGGACATTGTCCTCGATGTCAAAATTAAAAGTAGAACTTAGAGGATTTTACCTGTTATGCTTCTACAAATTGCTAGAACTGACACATAAAAAATAAAACAAACAAAAAAATTAAAATAAAATAATATCACAGTGATAAAGAACAATCCACATCTCGCTTGTCTTCGTCTTTTTTCCTTTTCCCACGTGTACTCTCAATTAAATTAGGAAGACACCTAAAATCTTGGAGCTTTTTTAGTAGTTCTTCAATTGTTGTAGCAGAGATTAAGATTCTTCTTGCCTCTAAAAACATAAATCCATTTTCCACAGCATTATCAAGAAAAGAAAGTAAACTATCAAAATAACCATTAATATTAAGAAAACCGATGGGTTTCTTATTGCTAGTCAGGGATGACCAGGAAGCTACGCAGGAAATTTCTTCCAGTGTACTGATACCTCCGGGAAGAGCAATGAATGCATCAGAAGAATGAATCATGATTGCTATTCGTTCTGGTATAGTATTGACTTGTACTTTTCTTCTTATTGTAGGTCCACACAAATAAGATAATGTCTTTGGAACTATTCCCATAACTGAGCTTCCGTTCACATATGATGTTCTAGAAACTACTCCCATTAAACCCATACATCCACCTCCATAAATAACTTCATATTTTTGTTTGGCCATAACTTCTCCCAACTTCTTAGCTGCATTTGCAAAAGATTCATCTTTTCCTGGATACGCTCCACAAAAAACACAAAACTTTTGAAGACGTCTGGTTGAAGTATTTTCTTTTTTTTTTCTTTTTTTTGAAAAAAAGGAAGAAAAATACAAATATATAATAAGTGATAGATAAGTTGTCGTTATAAAACGTTAAACCGAAAAATCAAAATATCAAAAAATAGAAAACAAATTTCAAAAGATAAATAGTAAACGGCTGTCATCAATGAATCCTGTAGCAAAGAGTGGTAGATAAGCTGTCGGTAGAAAACGTTAAACCAAAAACTCAAAATGTCAAAAAGTATAAACCAAATTTCAAAAGATAAACAGTAGGCAGGCTATCATTAATGAATCCTGCAACAAAGAGTCAAAAGTCAACAGTAAAAAATGATTACGATTGCAACAATGGTTCCTGCAACACACAGTTATTCAAGATCACTGAAATCCAAACATTAATTTAACATAACGAAGAAGAAGAAGAAGAAGAAGAAGAAGAAGAAATTATTGCAAATCAAAGCTTGAGAAATATTTACAGTAGTTGCGACTGTGGCTCACAGCTTCCTCTGGTTTTACGTCTAGAAACGGCTTGAACGCCTTCTATGATTCGAGGATAGGCTTCCCATCCAGTTTTCTTAAAAACTGGAAAACATGGTCTTTTATTGTCAGATTCCCTAGACGTTGCCATTCATTTTGAAATATCAACCACAAATCAAGAATTTGTCTTTGCACATCTCCACTAGGATGAGTCTCAAGAGAACTTTAGATATCCTCCAAATTCTCCTTACTCAGTCCATCCTTAACAAATCTAATTTTGTCATCTCGATTTATGGAAGGCATCCTAATAGAACGACATCTTCCCAAACAAGTCCATCTTACACATTTTCGGCAGTTTGATCCGAGATGTTTGGATCTTCTTTTCATTGCATATGTACTTCTTCGAGTACCAGGTAAATGTAAAAAGGGAAGATATTCTTCATACCTTACTTTTTCTTCGATTAGTATACAAACATCAGTATGCATGCCTTTGTGCATGAGCATTCTTAATCTTTTAAGCCTGACTTTGTAAAGTTTCAGAATCATGTTTGGTGGAATAGAAGAAAGACATTTCTGCAATTTTGAGAGAATAACATCCATTTTGAAAGAAAAGGAAAATGAAGAGTGATTTTGAAAGTAAAACTGAGAAATGAATGTACAGTATCAGTTTTATGGGTAGCTGATGAACCGAAAGACTTCAATGAGTACCGTTATCCGCCATTTAACCGGGAATTAAAATACTAATAATAATTTAATATAATAGTAAATATAATAATAATATATAATAAAAAAATATAATTATACATAATTACACCAAAATATTTTTAACAAAGATCTAAAAGATAAAGAACGTCACCTTGATTGGCTTGATTTTCAATGAAAGGTTTAAGTCTGTGTCCATTCACTTTGAACATGTTTCAAGTTTTAGGATTTTCAATGTCAATGGCTCCATAAGGATAAACATGCTTCACAACAAAAGGTCCACTCCATCTTGATCTCAATTTTCCAGGAAACAAGTAAAGTCTAGAATTATAAAGGATAACATTTTGCCCAACATCAAATGTTTTTTCTTGAAATTCTTTTATCGTGAAAGGCTTTGTTTCTTTCTTTATAAATCTTTGAATTTTCGTATGCATCATTTCTAAGTTCCTCAAGTTCATTAATTTGTAATTTTTTGCAATTGAGCAGCATCATCAAGATTAGAGTTAAACATTTTAATAGCCCAATACGCCTTATGTTCCAATTCCACAGGTAAATGACAAGGTTTTCCATAAACTAGTCTATAGGGGGACATACCCAATGATGTTTTAAAAGCAGTTCGATAAGCCCATAAAGTATCATTAAGTCTTAAAGACCAATCTTTAATATTTGGGTTAATTATTTTTTCCAAAATCTGTTTAATTTCCCTGTTTGCAAGTTCTACTTGTCCATTTGTCTGAGGGTGATAAGGGGTTGCAACTTTATGTGTAATGGAATATTTATTCATTAAAGATTCAAAAACCTTGTTGCAAAAATGTGTTCCACCATCACTTATAATAGATCGAGGAATTCCAAATTAACTTAAAATATTTTCCTTTAAAAATTTGATCACTATTCTATGATCATTATTGCGACATGGAATTGCCTCTATCCATTTTGAAACATAATCAATTGCGACCAAAATATACAAGAAACCAAAAGAAGGTGGAAACGGACCCATAAAATCAATTCCCCAACAGTCAAAAATTTCAATCACTAAAATTGGGTTTAATGGCATCATGTTTCTTTTAGAAATAGATCCCAATTTTTGACAACTTTCACAAGACTTGCAAAAATTATGAGCATCTTTGAATAAGGTTGGCCAATAAAATTCGCATTGTAAAATTTTTGCTGCTGTTTTCTTTGATGAAAATGTCCACCGCATGCCCCAGAATGACAAAAATTAAGGACATTACTTACCTTATTTTTTGGTATGCATCTTCTAAATATTTGGTCAGGACAATACTTAAACAAGTAAGGATCATCCCAATAAAATTTCTTTACTTCATTAAGAAACTGTCTCTTATTTTGAAGATCCAATTGAAAAAGAATTTTGCAAGATAATTAGCAATGTCAGCAAACCATGATGTTACAGAAATACTTAAAAGTTGTTTATTAGGAAAAGTATCATTATTTGGAGTGGATTCAAAAGATGTATCACAAACTAGTCTTGATAAATGATCTGCCACCACATTTTCTACTCATTTCTTATCACGAATGGTGATATTGAATTCTTGAAGTAAAAGAATCCACTAGATCAACCTTGGTTTGGCATCCTTTTTGGAAAGAAGATATTTTAAAGTTGTATGATCACTAAAAATAACAATTGGTGATAAAACAAGATAAGATCTAAATTTATCCAACACAAATACTACTGCAAGTAATTCTTTTTTAGTAGTGGAATAATTCATTTGAGCACTATTTAAAGTTTTACTTGCATAATATATGAAATATAGTTTCTTATCATTTCCTTTGTCCTAAAACAGCAGCAACAACATAATCACTAGCATCACACATGATTTCAAATGGTAAAGTCCAATCAGGAGGTCTCATTATAGGAGCAGAAATTAACATGTTTTTAAGTTTTTTAAAAGCATGTTCACAATCTTTATTCCATCAAACGCATTATCTTTTAATAAGAGATTACATAATGGTTTATATATTGCACTAAAATTCTTTATGAATCTCCTATAAAATCCTACATGTCCTAAAAATGACCTTACATCCTTTACAGTCTTAGGTGTTGGCAAGTTGGAAATTAAATCAATTTTTGACGTGTCTACTTCAATTCATTTTCTAAAAACAACATGGCCCAAGAAAATACCATTAGTAACCATAAAATAACATTTTTCCCAATTAAGAACAAGATTTTTTTTCTTCACATCTAACCAGTACCTTTTTAAAATTTGACAAGCAATCATTAAAGGAATCACCAAAAACAAAAAAGTCATCCATAAATACCTCAAGAATACGTTCAACCATATCACTGAAAATGCTTAACATGCATCTTTGAAATATGGCTAGAGCATTGCATAATCTGAAAGGCATCCTTCTATATGAAAATGTGCCAAAGGGACATGTGAATATAGTTTTCTCTTGATCCTCAGGTGCAATTGCAATTTGATTATACCCAGAGTATCCATCTAAAAACAATAATATTCATGCCCTGCAACTCTTTCTAAGATTTGATCCATGAAGGGTAAAGGAAAATGATCTTTCCTAGTTACTGCGTTAAGTTTTCTATAATCAATGCACACACGCCAACCAAAAATAGTCCTAGTTGGAATTAATTCATTATTTTCATTTTTAACCACAGTAACTCCAGATTTCTTAGGTACTAGTTGAGTAGGACTTACCCACTTACTATCAGAAATAGGATAAATGATTCCATTATCCAATAGTTTAATGACTTCATTTCTCACTATTTCTTTCATATTAGGATTTAGCCTTCGCTGCATTTGTCTACAAGATTTAGCATTTTCTTCTAAATAAATATTATGAGTGCAAATTAATGGGCTTCCTTTTATGTCATCTATGGTCCATCCTAATGCATTCTTATGTAGTTTCAAATTTTCTAACAACTTACCTTCTTGGAATGCATCAATTGTTGCAGAGATTATAACTGGAAAGGTTTCATTATTACCCAAAAATGAATATTTTAGGTGAGATGGCAATGGCTTCAGATCCAACTTTGGTGGTTCTTCATTTGATGATACCAAAGTAGTTGGTATTAATGGAAGTTTCTCAAAGTTTTGTATCCAATAATGATTATCATTTTCCTGCAAAAAAAAAATTTAGGGACATCATCAATTTCAGAATCAGCAAAATAATTTTCTAAAGGATCAGAAAGTTTAGAAATGTTGATTTGTTCATGAACAAGTTCATCGATAAAATCCACTTCATGTACTTCAGAATTTTGTCCATGTTGCTTACAAACATTGAACATATTTAATTCTAAAGTCATGTTCCCAAAAGAAAGGTTTAAAACACCATTCCTGCAACTAATCAAGGCATTAGAAGTAGCAAGAAATGGGCGACCTAAAATAATAGGAATTTGTGCATTTGCATTTGAAACATGACTTGTGTCCAAAACAATAAAATCAACTGGAAAGTAAAATTTATCAATTTGAACTAACACATCTTCTACCACCCATCGAGGAATTTTAATAGAACGATAAGCAAGTTGGAGTGTAATAGGTGTTGCTTTAAGTTCACCCAAACCTAACTGTTGATATACGGAAAAAGGTAAAAGATTAACACTAGCACTAAGATCAAGCAAAGCACGCTCTATTCTAGTGTTACCAATAATGCATGAAATTTTCGGGCATCCAAGGTCTTTGTATTTGGGTGGGGTAAGATGTTGAATGATCGAGGTTACAGTTTTTGTTAAAAATGTTTTCTTTTGCACATTATGTTTTCTTTTGACAGTACATATATCTTTCAAAAACTTTGCATATGATGGAACTTGTTTGATTGCATCCAACAAAGGAATATTGATCTTAACTTGTTTGAAAAGTTCTAAGAATTCAGCATTTTTGTTTAAATTCTTTGTTGGTTGTAATCTCTGGGGAAAAGGAGCAGGAATTCCACATTTCTCTTTTTCTATGTCAATGTTTTCAGACTTACCATTATTCTCACCTTTACATTCTGAAGGAGATAATGATTCTTGGTTTTTTTATGGAATAGTTGTATCAACTTTCTTACCACTTCGGAGGGTTGTGATAGATTTAACATCTTCTTGTTGAGTTCCACTAGAACAAGAAGCAAGAGATTGATTAGAAGGATTTGGAAAAGGTTCAGCGGGAAACATACTTTTTTCTTGAGTGTGCAACAAAGCTGTCAATGTTGAAAGTGTTGTCTTGATTTCATTGATAGCTTGTGATGTTTGAATATTAAAATTTTTCTGTTCCTGCATGAAAACTTGCAATGTCTCATCAAGACTTTTTACCTGCGAATATAAATTAGATGAAATGTATGGAGGCTTTTTGAGGGTATATGAGGATGGTTATTATTTTGCCAACTAAAGTTTGGGTGATTTTTTCATTGAGGGTTATAAGTTTCAGAATACGGAGAAGGAAAAGGCTTTGAGGATGTATTTATGACATTGTCATTCTCATGCAGCGTTTCTTTAAAAACTGGAATGTTCAGACATTCAAGAGTAGAGTGTCCCATAATATCACAAATATCACAACTCTCTTGATTTTTCACTGAATTGACTTCTTTTATTTTCCTAGTTTCTATGGCATCGAGTCTTCTAGACAAAATAGCAAACTTAGCACTTAAATCATCATCTTGGTTAAGGTGATATCTTTCTTTATTATGCACAAGATTATGTTTAGCAGATCCTTCTATAGAATTATCTGTGTGCCAAGACTGAGAATTTTCAGCTAAATGATCTAAGTAATCAAAAGCTTCTTCAGGTTGTTTACTCATGAAATCACCATTGCACATTGTTTCAACAAATTGTTTAGTTTTGGGAGTCAAACCATCATAGAAAAAACTTATGATACGCCATTTTTCAAAAACATGATGTGGGCAAGAATTTAATAAATCTTTCAAATGTTCCCAACACTGAAAAACGTTTCATTTGGCTTCTGATTGAAATTTTGAATTTGTTTCTTTAAAGCATCAGTTTTATGTGATGGAAAAATATTTTTTAAAAATTGAGTTTGCATTTCTTGCCAAACGTCAATTGACCTAGGTTTCAACATATTAAGCCAAATTTTTGCGTTATCTTTTAAAGAAAAAGGAAATTTTAACTTAATAATTTCATTTGAAAATTGTTGGTCATTAAAAGTGATGCATACATCTTCAAAATCTTTAAGGAAAGCACAAGTACTTTCACATTTCATGCCATGAAAAGTAGGAGGTAAAGATATCATACCTGGTTTAAATCAAAAGCTATTAGCATTTAGGGGAAACATAAAACATGAAGGTAGAGAAGTTCGAGGGGGTTGCAAGTAATCACGCATCGAGCGCACTTGCATATTCGCATTTTCATTGAGAACAAGTTGATCTTCAGCCATGGTAGGTGAATTTGGTGGTGTGTCAAACAAATTTCCGAAAAGAGTTTCAAAATTATTTCTAACCAAACGACGAGAATTAAAATCACGCTGTCAAATGACATGAAAAACTAATATACACATAAATAGGAGGTAAAATCGTCCATTAAATATAATATATAGGCGGTAAAATCGTCCATTAAATATAATATATATATATATATATAAACTTGAATTCTAACTTTTTACCTTCCCCGGCAACGGCGCCAAAAATTTGACCGGCTCTTTTCAATCGTATACCCAAGTGCAGGTTGTTGTCAAGTAATAATTCTCGAGAGTCCGAGGTCGAATTCACATGGAAGTTTTGTTTAGAAATTACAAGATAAAAAAACTAAAATAAAAATCTACAAAGAGAATAGTTGATTAGAAAATAAACAACAATATAAATAAAAGAAGCTGAGGTTTTGAGAACCCACTCTTGGTATTATAGTAAGATTAATTTTTATTCTTCTTATTACTCAATTGAAGTTCATATGATGAAATGAAATCCAATCGGAAGGTCCTGCAATGAAAGTCCATTGTCCAATGTCCATAATCAAAGTTCAAAGTCCAAAGTGCAATAAACAATGTCCAAAAAAATGCAAAGGTATAGCATATGGTGTTATATGGATTGGTGCAATCAAAATTGATAAACAAGTCCAAGTGTTCATTATGTCAATTTGTTTTGTCTACAATAAATCAAGTTAATTATAACAAGCATTTATTGTGCCAAATTACTTGTCTATAATGAAGCAAGGTTCTTAATTTACTAACATGAATATTAACCAACTGAATTTAACATCATATACTAATTTAACATATTTTAAAATTTTGAGAATTTCAAACTAACCTTTAGTATATACCAAAAGCTTCATCATTTTACCTCAGTAACTTGACTTAGAAAGACAGCATAACTTTAAAGAAAATAAAATTTGGTTTACAAAAACCAAACATAAGAAAGAAAAATATAAAGATGAAAGAAAAATCTAAAGATGAAAGAAAGAAAAGTGATCTTGAATTTTTAACAACAAGGTTACAACCAAGATTCCAAGATGATTTACAAGGCAAAACTAAGCCTATTTGTAGGAAATTTGTGATGCTAAATGCCAAAGGATGGTGGCTGGAAATTCATCCACTTGAAAGAAATCTTTGCATTATTTGATGATGACTTTGCATTACTCCGGTTTTCAGCATTTTATGGGCATTTCCAGTTTTTTTACTTCCCATTTACTTTGAAAATGTAGTAGACTCAATAAGCTTTCCAACGGTATCTCACGGGCCAATTTTTGAGTTTTGGAGCTCAAGTTATAGTCAAATCCGTGCAACATATTGAGTGCAGAATTTTAGTACGAGTTTATTGAGTCTATTTTCTCAATTTCAGCATTTGCCCAATTCCTTTCACCTTGGATCATCTTTGGATTCAAATTCATTTGTGTCATAATAGAAATCACGAAATTCAACATATCTAATCCTGCAATTAACACAAAAATATAATTTATTAAAATAACTTAAACCATAACAAAAGTAATAAAACGGCAACATATTTAAAATACATACCACAAAATATGAAATAACTAAAAAAACCTACAAATATCAATAAAACACTTAATATACAATGCAAATGTTCATACTATAGATACTAAAATGAGACTATATTAAAGACTCGTCAGGTGAGAAGGCAGGGTGCTACGAATTTCCATGGATCAGGGTGAGATAACTCAGTACAAGCGGAGCAATGGTTGCAAGATAAACGCTGGATATGAGGCAAATGAGATTGAGATCAGAAGATAAGCTATCATGTGTTTTGTCCTTGTTGAAGGGCAATGCTAGAGAATGGTGGAAAATAGTGGAGCTTGGGTGGCACCCCAATCAACCATCTTAGGATGATTTTCTTGAGGAGTTCGAGAAGAAGTATGTAGGCGAGGCCCACATCGATACCTTGAGAGATTGGTTCAATCATCTTTTGCAAGGGAACCGGTCAGTTTTTGAATATGAGCAAGAGTTTCTCCAGTTGAGCATGTATGCTCCTGAATTAGTTGCCACTGAAAATATGAGGCGCAAGAGGTTCTTGAAGGGCTTGAGGAAAGAAATTCAGACTTACCTAACTACTGCACCACCGAAGGTGTTCTCGGAGTTGACCTCGAGTGCCAAGTCTCTTGAGCAGGTACAAGGCTTAACATATAGCAAGTCTGGTGGGCAAGGGAGTTCGAGTGAGAGGACCCAGAACCCCTCCAACAACTTGCGTGCCTTCTTGGGAAGAAGCAGAAACTGGTGGAACTATAATAGAGGAGTATCGAATCAGAATTTAGGGTCAGACCGAAGATCTAAGTCAGCTGGTCGTAGAAGGCCATCTTCTTCTTCATCCATGATTAGCCCAGAGGGTTCGCAGATGAGTGCAAGCGCACTAGTTTGTAGTCAGTGTGGACGCAAACACAGAGACGAGTGTTGGGGAGTAGTAAGAGTTTGTTACCAGTGTGGATCACCGGATCACCTTGTGAAGGACTATCTAGTGGCTGTTGTGACCCCTTCAGATCATGTTTAGAAGACTGCATATCCGGCTCAGAGGGGTCGAGGCCTTACTCGGGGAGGAACAAGCCATGTATCGGGAGGAACCTTTCAGTCTACCGCGAGAGCACCAGCTAGCCAGTATGTAGTCAGGGCTCAAGAGGAGTGCGTAGCTATAAATGTTATCTCAGGTATGTTCACCTTATTTCGGTTCCTATTGTTGCTCTTGTAGATTCGGGGTCTACCCACTCCTACATTCGTAATGGGATATCTCAGCAGTGAGGTATTCCTGCTGAGAATCTAGAGGTAGGAGTCTGTGTGACTAGTCCATTGGGTATGATGTGTTGGTGGATAAAGTGTATTGAAGATGCCCCATAGAGGTTCAGGGGTCGTTGTTTCTAGCGGATTTAATGGTTTTACCATTTCAAGAGTTCGATGCCATCTTGGGGATAGATTGGCTTTTTAAGCATGATGTTATTCTGGGATGTAGAGCAAAGAGTTTAAAGCTTCGTGTTGCGGATGGTTTTAAGCTGGTTGTGCGATGCGAGAGAAATCTGTGTCTATCTAGTGTGGTTTCTGCTTTGTCAACTCAGAGGTTGTTACAACAAGGTTGTGAAGCCTTCTTGGCCCATGTAATGGATGAAAGGATTGAGGGTCCAATGCTTGAGAATCTTCAAACTATAAATGAGTTCATCGATGTGTTTTCGGAGGAGTTACCCGGGCTACCTCCTGATCATGAACTAGAGTTTCGAATTGATGTGATACAGGGTACAACACCAGTGTCTATTGTGCCATATCGAATGGCACCCACGGAAATGAAAGAGTTGAAAAAGAAAATCCAAGAGTTGCTAGAGAGAGGTTTTATCTGACCGAGTGTCTCACCTTGGGGAGCATTGGTCCTGTTCCAAAAAAAGATGGGTCTATGAGGATGTGTATTGATTACCGGTAGCTTAATAAGGTAATGATAAAGAATCGTTATCCTCTTCTGAGGATTGATGATTTGTTAGACCAGTTGAGAGGTGCTCGTGTGTTTTCTAAGATAGACTTGAGGTCAGGGTACTACCAGTTGAAGGTGGTGGATGAGGATGTCCAGAAAACCACTTTTAGGACGCGGTATGGGCACTATGAGTTCTTGGTAATACCGTTTGGGCTTACCAACGCCCCTGCAGCTTTTATGGAACTAATGAATCGAATCTTTCAATTGTACCTAGATTAGTTTGTTATGGTCTTTATCGATGACATCTTGGTGTATTCGCGTTAAGAAGAAGAGCACGAGTACCATCTGCGTGTAGTTTTACAGACTTTCCAAGATAGACTTCTTTTTGCCAAGTTTAGTAAGTGCAAATTTTGGCTTTCAGAAGTGGCATTCCTTGGTCACATAGTTGCTACAGACGGGATCTGTGTGGAACCCCAGAAGATACAGGTTGTGGTGGAGTGGAAACCTCCACAGAATATTTTAGAAGTCCATAGTTTATTACGACTTGTCGGGTATTATAGGCGATTTGTTAAAGGTTTCTCTATTATAGCCACGCCGTTGACCAAGCTGTTGCGAAAAAAGGGTCCCTTTTGAGTGGAATGAGAAAAAACAGCGAAGTTTTGAGCAACTAAAAGCTTATCTCACGGAGGCTCCGGTCTTAACCCAACCCGAGCCTAGAAAAGAGTATGTTGTGTTTAGTGACACGTCTTTAAATGGGCATGGTTGTGTCCTTATGCAAGAGGGTAAGGTGGTTGCTTACGCTTCTAGACAACTTAAACCGCACGAACAGAATTACCCTACCCATGATTTAGAGCTCGCTGCAACCATCTTTGTATTAAAGATTTGGAGGCACTATCTCTATGGAGAGAAGTGTTATATTTATACGGATTATAAGAGCTTAAAATACCTGCTTACGCAAAAAGAGTTGAACCTGAGGCGACGGCGGTGGATTGAATTGTTGAAGGACTATAATTGCATCATAGAATATCACCCCGGTAAGGCGAATATTGTGGCGGATACCCTAAGTAGGAAATCTATGTCAAACTTGAGAGCATTGTTTGCCCGATTAAGGATAACTGAGGATGGTGGTCTTCTAGCTGAGCTTCAGATTGAAACTACGTTGGTACAAGAGATAAACAGGACTCAAGTTTTGGATAAAGATTTAGTAGCACAGATTGAAGCGGTTCAGAGAGGTGAAGCTTCAGACTTTGAGGTACGAGATGGTGGGTACTTGTAC
The DNA here is from genome assembly GCA_019671005.1 of Hibiscus mutabilis. Classification (NCBI taxonomy): domain Eukaryota; kingdom Viridiplantae; phylum Streptophyta; class Magnoliopsida; order Malvales; family Malvaceae; genus Hibiscus; species Hibiscus mutabilis. The sequence continues at coordinate 23,520,920 of CM033744.1, read as the reverse complement.
TTCAGCCCCATGTGTTCTGGCCTTGGAAGATTTGAGAAACTGCATCTTAAGAGAGGCACACCGTAGTCCTTTTGCTGTACATCCAGGAAGCAACAAGATGTATCAAGATCTTCGTCCTTTTTATTGGTGGCCAAGCATGAAAAGAGATGTCTCTCACTTTGTGACAAGATGCTTAGCTTGTCAGCAAGTGAAGGCGGAACATCAAGTTCTATCAAGGTTGCTACAGCCGATTCAAATACCACAATGGAAATAGGACCGAATCACCATGGATTTTAGCACCAGCTTACCGATGACCCAAAGGAAACATGATGTTATTTGGGTAATTGTGGACCGTTTGACCAAGCCTGCTCATTTATTGTCGGTACGTATGGATTTCACCTAGAGAGGTTGGCTCAACTGTACATAAAGGAGATAGTAAGATTGCATGGTGTGTCATCATCGATCATTTCAGATAGAGACCCACGTTTTACAGCGAGGCTCTAGAAGAAGATCCATAATGCCTTGGACACCAAGCTACATTTCAGTACAGCTTTTTACCCTCAGACCGATGGTCAGTCTAATCGTGTTATTCAGATTCTTGAGGATATGCTTCGGTGTTGCATTGTGGACTTTGTAAAGAGTTAGGAGGATCAGTTGCCACTTGTAGAGTTTGCTTACAACAACAGTCACCAGTCGAGCATAAAGATGGCCCCTTTTGAGGCGTTATATGGGCGTAAGCGTAGAACACCCTTGTGTTGGACCAAGCTCAATGAGAGGAGGATCATGGGATTCGATTTGGTTAGTCAAACTGAGGAGAAAGTTTATATCATCAAGGAAAGGTTGCAAGCGGCCTTCGACCGTTAAAAGGCCTACGCGGATAGGAAGCGCAAACACATTGAATATGATGTCGATGAAAAGTATTTCTCAAATTATCCCCGTGGAAAAGAATTATCAGGTTTGGACGTAAGGGAAAATTAAGTCCAAGGTTCATCAGACCGTATGAAGTGCTTGAGAGAGTCAGACTAGTGGCTTATCGATTAGCCTTGCCACCGGAATTGGCTCATAGCCATGATGTTTTCACGTGTCTATGTTGAGGCGTTATCATTCTGATCCTTCACATGTTGTTTCGCTTGAAGAAATTGAGGTAAATACTGACTTGACATATGAGGAAGTCCCGGTTAGGGTCCTTGACACAGGAGTTAAAGAGCTTTGTAACAAGTGCATACCCTTGGTGAAAATGTTATGGAGGAACCATGGTGTTGAAGAAGTAACATGGGAAGTCGAGGACGATATGAGAGTTCTCTACCCTTATTTGTTTCCACCAGGTAAATTTTGAGGATGAAATTTCTTTAAATATGGGAGAGTTGTAACGACCCAGATTTCAGGATCCGAGGGTCAGGTTTAACCGAGACACGGGTCTCATGTTGGGTCTGATTTTTGGGCCTTATAGACCTTTTGGGCTTAGGTCTTTAGCTAGGGTGTGGGTATGAGTGGGTAGAATGAGGGCTTTTTGGTAAGTTGGCAATTGGAGTAGAAAGAAATTGAGGGTCTTTATTTTCTCTGCATAATGCAAAAAATGATGATCTCATTACCTTTACACCCACTCCCTCTTACCTAAACTCATATTTCCTCCTTCAAACACCCCAACTAAAGATAGGATTTTGAGAGTTTGATATGGGAATCACGTTTGGCTCATTAAGGAAGTTTTACCATCTTGTAAGGATCTACATTTCAAGGTAAGCTTTGTATGGTTTGGAAGAAGAAGGAAATTGTTGAGGGTTTGGAAGTGTTGAACGGGATTGGAGTTTGGGAGCTCTAATCTTTAGTTTAGATTATGTTTTTGGCCTCTTTTACCCTCTGGCATTGTAATTCGTTTTGTAATCTCCCCATGTGGTGAAAGAGGTTGGGAGCTCATCCAAAGCTCAAGAAGAGAAAAAAGCTTGAAGCTTTAGAGGGAGGCCTTGTATTATCAACTTAGCTAAGGTTAGTACACTACTAACTCCTATAGTTTCCTGGAAATCATGAAATTAAGTTTTGATGCATAAATTAGTGTTTTTGGCTTGGTTATGCTTTGAGTGGTTGTCAATGGTAAATTATGGGATTGATGTTTCTATGGTTTAAAATTGATAGTAATCCACCTAATACCTTCACCATAACCTGTAAGAGTAATTTGGGGCTTAACCATATAGGTTAAGTAGGATTTCTAGGTAAAATCTGCACCCAGAGTTCGAAATTCAGGCTCGCGTACCGGTACGGCTGTTTGAGTATCGATATGCATTAGTAGAAAGAGAGACAAGTTGTAAGGGCGTATCGGTACGGCTTCCCGTGTTTTGGTACCCTTTGATCGATTAGAATTCCAGTAGTGTCTTTGTGTACCGGTACGCTTGGGGCGTAGCGGTACATACTGTTACATTGCCTGAGGGAGGCTTCGCGTACCGGTACACAAAGGTAAGGGTACTGGTACGGGATGAGAAAGTACCATTAGTGAGTATCGATACGGGGTTTTAACGTATCGGTATGGCTTGTCTGAGATCTTTCGAGTCTAAATTGAGTATCGATACTCACGAGAGAGTATCGGTACCTAGAGGGGCGTACTGATACCCATATAGGAGTATCGGTACTCGTTGAGCAATCTGTCCAAAAAATTTGAGTTCGCATTCGGAGGTTCTATAATTCGAGGTAAAGGGCCCTAAGAGTCCTTTAAGGTATAAAATGAATTCTAAAACTGAGAAATGGATATTTAAACCCACTATGTGAAATAAATGGCTAATGACTTGATGAACATTGGGTAAACCGTGTGAGGTAGTAACCCATAGGGATCCTAGGTGGATCAATCGAGGTTGTGTGGTAATTAGGGTCCTTGTTGTGTGCTGAGGGGACGCCTAGGTAGTCGAGTCATCCCTTGTTGTTGGGATTTGGATACCCTAAGTGTGTTGCAACACCTTGAAGATTCCCAAATATTGGATCCTGATGCTTTGTGAACGCGGGCCTCATTCAAAAATGCTTGACGAGAGATTCTGAGCATGGATGTAGGATCCAGATGTTGTGTGGATACAGGCCTCATCCCCTTAAGTATAGGATCCCGATGTTGTATGGACGCGGGCCTTGCTTAGAGTATAGGATCCTGATGCTGTGTGGACGCGGGCCTTACTCAAGTGTAGGATTCTGATGCTTTGTGGATGCGGACCTCACTTAATCGTTGTTAGAGTTATCTGTGTGATGCTAGGCAAATGAATGAGGTACTTGTATGAGCTGTGTACTTGATCATACATTCATAGTACCATATGTTTAGGTTGTTATGGTAGCGTCATTATTATCTTGCCATGATATCATTCATGTTGCATTGCTTTATTTATGATTTGCATGAAGCATGGTTGAGTGGAGGTGTATCCATTGAGCTTGTTAGCTCAGCGTTCGGAATCGTTGTTTTCGTTCGCAGGTTAGTAGATTGTCGTGAGGCTTGAAGGAGCATCATCAAGGCTTGGATTTCAGCATCAACTCTAGCAGTTGAGTACAAATACTAGATGTAATGGACTATGTATTTCGTAGGACCCTGTATGTATTTTGTAACTCTTATTTTGTATTAAATGGTCGTGGTCGAATGTTTTAAATATTTGTAAGTGGAGCTCCATGAATACTGTTTTAAACATCGGGATTTGACTAAGTTTTCAATGTATGGACTTATGTTTTTATTGGACTTGTTATGTTTGGGCTTGAAAAGGGAAAATTTTAACGGTATGGATTTTGGGCTTAGGGCCCAAATGTGACATTCGGGTTAAGGGTGTTACATCACATCTTTATCAATAATAAATTTTAAACAATAAGAATACAAAGTTGAAAATTTTGAGGAAAAAAAATCGAGAAAGCATAAAATTTTTCAAGTAAATATATATTGATAAAGATATGGTTCAAGATTAAATGAAATAGCATTGACAAACACTATCAAAGAGAAATTATATCATGGACCCCTCCCACCACGTCATCTATAATCTCAACCAATAAAACTCATCCATTTCGTTAATTTTTCAATATCATCTTTTTACCAAGTGAATCTTCACTCAGATTTACTGTAAATTAAATTAAAAAACATTCTTCACTTGATAAAACAAACGACATGAAAGAAAAGAATTAATGAAATAGATGAATTTTATTAGTTGGAACCATGGATGACATAGGTGGGGAGGGCCATGATATAATTTCTTACTACCAACATATGAACTGTATATAAATTATGTAAATTGATTTTATTATATTATATAAGTGAATCCGTTTTTTATTAATAATATGGATTCCATTATCGAAATTGAGTCCAAGAACAAACTCATCCAGGCCTAAGTTCAACCCATTGTGTAGTGGTATTCTTTTGTCAAGTTTGATTTTTCATGGCGATGGTGAATACAAATCTGATGAAACTGAATTTGAACATGGCGATAGAGTTGTGTTAGACACCAAGTCAAACTCTGAATATTTCCCATAACTTTGCGCCATACAATTGACAAATATAATATGAGCTCTTAATATAAAGACGACGATTAAAAAAAATACCATTATCTGCTCAACTCCAACAAAACTCAACAACTTGATACAACAGCCTATATATATACATAAACCATGTTCAGTGGGGGTCAAAATATAAAAGAGACATTATTCACCATCCTTCCATATCTCTCGGATTAGTTGATATCGAACAACTTTCCGGCCTCCCTTTCTGGTTCTCATCCAATTGGATGCTTTTGAAGTGGTTGTTGAATCCCCGGGGTTCTCGATAATGATCAAGTTGATGGGTGAATCCAAGTCATCAAGCTCATCATCACTGGTGTATGATTTTCTAAGCACTGATGATCTGCTCCTTTGCAAGGCTTGACTTCCGATCTCTCCGATAATGCCTGTTAGGGAAGCCGCCGAAGGTGGTGAGTAGACTATCGGAGTAGCCATAAATGGAAAGTTAGTGATAGACCCATCCACGGCCTCGAAAATATCCTGAATACAAGAAAGCAAATCAGCCAGGAAAACTAAAGTCCGGCACCATAAACATGGAAGAAATCGGGGTGATAAATGAGAGGGTCATATCTCATGACATACTTCCTCCAATGCTTCAAAGACTGCCTCTGGAACAGGGTTCGGATTGAACTCGTCTGGCATAAAATTGTTAAGAACCCTGATGATCAGTGGTGTGCTGAACTTGGGGCATAGCTACAACAATCAAATTTGAAGGGGAAATGAGATTTAACATACATGTATACAGAAGCAGCAAAAGGAAGAGGTATATATGCAATAGTAACAATACTATATATATAGTGCCATACCTCTTTCCTTGTGGATGGATCGGCAAGCATATCGGATGGAAGCATCATGAGATCACTCAATGCATTAAGTAGATGGAAGGGCTTGAGGGAAGCCTCAAATCCACCATTTTTCTCGTTACCAACTTCTTTGCTATCTTCAGGACCGTCATTATCATCAATACCGAATAGATCTGTTAGCCATCTTGACCAGTTTCCAATCTGCTTACACAAAATAAGCTTTTAGTCAAATGCCATACACATTAACTTTTTGCATTCTTGGCTCATTATTAAAGAAACTTCTCCGAAGCACATTCAAAGCATTTCTCAATCCTTCATGCATACTAATCGATAGAGTTAATTGTCTCCAGCAAATCAGAAATAGACAAAGATCCGCAACTGCGTAGAGAGCTAAAGTAGCTCAACAAAGAGAGCAACCAATTACTCACAGCATTTTTTAGTTGTACACCTGCCCCAAAGCTTGATTTGCCTGCAGGAATAGGAAGCACCTTCGAATCACATATCGGATCGGAAACAGGATCTGTTGGCATTTCGTCGGCTGATTCACGAAGAATGGCATTGAACATTGCAACATCCAATCTACTTACCAATTGCACCATGACCTAATCATGGAACAGAAAACAATGCTAATGTCAAATTTGCATGTCAACAGCATTAACAATTAGATCATTAAAATAATAGAAACAAGGATATGGCCATATCATATTACAAATAGACATTAGGATCATGAAGAAGCATAGACTCCGAGGTCAATTTTTTTATGCATACATTAAAAGAAGCTATAATATATGATGTATCATAATACCAATTTAGCTAGCACGGATAAGCAACCACATTCATGTCCACATGCGCGAATTGGACAAAGCCTCTCACAGGCATCCTTAAAAGCCTTCTTCCAAAGCTCAACCAAAAAATTCCCCTGCTCTTGATCACCTAATCCGTATCTTCTGGTTGATGTTTTCCTTGAGCTTGAGCTCTTTGCAGCAGCAGACTGCATATGTGGAGTCAAAGTCTGGCAAGAATATAAGAAGAAATAGTGTCAGATATGAACTTAGAAGACGATATGCTGTAAGCTTTTAAAGAAAATGATTGACCTGCCACCAGACAGACTCGATTATTCTGGAGAAGATCCAAGCTTCAAACTTTTCCAATGCAAGTAAAAATGTTTGAGGGTCCACCCAGTCATTAGAACTTCCTGTTGAATCGCTTTCCTCTTGTGAAGGAGAGGCCTCCTCGAACACCATTTCCCCAATAGCATGGCTAACAATTGCTCTCAATACAATAGAATTTGAAAACCAGAAGGTTAACCTATAAATAACAGAATAGGAATGATCAAACGGGGCAAATCCACAAAGAGAAGTATTTTAATAAATGAAAGAAGAAAATTATAAGGAAACAGAGATGCAAATAGGTACGACAACATAAATACTAAAACATGAGAAACAAAGTGCAAACTAACATATTTGATAATAGAGAAGATAAAAGCTAAAATCTGCCAGTTTCATTTTCTACACTTAAAAATAAATAAATAAATTGCAGAGTTTTAGAACGCACCTCGGAACATCATTTCCGCATGCTTTAGAGACCAAAACCAAACCTGAAACAGCAGCCCTTGCTGCACTTGCCCTCTTATCTGGGTTACTTGTTCTACAAGCATGGATATAGAATCTAGAAAGTCGTCTAGCTGGAGCATGAACCTTGTTCGTAGAACCTCCGTGTTCTGCTATTACAGAATAAAGACTAGCCTCGACAACAGCAGCTTCTCTCAATTCTTCTTCAAGCATTTCAATTTTGGACTCCAATTCAATTTTGCTAATGGAAAAGCTATCTTTATTTTCTTTGCTTTCATTACATGTGTCATTTGTAGAACCATTATGAACCTTTTCAGGAATATCGGGTTCGTTTGCCTTCTCCATGAACTGAGTATTTACAGTTTCTTCCCTTTCACAAAGCATATCACTTGTGTTACTGTTCGGAATCTCCTCGGGAATACCATTTTCTTTTGCCTTCTCCACGAACTGAATTTTCTTTGTCACTCCATTACTCTTAGCTTTGTCAAACTGTGACTGACGAGGTGTCACATGCTTTTGCCTATAATTCGCAACGAAACCACCTTTGACTTCAGTTGTTTCCAAGCTGGATGCAAAAGTATTACTCCTCAAAGTAATTTTCTTTCTTGTAGAATCTTTTGCTGGTATAAAACCTAATCTGTCTTGCAGAGAATATTCATCAGCATTCAAAATCAGGCTATCCAGCTCGTCTTCCCACAGCATTTTCTCCTCATTTCCCTTCCAATGACCAACATGTGAAATGCTACTCGAAGATCTGTCTACGTGGCTTTGATCATGCCTCCATGCATTTTTATCACCCTCTCTTTTGGTATGTAAGTCTTTATCTTTTACGTGGTCTAAGTTCATATCTAACGGAACGGTAACACTCGTCACTGAGGATGCAACTTTAGCCATGGGATAAGTTAATGAATTCTTGGGGTTCAAGGACAAATCTTTATCTTTTACATGGTCTAAGTTTGTATCAACTGGAATGGAAACACTCTTCTCTAAAGATGCAACTTTAGCTGGATAAGTTACAGGATTCTTGGGGTTGGAGGACAGATCTGTTTCTTTTACATCGTCTAAGTTTGTATCAACTGGAATAGTAACACTCGTCTCTAAAGATGCAACTTTAGCCGGATAAACTACAGGATTCTTGGGGTTGAAGGACAAACCTTTATCTTTTACATGGTCTAAGTTCGTATCTACTGAAATGGTAACACTCGTCTCTAAAGGTGCAACTTCAGCAGGATACCTTACAGGATTCTCGGGGTTGGAGGACAAATCTGTATCTTTTACATGGTCTAAGTTCGTATCTATTGGAACGGTAACACTAGACTCCGAGGATGAAACTTTAGCTATGGGATTAGTTACAGGATTCTTGGAGTCAGATGGCAAGTTTATTGAAGATGAAGTATCAGTCTTCCCGTTTACATGTTTGAATGCTTCAACAGCTGGACTTATCCCTGAGTTTGCATGTGTTCCACCAGAGGGAAGAGTGACCCCAAGGATTTCAATCCCACCAGTGGCTGATTCTGATCCATTCTGTAATCAATAATGTCACACAAACACAATTAAACATTTGAAATACTAGCTTTGCTAAGATTGCATTTACAGCCACCAAATTAACCAGAACTATGACAGACCTCCTAGGACAGAATCATGCTGGAAGTGGTAGATAAGAAACTGTCTTCTGGCGCGTTCCCAAAACTAATAGCTATGCTTGTAAAATGGTTAAAGAGGGATCTATCTACAAACTAATCACCTTAAGAAAGGTCCCAAGTTGAAATCCCATTCCAATTAACAATAGCATTTGTAATGCCTAAATATCAGTCTGCTAAGCCAATTTTCACAAATCCAATCCAATCATAGACCCAAAACCAAAGACAACAACAGTTAATAGACAATTCACTGAAAATGGAAACAAAGAACAAAAGCAGAATGATGAACTCAAGTACCTCCTCATGTTGAATATGTGACTCTCTAGAATGATCAAAAACAGATGAAGAAATAGTCTGGGATGACCGTGAGGAAAGATCTTCATCATCATCATCATCATCGGTGAAATAAGCAATCTCGGTTTCCTCGTCATTTCCTTCATTTATGGATTCAGAAACAGATTCACTGCCATCTTTCTCCAGTGATGCTTCTTTCGACAAGCCACCTTTAGTTGACGAACTCGAGCCATCTTTATCGAATGGCTGGATGTTAAGATAAAGAACCGGCTGTTCTATGTTCCTAGAACTCTTCTTCAAGTTAAAAGGAATGCTTATGGATATAGTTTCCTTGATAATCCCATAATCAGCAAGGTTTACGACTGCAGATCCTAAAAGTTGACTTTTCGACACCTTATCTTTCCTAGGCTCATACAAGTGAAACTCTAAGCAGTTCTTAAGGAAAATCTCTCGATTCGTGCTCTTACGGGATGCTTCTAAAGTTAATGGAAGCTTGAACGATTCATCGAACTCGATCTTTCCATTATCAATGGTAGAAGTTAAGGCCCCTGAGCTCTGATCACCATTTTCCCATTGAAGCAAAACAGATTGAGCTGATCGCAGGGGTGTCCAAGGATTGATCTCCTTTACATTTACAGTGTAAACAAGCTGATGTAAGCTGCCTTTTCTATTCTTACTTCTTAGGCCAAGAACCATTGTTGGAACTTCAAAGAAACACTGTTTTCAATCTTGATTGATATGATCTGTAGAGAAAAAAATAGATTAACAATGTTCCTTCAGCTAACTAAAACAATCAGTGTACATAAAAATGAAGAGAATCTCCCCCGGTAAGCAGTCAGTGGGAAGAAAATATTTAAAAATCCGAGAAAAAAACAAGTTAACAATCGACCACTTGATGCTCAAACCAAAGAAATTGTAAGAGAGGTACAAATTGAACCCTTTTATTTTATAAAAAAAAACATGTAAAATATTACTTCAGTTGCAATCAAACAAAGATGGCAATGGATCTATGAATCAGTGAGAGGAAAGAGAAGCAACCCATTTCATGCAAGCATCATTAAGCTCAGGACTATGAATCAGATAGACAAAAAGACAAGCAATTCATGCAAACATCATTGAACTCTGGGAAAATAAAGTTGCAGAGGGAATATTGGATATTCCCAGAAAAAAATCATGTGAGAAAAAAAAAAGAGAGAGAGAATGGAAATGTACTTAGGAGAAAGGTTAACTGTCGAGAAAGTTTTTAGGTAGATGATGAGGAATCAAACAAGAAATGAAGAATAACTTTTCTTTTTCTTTTTCGGAATGGTAAAGGGTCTAAACTTTGAACAATGTGTTTGAAAAAAAGTGGAGAAAGGAGATAATGGCCAGGAAGATGTCGCAATTTTAGGAGAAGAGAGGTTCATGTTTGGTAAAATTATGTCATTAGTCCTTATACTATGTATAAGGTTCAGATTGTTAAATATATCAACAATGGAAGTATTTTTTTAGTTCACATGAAGGGAAAATATTCCGTGCACTTGTAGTGAGAAATATTTTACATAAACGAGTCTAATTTAAGGTTTAAAATGTTAATTTAAAGTTTAAAGTTTAGAATCTAGAGTTTAGTGAATTATGTTGTAGGATTTAGAATTTAAGATTTATGAGTTAAAGTTTAGAACTTTAAAGTTAAGGATTTAAGTTTTAATTTTTAGAGGTAAAATTAAACATGCTTCTAGAATTTTTTTTCACTACCAATCTAAATAATAACCCTCACATAAATACCTTCCCACATATAATTGTTTAGATATAAGATTTTTTTTGACAAATTCTAAATTTAATCCTAATCATACCTAAAGGGGAATGAGACTCCAAGGAAGGAAGAGGAGTGTTCTAAGTGGGTTTAGAACCATAACCTAAAAAAATAAGGAAATAAAGATGAGCAGCTTGGCCAACCCGTCAAATATGCTTGCACTAGATATAAGATATTTTTTATAGTTCTAGATATAAGATATTTAAAGAATTTTATTTTTATATATATAGACATTTATGTTAAATACAATTTTGAACCTAACTTTGAAAGATAAAAGGAATTGGGTGACATATTAATAATTCTTAATATGGTAAAATACATATATCATCATTTAACTATCTTCTCACTCTTATTTTGGACACTCAACTTTTAAATTTTTAATTTAATAACTGAACTTTCGAGTTGTTCATGTTTTAGTCACTCTAAATGATTTTATTAATATTTTGTATGATATGACATATTTTATTATTATTAAAATATAAAAACAATTTAAAATAAAATAAAATTTATATTTTTATTATTAATTAAAAAATAACTATATTTTATACCCAAATTCACCAAACCCTAAACCTCACACTACAATTCCACCTACTCCTTCCTCCCTGATGCTCATCCCAAACCGCTCCTCTCAAATTGTTTGTAGTTTTTATTAGGTTAATAGTCTTTTTTTTTTTCCTTTCCCTTAAGTTCTTTGAAGTTTCTGGAATTTGAGAAGTAGCATTGTTTGATCAAATCATGAATGTGAATTTTACACGCCTATTCGGTCATTTTTTGTTTAGACAATGAGATTTTGGCTAATGAGGACATGACTTTAACTCAAGTGCTTATTCAAGTATCTGGCCTTTATTAAAAAAATTGAATTAATCATCGAGCCTTATGCAAAAGAAAAAATTGAACTTGCCAAGCATTTGATTTTGGAAGTTTAGAGTGATTGTTATCGATTTGGTGATAGGGATCGATATGGTGGTGTTATAATTTTAGGTTTAGGGTTTGGATGGATTGAATATAAAATATAATTATTTTTATTTAATAATAAAATATGAATTTTATTTTATTTTTATATTCTAATAATAATAAAATATATCATGTCATACAAAATATTAATAAAATAATTCAGAATGACTAAAACATGAACAATTCAAAAGTTTAGTTATTAAATTAAAAAATTTTAAAAGTAGATTAACCAAAATAAGAGTGAGAAGATAATTGAGTGACAATTTTGGTAATTTACCCTTCTTAATATTATGGGGGCATTTCTCAATAATATTACATTTGTGTTAGAAAATTAGCGCGTTCTCGATCCACTAAGCTAACTAGAAGGCGCCAAGTGTCAAGGGTGGCGTCAATGTCCATAAGCTGAAAATAAATAAGAATAAAAATCGATGAATTCTCAAAACTTTGTTCTCAACATTTTAGGTGTGAACCATTTTAATAATATTAAAAAAAACTTAAATGATCATTCTAACTCTCTAATTATATTTATTTTCCCACTTCAATATTTAATTTTTTATTTTAATTTGATATTTAAATTATCATTTCATTTTTAAATTACTAACATCCAATAAAAATGTTTCATGTGTCACTTTCTTATCAGCATCTTTATAAAATTTTAAAGTTATTTTAGATATATAAATAAACTTTTTATGATTTTTAAGAAAATAGTTACCTACGTTCACTAAACCATTTCTTTCTAATTTTTTAATACGATGGTCTATTTAAATTACCTAAATTCTTTTTATTCATAAATCAGAAAATAATGTGTGCTTAAGTAAGTTTTAAATTACAACCGAACTTAGACTTAATAATTAAAAATAATAATATTGGGGCCTAATGAAATTCCGATATATTTTATAGGTCTAATATCAATTTCCCCACTTAATTCAACGTCCCAACTAATCCATAAACAAATAAAAAATAGAACATTGATTATTATTATTATTATTATTATATGGGACAAAAAAGGACGGCTGCTTTCTGGCTCATAATAAATAAAAATAAATGAATAAGACAGCAATACCAACAACAGCTTTTGTTTGGTTTAACACCACAAAAAAACCAATTGACCTCTCAATTTTTTTTAAAAAAAAATCTTTCGTATTATTAATAAAGGTAAGGTTAGAAATATATATTATTATTTGATACACTAATAATAAAAATTTTATATTTAAAAGCAAAATTTTAAATGTCATGTATTATATTTATTTTAAAATTTTATAATTAAATATAATATATCAAATAATTATCTTAAAAATATATAATCACCTTAAAAATCTTGACCAGTTGATTCGATGAGATTGTTATTTTATTTTTATTAAATATATAATATTAGTGTCATGATTATTAATACTCTAGTCCTACTCTTCCAAATTACAATTAAAAAGAAAAGTTAATTACAAACATCTTTGTAATCACTCAAATCCGTCCGGCGCTCTCTTTTGGTTTTAAATTTTTTTTGTTATTTAATTTGTTTGGAAAATCCTGCACGGTTTTGAAATTAAAAAATATGGAGTCGTCACCGATCATTTTAAAAAGGTAGACCGGGCACCATAATAAAAATTAAAACCAGAGACTCAAAAAATTCGGGTCCAGGAGTAGGTTACGGATGAGGAAGGATTAGCACCCGCACACCGCCCAAAATTGGTACCTAGCCGATTATTTAATGTCTTAGTATTGAAAATTAAGAATTCGAATAAAATTTAAAATATGATTCTCAAATGCATGAAAATGTTCTAAATGTTTAAAGAAACGTTTTGTTGTTTAGAATAATCGAGAAGTTCACATCCCTATACGCCCGAAAAATGATTTTTAAATTTTCTAAATAAAAGAAAATTCCCTTAAATATTATGGCCTAAAATGCTAAAGGATATTCGTTTATTTAGGGATATCGAGAAAGTCACATCCCTATACGCCCGGGACGCGAGTTCTTAAATTCCCTGAATAAAGGAATATTACCTTAATTCTAAGCATACTTAATTAATATCATGGTGCAAAATTATAGGATACCATGTAAATGTGCATATCTATATATGTTAAAATATAATATTTAAAGTAAACAAATTTAATATTTGTATTTATTAGAAACCCTTATACAACTACTAGTATCAATATATACGTATCAATATATATATATATATATATTACCAAAATTATATACTATACGTTATGTTCATAATTATAAAAAAGTATAATAATATTTAAATAAGATGAAATAGGTCTAAGCTCGATACTAGTGGAATATATATATATATATGCATTAAACTATTAATGTACACATTTTACAAAAATAAGTACTTTAATTTACATATATGTATATATATTATATTTGAATAAAATATATGTATATATATTATCTTATAAATTTTCATAAAAACCTTATATAATCCAAACATATTATGTACACATAAATATAGAAAATATTAATATCCATAATACTATGTATAATTATAACATATATACACAATAAAACATAAATATTATGAGTAAAAATAATATACACATACATACATGCTACACATAATAATAATGATGATAATAATAAATAATAATATTGCCAATATGTATACATGAATCATATTAAAAATGCATGGAACAACATAAAATTAAATATCAAGGACTAGAATGCATGAATATTAAATTACATGGCAAGAAATAATATAAAATAGGCTAAAATGCAATTAAATGTAAAATGAATGGGCATAAATGTGAAATGCATGAAATAATGAGGTACAAATGCAAACAACCATAATTAAAGGACTGAACATTAAAAAAATATAATAATAAAAACAGTGACCAAATTGAAATGAAAAGCAAACTGTGCGGCTTGAATAAAAAAGAAAAAAAGGCGAAAATAGAGAGCATGAAAGAAAAGGGGGATCAACTAGTTAATTTACCCATTGACTTTAAAATTGCGCGGATCCTCCCTGGGTACGGGTCACCTCGCGGGTCGGGTCCCCCAAAACGGTGCGATTTTGAGGGGAAAGTCGATTTAATTAAAAAAGGGGTTTTATATTTTTTGTTTGTTTCAAACATAAAAGGAAACCCTAAACTAAAATATCCATCTCTCTAACCCCTTCGACAGTGCTTCGTTCACTGGCAATCTTGGTCGTTCGCCAGTGACGTCCATGCGGCAAAGACTCGGGCGACAACAACGGCTCTCTTCCCTCAAACAAATGGTATTCGAAACCCTCTTTTTATTTTGATTCAGGGTTTGAAACTAAAAAAAGCTTTGAAAATTCTTTAGAACTCAAGTACAGTCTTTTTTATTTCCCTTTCAAACTCCTTACAATATTTTGGATTAAACTCCCTTTTTACAGTTTTTTAATCTCCCCCTCTATTTCAGGTTTCATTCGGGTTATATAACCCCTTTTTACAATAGAAAATCAATAACCACTCCCCTATTGAAATCTGCAGATTTGGATTTTAGGGATATGGCAGGGGATAGGTTGTTTGACAGGGTAAGGGGTAAGTTTAGGGATAGTTGGTTTGATGGGAGTGGGTTCGGTTGTGGCAGTTGTTAAGAGTCAGAGGATAGGTTTAGGGATAGCTGGTTTAAGGTTTATGGGTTGGGGATTATAGGTTTAGTTTAGGTCTGGGTGACCCGGATGAAATAGGGTTATTATAGATGCCCCTCTTTGCTTGTTGTTGTGTAGCAGCAACGGAGCAAAGACTAAAATTGACATGTTTCGTTCGGTCTGACTGGTCATCTTCTTTTTTTTCGTATGTCTTCTTTCTTCGGTAGATCTTCTTTCTCTTCAACACAAGTCTTCTTTCTTAACTTGATTGATCCATCTTGTCACCTTTGGGGAAGCAAAATCTTTAAATGAGGGTTGCCTGTTGAGGAAGCAAAATGAGAGCAACTTGCTATATTATTGATGATGAGCTAATTCCTAAAGAAAATTTGACCCTGCTGCAACACCGACGAAGAGGCAGGGTCTACAAAATTCGATCCAGCTACAACACTGACGAAGAGGCAGGATCGGTGGATGAAAATTTTGATGTATGATCCAGCTACAACTCTGACGATGAGGCAGGATCGAAGGATTGAAAGCTAATTTTTTATTTTTTTATTTTTTATGTTTTTTTTCTTTTTTCTATTTTTTATTTTTTCTTGCTTTTCTTTTTTTCTTTCTTTTTTTGAATTTTCCTTTGTTTTCTTTTTTTGTTCATTTCAACCAAGCTACAACACCGACGGAGAGGCAAGGTCTAAATTTAGTAATGTTGATCCAGCTACGACAACGACGAAAAGGCAAGATCAAGAGTTAGCGTATTTTGGTTTTGCTACAACACCAACGAAGAGGCAAGACCGAGAGTTGGTAAATTTGGTTCAGCTACAACACCGATGAAGAGGCAAAATTGAAAGTTAGATTTGACCAAGCCACAACACCAACGAAGAGGCAAGGTCTAAAGATTTGATCCAGCTACGACTCTGACGAAGAGGCAAGATCAGAGGGTTGGTTTTTTTTGCAATCAAGCTACAACTTTGATGAAGAGGCATGATCAGAATTTGGCAAATTTGGTTCAGCTACAACACCGACGAAGAGGTAGAACCGAAAGTTTATAAAGTTGGATCTATCCACACCATCAACGGAGGGGTAAGATCGAATTTCAGCACTCTGGACTCAGCCTTACCATCAACGGAATGACATAATTAGGTTTCAGCAATTTGGATCCTACTACGCCATCAACAGAGAAACATGATTGGATTTTAGCAATTTAGACGAAGTCACACCATCAACGGAGTGACATGATCGGGTAAATCAATCTTGATTTTTTTTATTTTTTTGTTTTATTGTGATTTTTTTATTTGATTTTGATATTTTTTTTCTTTTTGAATTTTTTCTTTTGGATTTTTTCTTTTCATTTTTTTCAACTACAAAATTGATAAAAAGGTAAACTTAAAAGTCAGTAAATTTTGACCAAGCTACCATACCACCGAGGAGACAAGGTTTGAAGTTTGTAAGGTTGATCCAGCTACACCACCGACGAAGAGGCTGGATCTGAAGTTCGATTTGACCAAGATACCATACCGTTGAGGAGACAAGGTCTGAAGTTTGTAAGATTGATCCAGCTACAACACTGGCGAAGAGGCAGGATCTGAAGTTTGATTTGACCAAGCTACCATACCGCTAAAGAGACAAGGTCCGAAGTTTGTAAGGTTGATCCAGCTACAACACTGAGGTGAAATCTGAAGTTTGATTTGACCAAGCTACCATACCACCGAGGAGATAAGGTTTGAAGTTTGTAAGGTTGATCCAGCTACAACACTGGCGAAGAGGCAGAATCTAAAGTTTCATTTGACCAAGCTACCATACCGCCGAGGAAACAAGGTCTGAAGTTTATAAGGTTGATCCAGCTACAACACTGACAAAGAGGCAGGATCTGAAGTTTTTATTTGACCAAGCTACCATATCGCCGAGGAGACAAGGTCTAAAGTTCGTAAGGTTGATCAAGCTACAACACTGACGAAAAGCTAAGATTTAAAGTTAAAAATTTTGATTTGATTCTTTTTACACCTTCGTATCAAGGAGGTTAGACTCTATCGAAGATTATATGTTTCTTCCTCTTGAGGATGCCAAACAATCTTCCTCTTTTTCTTGGGTTCCACTCTTTTATATCAAGGACGCTGAAACTTGGATAGAAGTGATCTTCTTCATTTTCTTTATTTCTAAGGCCTCAGTTTGGATTCGTACCTCAGACGTTTTCAAAAAGGTTCTTTTTAAGTTATTCGTGCTCTAGATATTTTCAAAAATGTATTTTTTCGAGAAGCCCTTTCAGGTCTTTGCCTTGATTTTTTGATTTCACATTGAGGGGTCAATCTTCTTGTGGTTCGGCTTCCTTCATGATTGAGGATTTGCCATATTTAATTTATTCTTGTTTTTATATATGGCAGAGTATATGCACTTGTTGATGAATGCACCCTATTTTTATAAGGTATGTGTTCAATTAACGTAAATGCTTGATGTAGAGATAAACGTCATGCAATGCATTTAACCATAGCTTGACTTTAAAAGAAATGCCTCGTGACTCTAGCTGGTCATATCAGGCCTTTTAGCATTATTCTCTTTATGCCCCATGTTATGTTCTGTTGACTGATAAAGTTAATCTTGTCGAACGATGCCCCAACCTCTCTCAGGTTTGTTTGTCCCTTTTAGAAATCATCTCTTCGGGCAAGTGTCAACTTTTGAGTGTCTTCTTTTCCTGACTCATGAGTTCTATTAAACTCACTCTTCTAATTTTGTGATGTAAAGTTGGATCTATCCACACCATCAACGGAGGGGTAAGATCGAATTTCAACACTCTGGACTCAGCCTTTTACCATCAACGGAATGACATAATTAGGTTTCAGCAATTTGGATCCTACTACGCCATCAACAGAGAAACATGATTGGATTTTAGCAATTTAGACGAAGTCACACCATCAACGGAGTGACATGATCGGGTAAATCAATCTTGATTTTTTTTATTTTTTTGTTTTATTGTGATTTTTTTATTTGATTTTGATATTTTTTTTCTTTTTGAATTTTTTCTTTTGGATTTTTTCTTTTCATTTTTTTCAACTACAAAATTGATAAAAAGGTAAACTTAAAAGTCAGTAAATTTTGACCAAGCTACCATACCACCGAGGAGACAAGGTTTGAAGTTTGTAAGGTTGATCCAGCTACACCACCGACGAAGAGGCTGGATCTGAAGTTCGATTTGACCAAGATACCATACCGTTGAGGAGACAAGGTCTGAAGTTTGTAAGATTGATCCAGCTACAACACTGGCGAAGAGGCAGGATCTGAAGTTTGATTTGACCAAGCTACCATACCGCTAAAGAGACAAGGTCTGAAGTTTGTAAGGTTGATCCAGCTACAACACTGAGGTGAAATCTGAAGTTTGATTTGACCAAGCTACCATACCACCGAGGAGATAAGGTTTGAAGTTTGTAAGGTTGATCCAGCTACAACACTGGCGAAGAGGCAGAATCTAAAGTTTCATTTGACCAAGCTACCATACCGCCGAGGAAACAAGGTCTGAAGTTTATAAGGTTGATCCAGCTACAACACTGACAAAGAGGCAGGATCTGAAGTTTTTATTTGACCAAGCTACCATATCGCCGAGGAGACAAGGTCTAAAGTTCGTAAGGTTGATCAAGCTACAACACTGACGAAAAGCTAAGATTTAAAGTTAAAAATTTTGATTTGATTCTTTTTACACCTTCGTATCAAGGAGGTTAGACTCTATCGAAGATTATATGTTTCTTCCTCTTGAGGATGCCAAACAATCTTCCTCTTTTTCTTGGGTTCCACTCTTTTATATCAAGGACGCTGAAACTTGGATAGAAGTGATCTTCTTCATTTTCTTTATTTCTAAGGCCTCAGTTTGGATTCGTACCTCAGACGTTTTCAAAAAGGTTCTTTTTAAGTTATTCGTGCTCTAGATATTTTCAAAAATGTATTTTTTCGAGAAGCCCTTTCAGGTCTTTGCCTTGATTTTTTGATTTCACATTGAGGGGTCAATCTTCTTGTGGTTCGGCTTCCTTCATGATTGAGGATTTGCCATATTTAATTTATTCTTGTTTTTATATATGGCAGAGTATATGCACTTGTTGATGAATGCACCCTATTTTTATAAGGTATGTGTTCAATTAACGTAAATGCTTGATGTAGAGATAAACGTCATGCAATGCATTTAACCATAGCTTGACTTTAAAAGAAATGCCTCGTGACTCTAGCTGGTCATATCAGGCCTTTTAGCATTATTCTCTTTATGCCCCATGTTATGTTCTGTTGACTGATAAAGTTAATCTTGTCGAACGATGCCCCAACCTCTCTCAGGTTTGTTTGTCCCTTTTAGAAATCATCTCTTCGGGCGAGTGTCAACTTTTGAGTGTCTTCTTTTCCTGACTCATGAGTTCTATTAAACTCACTCTTCTAATTTTGTGATGTTTGTGGACAACAATACCCACTAATGTTCATGTTCTTCGACCCAATATGTCGAGTTTGCCTTATTTTAGACATTTAGGGTGAGAAAGTTTTAAATGCAAAAACTTGTGAAGATGATTTTTTTATTTTCATTCATGCAAAAATCTTGTGCAGAGTTTAGAAGAAATAATCAAGTATTTCAAAATTGTGGAATTTTAAAAATCAAGATTGAGCACTCAAATATCAAGTGCAAAAAGTACTTTTTCTTCAAATTGACAATGAGCAACCCGAATGAAGCATATGTTTAGAGGATAGTAAGGGTTGCGGCAACACAAGCACATGTGAAGTCCTTTCTGGGCTATTAGGCTTCTAAGAGGAACATTTTCCATACTTAATTTCTACCCTATTTATGTGGCTCTCTTGATTTCACTAACTCACCATGCATCATCCTTCCCTCATTTGGTGTCGATCAGGCACTTGAATTTTGACTTTCTTTGAAGAAAGGTTTACCCTTATAGGCGGAATATAGTCTGAAGACAAAATTCAGACATCCATATATGATCAGAATGGTCTTTATAGGCTTGTAATGTAGGCTATGGCTCACGAGTATGAAAAAAAGATATACATGCCCAAATAAGTGTTTAAGGGTAATGAAACCATGGATTATTTATTCTTGGCGAACTCTCACTTTTGTATTTACAATTTGGATGTACTTTGATGAAAATGCTCTTTTTTCTTTCACTATTTGGATCGCTCTAGACTGCCCATTTTTGGGTTTTCACCCTAGAGTTCATCTCTTTCTTTTGTAGCTATAGGACATGTAGCCTTTAACCGATTTGTGTCTTGGCTTGACATTGATACGTTTCCATTTAAAAGTGATCAATCTGACAAAGTTGGTATCAGCTTCCAATTAAAACCTCATTCTTGTATTTCTTGATTTGGGTATGCTCGCATGGAGTAACCTTTTTCTTTCATTCCTTGGATCTCTCTAGACTTCCCATTTTTGGGTTTTCACCCTAGAGTTCATTTCCTTTCATATTCAGGAAAGTGTAGCCGTGGATTATTCTGCAATTTCGACTAGACATTGATTCTTGCCTCTGCTTGAGAGTAACCAATCCTTCAAGGCTCTTGCTTTTCCTTTATTGCACTTTTTGACTTAGCGTTTTCTCCCTTGATTGTTTAGCAATTTTCAACTTGATTTGGTCAGCTTCTTTGAGCATAAACTTTTCTTTCATTGGCCTATTCTAATGTTTCTCTGTCCCTTGCATTGAATGAATATGATCTCACTTTTTGCCCTAATTGAAGTGTTATCTGTGTAGCATGATCAAAATCGGGCAGCTTTTATTTGCAAACAAAATTTCTGCCTTCTTTACCCTCATTGTGGGGGTGGTCCTTGGTTTGGGTTTTATTAAAAAAATGATCATGCTCAAATGAGGACACCAATAGATATTTTCTTATTTGTGAAAGGAATTAAAGGAATGCCATCTGTCTTATTACAAATGGACATTTAAATAGTCTTCAGGGGGTAGAAGTTTAGGGTCAATGCTCGATTCAAGGACCTTAAACAACAAATGCATGAGAGGGGAATTCACTCGATGGAATCTGCCCATTTCTTGAACACTCGTTTTATTCCATCTATCTTCCTAAGTAGAACAGAAGATGTTCATATTTGTGGTATCCTTGCAACATTTGCTTTCTTTTAGACATAGGTTGTTCAAATTTGATCATTAGGTTTGAATAAAAGGTACTCTTGCAATTGAAATTCAAGGACCTGATAAAAATGATATGTACATAGTTTGGGAAAACAAAAACCAACTCATAGCAATGAATGAAATGTTTAAAGAATAAAAAATATGAATTGTTTGTCAAATAAGATATAAAATAAAGTTTATTTTATTAAAATAAGTAAACAATAGTTTTGAAAAAAGCTCCTCATTTTATTTTTCTCTTTACTCGTTCATTTTTTTTCATTTTTTTGAAGTAAACTAAACTCACACAGTGTGTGAAATATACAGACTTCTCTCGTTCTGAAGTTACAGCTAGTCCAAAAAGCTTGCCCTATTTTTTTTCCAACTTCTTTCTAGTGTGGACCTTTTCTTTTTCTCATTGCTTAGAAGGATTTGGTTATCTAATCCTAAAATGATGGGTTTAATTAGAACTAAGTCGGATGTCCCAGGGTAAATTACCACAATCGGTCTATGAATGCAAATTATGTAATGAACATGTTATGTTGCTGAAAGTGCAAAATACAATAAAGATGCAATGCTGAATGTAAATATGAATGCAGAAAAGAGGTTGATTCTGGAGTGAACATCTTAGAACAACTTTCATAAAAGATCATGTTACATCATATATTAGAGTTACAGATAATGTCGAGCTCTGGCACCTAGCTTCTGTGACTTCTCTAAGAGCCTAACCAACTTCTCGTTTTGTTCTGGGGGCTCATCGTTTTGACTCAATTCTGCCGCTGTATCAGCCAAGTTCGTCACCTGTCGGGCAACTATTTGTGTTTCAGCAATAATATCTTTCATGTAGTTGTTTTTTTCCTTTATCTTCTATGAAGACTCTTGAAGCTGAAGATACCACTTCTCATTATTTTCTTTCAAGGCTTTCTTGAGACCATCCACAAGATCTTTGTAAATCATTAGAATGTCGTTACGCTCATCCACTTACTTCTTTAGCCTTTGAACTTCAGCTTGACTATCATTTAATTCAGCAACGATGTCTCCGCACAAACGTATACACATGTTCAAGGCCTTAATCTTGGCTTGACTACTCCTCAAGTCTTCCTTGAGGGCAAGGTATTGATTGTCCATTGCTTGTAGATTACAAGTCAAGGTACTAGCTCGTTCTTCATTGGCCTTATAACTCTTTTCCCAAAATTCGAAATCTCTTTTCAAGTCTTTAATTCATTTTTTCCATTGATCAGGAGTGTCTCCCAAACCAACATTTTTAAAAGTCAAACGAAGCTCTTCAGTTCATTTTTCAGACGATCCATTTCTTTCTTCGACCCACTAGCTTGAGCGTCACGCCTCAAATGGCTCTTTTCATCTTCTTCAATTTTATACTCCTTTGGCTCCATAACTGATGGGTGAACGATAGTTGAACCATATTGATTTTCTTTCTCAAATTTCCACATGTTGCACTCCAGGAGGTTCTGAACTCGACGCTTGAAGGTGCTACAGTTTTCAATTGAATGTCCCCTAATTCTAGCATGATACTCACAACGAGCTTCGACATTATACCATTTAGGGTATGTAGGTTTTATAGGTGTGAGGTGACATGGGACCACCAACTGTGCCTCCAACAATTGCAGATATAGCTCTCCATACGAGATGGGTATAGGATCGAAGGGACCATTAGTTCTTGGATTTTGGACGCTAGTTGACGATGACTCGAAAAACTGAACACTAGAATTTGAACTTTGTCCTGGGTACTGGATTATGAGTGTTGGAAATTGGCTCTTCTTCGTATGCTCTGGTGTACTAGTATGGTTAGGCTTTTGGAAGCTTTGGGGATTCCTTCTTCAAAACTCAGTAGCCCTTATTTGACAAGGCTTATGAATTTGTTCCTTAGAGCTCCGCAATTTTCAGTAGTATGACTCGTACCTTCTAAATGATAGTTACACCTAGCCTTGTTTTCATACCCTTTAGGGAAATGAGGCTCTTTTGGCTTGGATTGGATTGGAGTCACGAGACCTTTCTTGACCAGTATCGGGAGTAGATCTGTGTATGTCATCGGAATTTGAAATGCATTCTTTTTATCTTTCTCTTCTCTGGCTTTTCTTTGGCTCACCTCCACTTATTTTGAAATTAAAGCCTTTGCATATTCGGGTGTCCTATTGATGTCGATCACAACGGTGCACCGACCTTTGGGTTTACTAGAATTATCTTGTTCAGATATAAGGTCTTGATTGGTGGCCATCATAATTTGGCTTTTATTCAGTTTATCATTCTCTCCTTGTACATCAGACTTTTCCTTTTTTGCCACATCAGTCATCATACTCATCATTTCAGTCATCTGTCTTTTCAACTGTTGAACCTCACTAATCTCGGTATTGGTTTTGGCATAATCTGGTACGTCTAACATGTGAATTTCGAAATAAAGACTTCTCATCTCTTCTGGCGTCTCTTCAAGGAACTGCCCTATATATGTGGTCTTGTCTATATGATCACTTGGCTTTTTCATTATGAAAGCCTTCGTAATCGTAGATCACTCGTGAATCAACACCTTTTTATGCCATGCATATGCAAAAAAACAAAAACATAGAAAATAGAAAATTGGCCAGTACACGTTTAATAAAAATAAAAACAAGAATAAGTATGCAAGTACTAAAGAGTAAATTTGTACAACCTACCCGAGCATGATTTTCTATCGGGCATAATAAACAGAGTCCTACCCGACATGATTTCTACCCGGCATGCTTTTATTTGCAAAAAGATCTTACCCGGCATGATATCTACCCGACATATTATTATTCACAAAAAGAAAGATCTTATCCGACATGATTTTCTACCCGTCATATTATTCATGAAATAAATCTAAAGGGTAGACAAAGGTTAGAAGCGTTTCTCCTTTGAACTTTTAATGGGTTCCATTTCTAAAGCAAGGCTCTTATGGTCCCTTACATATGGTTCGGTTCTAGGGAAGGGTACCCGAATTGTCCTCGTTATCCCTTACTAAAGGTAGCAAGGCCCCCGATCCTCACCCATTATAAGTTTCAAATGGACCAAGTTCAATTCAGTGGGATACATCCCTTATGCCTATACGAAGGTAACCCACATGAAAGCATAAGAAATATACCCCGAAAGCGATTCACTAACCTATACGGTGGTAACCCACACGAAGGTAGTATCACACTTTCACTTAAAAAAGGACGGAGCTCGGGTAGAAAGCTTATGGAATGCAATGCAAGTGCACAGTGTGTGAGGAGAAACTCCCGAACCTTTTGACACCTTATTTCTATGTTCACTTATACTAAACAGTAAAAGTAAAGCAATTATATTTACATAAAATAAAATGCATATCTTATTAACAAAAGACATAATCATATTTTAAATTAAAAACGAATTTGTCAATTTCCAACGACCAAAACTAAAAGATAATAAACTTGTGGCTTGACTCTCTTTTATTTTAAAAGCTTCCCAGCAGAGTCGCCACTTGTAATCACTCAAATTCGTCCGACGCTCTTTTTTGGTTTTAAAATTTCTTTTTTGTTATTTAATTTGTTTGGAAAACCCCTGCACATTTTTGAAATTAAAAAATATAGAGTCACCACCGATCATTTTAAAAAAGGTAGACCGGACTCCAAAATAAAAATTAAAATCAAAGACTCAAAAAATTCGGGACCGGGAGTCGGTTACGGATGGGGAAGGATTAGCACCCACACACCGCCCAAAATTGGTACCTAGCCGATTATTTATTGTCTTAGTATTGGAAATTATGAATTCGAATAAAATTTAAAATATGATTCTCAAATGCATGAAAATGTTCTAAATAGTTAAAGAAACGTTCCGTTATTTAGAATAATCGAGAAGTTCACATCCCTATACGCCAGAGAAATGATTTATAGATTTTCTAAATAAAAGAAAATTCACTTAAATATTATGGCCTAAAATGTTAAAGGATATTAGTTTATTTAGGGACATCGAGAAAGTCACATCCCTATACGCCCGAGACACGAGTTCTTGAATTCCTTAAATAAAAGAATATTACCTTAATTCTAAGCATATGTAACACCCCAAAAATCCCCCAATTCGAAAAACCCTAATTGTTAAAATCCCTAAATTAGAAACCCTAACAATTAGGAATTTATGAGGTGAAACCCTAATTTGATTAAGGGATTAAAATTGAATAAATTCAGAATGGTGGGGCTTATTTCAGATTTTTAGGGACCCTTGTGTGTAAAACGTGTAAAGTTTAAGTGGTGTTCTGCAAATCCTTAATCTTCTCGGTGGCTTTTTGTGTAATTTAGCCTTTTTATCATGATTTTTAACTCCTTTTTCAGCCCAAAACACCCTTTCAGCTCCCAATTGCATTTGTTCAGCCGCATTTCCCCTTCCTCTCTCTGGTTTTCTTTCTCTCCTTTCCCCTATCCCTTTTGCTTCTCCGTTGAGCCTCCGACCGCCGTCCGTGAAGAGCACCGCCGCCACCGTTGACATCCTCGCCTCCTTGCGACCAAAACCCGGTGAGCCATTCGTCGTGTCTCTGCGCCGTCTGTCGTGGGGGTCGAGTTGTAGGTTCGACGAAAACCCTACGTTTCTCTTTTGTTTCCACCGTTCCCGAGTGCCACCGCTGTTGTGCGTCACCGCCCTCGTCGTTTTGTCATCGTTATTTGTTGAACCTTGTCTTGTCGCCGCCGTTGTCTCCACCGTGGCTTAATCTTGCTCGAAGTTGGGTAAGCTTCAATGTTCATCTTTGGTTTGTTTTGGTCACCTGAGTTTTGGTTATTTACTTTGGAGTTCTTGTTGTTTGGCCAGATTGGCCATTAAGGGCCATGTTCAGCGTTGTCGGCGAGCCGTGCCGCCTCGGTTCTACGTGAGTTGATCTGTCGCTGCCGTTAAAAATCTTCTCCGTGGCTGCCGCCGTTTTGAGTGTTTGGGAAAACCCAATCTTCAGATAAGATGTAAAGGGGAAAAAGGTTTGGGCTTGGTGTTGGCTTGCGCGTGTGAGAGTGGAATGGATGATGGGCTGTGAGTGTGGGTATGTTTGGGCTTGCTGAGTTGGCCCGTGTGTGTGTGGGTGTTTGGTTGCTGGATTGTGTGGGTGTGAGGGTGCGTTTGGGCTTCCGTGGGTTTTGCATGTGTGTGTGAGTGGTATGGGAAATGGGTTGTGTGCATGGGAGACGAGTTTGGGCTTGTTCGGTTGTGTGTGTGAGTGGTATGGTTTTGGGCTTGTTGTGTGGGGTTGGTTTGAGCCAAATGGTGAGGCCCAGGAAAGTGTTGGATCAAGAAAAGCCCGAACCCGTGTGAGATAGGCCTGGTCCGTGAACCTAGTGAACCGGATGGGTGAACCGAACCAGCTTGTTATGAACTGGATCGGACCTTGTGACCCGAACCAGTTGAGGATCGAACCGACTGAACCGATTTTGAGTTTGGACTGTGTTGACTTGACCAGACACTGACCTTACTGTTGACCGGATCTGACCTGATCCGTTGACCTTGATGACGTCAGTGTTGACCAGTCAAGTCAGAGTTGACTTTGATCAGTTTGACCTTTTGGATCTTTGACTAGAGTTGACCGTTGACTTTTGTCTTTGACCAGAGTTGGCCGTTAACCTTGACCAGAGTTGACCAATTTGACCTATGACTTTTGACCAATGTTGACTGTTTTGGAAAACTTTTATCTTGACTTTGTTCGACGTTCTCAGTCCGAATTCGCTGCTAGTTTTGTCAAATTCAATCCCGAAAGCTTTGTTTTGCTAATTTTGATTATTTTGTACCTTAGTAATTTTAGAAGAGTTGAGTATCGGATTAACCCGAATTATCCTCGTGTTCAGGTATTGTCTCTGAGGCTGACGAGTTACCACCTTATTTTGTTCAGACCGACCGTGTACGTTCTTTGAGGCCTTTACGTGAGTATGCCTTCGGTTTCGTTCTTATGTTAGTTCGTGGCTTAGTTTTAGTAAAAATTATTAATGTAGTGATTTTACCTCTTAGGTTCTAATTCGGCTAGAACTGAGCGTGAGGTGCGTTCTTCTCGGCATTAGAGTTATTGCTTGCTAAGGTGTGTTCTCTTCATGTGCCACATATTTGTGTGTTTCTGACTGTGCTTAGTTATTTGAATTGTGATTTGAGACTGTTTGAAACATCATGCACTGCATATTAAATTGTGTTTTTAAATCAAGCATCGGATTTTCGGAACTGAAACACTCGTAAGAGTTCAGATTTATGGTTTTTAAATTATATCATTGTGTCATGGGATCGAATCTGTGTTCGAAAAAAAAGCGAGGGAAACCTCCACTCTGGTGAGAGAAATCTCCACTCTGGCGAGGGCAATCCTCCACTCTGTATGATATCGGATAGTCATGTATTGAGTCATGCATCGAAAATCATATCATTATGATTTGAATTTATCGGATTTGTTGTGTTTTCAGAAAAGAAATTATCAGAAAATAAAATACTATTTTATTTTTGTGATTGTTTGCACTGTAGAGACACACTAAGCTCTTTAGCTTACTCCCCATAGTTTTCTTTCTTTCAGATACTCAGACTGATTAGGCGACTCGGTACTGGGAGCTTCTCGTATTTTTACTCGGATATTTACTCATCAGTATGAACTGTTTTATTTAAACTTTCAGATTGATATTTTATATTTTGGGACATCTATGTAATCAGACTTTGGACATTATATTGTAATCACTCATTTTCACTTGTAAATATATTGCATGTATATTTTATTATATGAATGTTACTAATATAAGGTGATGTGTGCATGTATAAGCTATGTATACGTATTAGGGGTGTATGTATGTATGTCGCGTATGTATCTAGGGTATAAGCGTATATAGATGTCATGTTAATTATACGTATGATTATACGTACGTATACTAGAATATTATATTAATTAATGATCGTATAATATAAGTATATATTTTCGTATGTATTCTTTATTATAAGTATACTATTATTATTATTGGGCTAGTAAAATGAAAAATTAAATATATATTAAACCCAAATAAATAAAATCCAAGTCCAATTACAAATCCAATTACAAGGCCCGTTTGGCCCAAATCTGAATCCTATCTATTACAATGTGCGGAGTAGCGTGGGCGTTGGATCAAGATCGATCCAACGGCCACGATGCAATGGAAGTCAAAAATATCTGTCAGGCGCGTGCTCCACACGTATGGACCGTTCGAGTGCCACGCGCGCGTGTGGATCACACGCGAACGCTTTAATATCCCACGCGCGCGTAAGATCCACGCGTTCTGACTCCTCGACTGCGGAGCTCCACGTGGCGAAATCTCAAGCCGTCTCATCAGATCGAGGCTTCATCCAGGCCGATCGTTCTTCAAGCCATCTCGACCGTTAGATCAAATCTGATCTAACGGCCGAAAATGCGTCTGGCCTCTGGCAGAGTAGCCACACCGCCACCGCGCCGATATTCAGTCCCCGCGTTCAGATTATGCCAAAGACAACAAGCAAATGTCAGATCTGGAAAAGAAGATACAAGTTGCAACCAAAATACAGAGGCAGTGATATATATGAAACGGGGCTGTTGTAACGGGATAATTTTTTAGCGAGCAAAAAAAAGATTAGCAAAAAAATAGAGAGGGTAGTAACAAAAAAACAGAGAGCTTGTAAAACCAAAAAATTTGTAACCAGTCAAGATAATCAAAAAGGCAGTCCAGTGGTAATTTTTTTTTGTCTCTTTTTCTTACATGTTTTCTTTGCATGCATATACGAAACACAAAAAGAAATAAAAAAAAAGAAACAAGTAAAGAAGTCTTACTTACGTTTATGCAGGGGTCTTCCTTCCTCTCGTGACAAGCCTTTCGGCTCCTACAAGCCATATCTGGTGAACAAAAGGGAGGGGAAGACCCCTTGTGGTTTCGTTTTGGTCTAAAAAATATATTTTTGGGTTCGTATTTCTTAGATCTAGGGTAAATAAAAGGGGATCCTCCGAATCCAACCACAGATTCATGTTGAGGACGACAAGGGGAATGTTTTGGTGTATTTTGGGAGCCGACCGGCGCCGGTTAGCGGCGGCCGGCGGCTAAAATCTGGCGGCCGCCGGATTCGGGTTTCTCAAGAACACTTGAGAGAAAAAGATGAACATGGGTTATTTGGAAACTGAAGAATGAAACGAAAATGGAGAAAATTTGGTTTCGGTCTGAAAATAGCCCTTATATAGGTGTTATTATTTTACCAAATGGGTAAATTACACACTTAATCCCACCGCGCGTTTTCAATATTTTCATTTTTGTCTTGCCGCATGGTATAATCACACCCCAGTCCCCGAGTTTTCAAAAAGTCACAATTTAGTCACTAAATTACACCGAATCGGTTTACGAATGGTAAAATTACGCCTTTAACCATCCCGCGTTTTTGGATTTTTCACTTTGGGTCCGCCTTGGTATAATTACAATCCACAGGTCCTTTTAGGTTTTGTCTGCTTTTGCAATTTCGTCCCTAAATTACATATTATTGTTCTTTAATTTCCGCCACCGATTTTCGTTTTCCTTTCATTTCATCCTGTTTTTTCTTTGTAAATATTATTGTTCGTATTATCATCGTATATGTTGATATTATTTTATTTTATGTCTCCCGTATATGACTTTCGTTTATGTTTACATACATATATATATGTGTCAAGTATGATATTCGTTTTATCCGTTTATTCACATCAAGCATGTTATGTTTTAATTGGTTCGTACATGGCGTATTTTGTATTTTATATGTATGTGTTTCCTTGTTTTTTAGGGGGTTACATGTTAGTGTATTTACCCTTTTTGTACGACAACTGGACCCGTATATGTTAAAATATGTTTTATTACTAGTATGCATGTCCTTTTTTTTACTTGTTTGTATATATGTACTTATTCCTGCCTCGTTATTTTGACATATGATAGTTGTTTTATCTATTATTTAGAATAATATGTATATAAATACATGTTTTAGTCTAAAATATCGTTCATGTTAAATTAGTATTATGGTATATCAATATTTATTATATTTAAATGTTTTGTCATGTTTTACATTTTTGCCACTAAGATTGTATATCGAGATATAACTTGTTAATGCGGAGTCCTTTTATCCGAGCGTAAACGGGGCCAGTATCAAGCGTAGTGATAGTGGTTGGGCGTTTATTCTCGGATAACGGACCCTTAAAAAAATATATTCGCAATTATGACCGAAATTTAAAATAATCGTCACTCTAATCCGGAAAATCCAATATTAATAAAGCGGTAATTATTAAAGTACCAATTTTTGGGCGGTGTGGGGGTGCTAATCCTTCCCCATCCGTAACCGACTCCCGAACCCCTGTCTTTTTGAATCTCTGGTTTTGTGGTGTCCGGCCTACCTAAGTGGCCGGTGGCGACTCCATTTTTTATGAGGTTTTTTTTGTAAACCCCACGGAATAAATATTTTATATCCCAACACCTTTCAAAAACATCCTTTCAAAAATCCTCGTTTTTATTTAGCGAGACCTTCGCTACAGATGGCGACTCCGCTGGGGACATTTTTGTTTTTCAAAAACAAATGAGAGTCAAGCTTTTAAAATAATTACCGCTTTACTAATATTGGAAATTCCGGATTAAAGTAACTATTAAATTAACATTCGGTCATAATTGCGCGTTTAACGCATTTAAAATATGGCATATAAACCCGTCTTTTTAAGTGGGGGGAAAACGCTAATGCTTTCGTGGAGATATCGTTCTCCCGTATGGGCCTAGCAAGTACCTTCGGGGCTCGAGTACCTTATGCTTTCGTAAGGATATCGTTCCTTCGTACGGGCATAAGCGAATGGGTCCCCCTGAATTGAACCCGGTTGAAAGGAGCCTATAATGGGTGATGATCGGGGGCCTTGCTACTCTTAGTAGAGGACAGCAAGGACAATTCGGGTACCTCCTAGCACCAACACTGCATATAGAGAACATAGAAACCTACCCTGTTAGAGCCATACGGATAACCTTAGGTTTTAGACGGGATAAATAGGGTTGTTTTGTGTGTTTATTTCTGTTTAATTTTGTCATTTTATTTATATATTTATCAATTTTATCTGGTACTGACTTGTTTTCTTTTCGCTTTTGTTCTTTTTCTCATACATCATTGCATTTGCATCGCATAAAGGTACTGGATCAAGTGGTTTGCCTGATCAGAAAGTCTTTCACCATGGAAAAAAGGTGTTTTAGGAAAGAAGAGCTTAATTTGTCAGTCAGGCATTGGTCAGAGGTCAACCAGAAAATCCAAGGGGACAGTCTGCCTAACGAACGCGTAATAGCTGGATACACCTATGTGAGTCTCCAACAGAGCGACTTGTGGGATCTTCAAAGCATTTGGGAAAGATGGGACCGAAGACTACAAGACTTATTTAGCGATAGTTATGGCGACATCGCGCAGCTATTATATGTTCGGATTAACCAGCCCCTACTCCGAGCTATAGTCCGATTCTGAATCGGCTTTTTGTCGCTTCACCTTCAATGGGCAGGACATGATGCCTACGGTAGAAGAGTACACTGCTTTACTTAACCAGAAAAATATTCAGGAAGATTGGATCTACGCGAAGCCTCCAAGGAATCAGAATTACACTGCTAAACTCAAGACCTTTGCAGGAATGAGTGACGATTGGGTTAGTGGCCTCCTTCAAATCCGAGGAGATAATACAGTCTTTGCATGGGAAAGTATTTGGGACATCATATCAACACATCCAGACGAGGCAAAGAAAATGGACTTATTTGCTTTAGGAATATATGGCTTGGTGATCTTTCCCAGAGTACTCGGGAACATTGATATAGCCATCCTGGATTTGTTTGAGCGGGTGAAACGGAGAGCAAACCCGGTACCAGCAATCTTGGTCGAGACTTTCATTTCCTTAAACGCTAGCCGGAAACATGAAGAAGGACGTTTTCGAGGCTGCGCACAGCTATTACAAGTATGGATCCAGAGTCACATGTGGAAGACGCCGACGCTGGTCCTCTGCCGGGATATCCTTCCAAGGTTTTTCGCCTTTACGAGAATACTTAGCAAAGGAATGGCGAGAAGATTTGAAAACAAAAATGTGGACCAGATTTCTTGAGAACATTCAAGATGAAGACATAGCATGGAGGGTCTCATGGCTCGGTAAAGTTAATTATTTTCTATCTGATTGTGGCGACTTCAATCAAGCTAATGATGTTAGGATTACATGGAGGGATCGCTTGTGCTCCACTTTTAGTTTCTCGACAGTTCGGATCACGACAATTCATTCCCAATACCGCCGGATTAAGTCAAACTGAATTTCTTTTCAAAGGAGAGTTCAAAGGAAAAATTCAGACCGTCATGAGGGCCTGGGATCATTGTTATCGGATCAGGGTGGAAGGAGATACCAAGCACATGACTACCCCAGATTACGATCTTTGGAGACGTTTGAGGGTCAATAATGCGATTCCTGAATCTGATCAAGGACCAACAGTGTCACTCGAAGAGCTTACAAGGGTGGTACCATCCGAAGCCGATATCTTAAGGAGTGAACTCGAGGAAGTTAAAAAGAAAATGGACATTCAACAGACCCAACATGCGAGTGAACTCTATAAGGCAAGCCTAGAAGTTGACGAGCGGGACGGGATCATCAGGCAATTGAAGAAATTGAATGCAGATTTAAGTGACAAAAATACTCTTTATCAAAAAGATGCCCTCCTATTACAGACAAAAATACAAAAGGCCGGCCGGAGTCAGTTCATAGCTGTGGAAAGAGAAAGAATGAACGGCATCCGTTTGGTGGAAGAAGAGCGAGAAATTAACAAAAGAGCAATCGAAAAAGAGATTGAAAGCTGCCGTTTGGCTATGGAAGAAGAAAAACGGTCCGCCAAGAAGGCCATTGATCAAGAGAGAGAAAGATTCAGACAAGAAATCAGCAAGGGGAAACAAGCTCTCCATCATGAGAGAGAAAGTGTCGCCGTATGGAAAAGAAAATCCATGAATAGCCGAAACAGACTGTTAGAAATGCAAAAACTGTACGATGACACTATTCAAAGTTTGGGGCAAAGCCAAAGTCAAAATGATGAATTAAAAGAAAAGATGGCAGAAGCCGAACACTCACTTCGAATGTACTGCCACAGGAATAACTTCGCTAAGCTACAAGAAAGAGAACGCGAAGTGGGTGTGTTACAAGCACGAATCGGGTCCCTCGAAGCAGTTGTGGAGGATTACAAGGAAAGAATTAATGTGTTCGAGGAAGCTGCAGCCGGAGGGGACACATATTGGCAGAAGAGATTACGCGACGCTGCTCGAATGGTACAGGACAGAGACCAGTACTACGCAAATCTAATGGTGGACATACAACGAGTCGCCAGACACGTAAATGATTTAGCTGTCGAGGCTGAGACACTCCGACCTTTTATAGCCCCGGGAATGGAAGAAGCTCCTAGGTTCCTCAAGCTGCTCAAGGCAATTGGAAAGTTAGGGGATAGAGCTAGAGTCTATCTATAGGACTCTGTGTTATAATTAGATCTTTTGTACTAGGGATCTTTACTTTGTAACACGAATTTTGTTGTAATCAAGACCCTTTAATTCCCGTAAAAGTAATTCAAAAGGGTGATTACCAGTGGAACGAAGACCTTGTCTGCATGCATTCTTGCATTTGCATCATAACATTTGCATCATTGTACATGCATTTATTTTTTACAACCATATTAACAATATGAATATTGTGGCATTGTATGTAGCTAACCCGCAATCATTCATCACCTATACTTTACCCTACTACAAAGAAAGCTCATGGAAGAAAGAATAATCAGTCTAGAAAGAGGCCAAAGGGAGCTTGAGACAAGGCTTGAAGAGGCCCGAGAGAAGCCTTAGTGATCAGATTGCACACCACAAACATCAATAGTATCGACATAACGGCTTCACTGGCAAAAAGTCTTGGAAAACGAGTAGAGGGAGAAAATATCCTCGAGCCGAAGGTACCCGCTCACTACAAGGTTCAACCAACTGCACCAAACCAGGCTAGGAAGGTGTATATTGACCCTACAGAATGTCTTCCAAATTTCAAGTAGGGGCACACGAGACTCAACCTCTTGATACTCAAGCACTTTATGAAGAAGAAGTGCGAGACCTAAACATGGTCGAAAAGATCAGGAATGAGGTAGAAAGAAAGTGGGAAGAAATATTTCGCCTCATGAAAGAAAAATTTAAAGCGTTACAATCAAATGAAGAATCGAGAAACGACGCTAGTGACCTAAGTCCGTGTCCGATCTTGTCTTGCCGCCAAAAATTCAAAACGCCGAGTTCGATAAATATGACGGAACCACATGTCCTTCTACACACATAACGATGTATTGCGAGAAAAATGGCGGCTTACCATAAAGATGAAAAGCTACTGATCCACTTGTTTCGGGATAGTCTAACCGGAGCGGCGTTACGTTGGTATACTCGGTTAAGCAAAGCGAATGTCAAGACACGGAAAGATTTGTCTAAAGCATTTTCCGAGCAATACAAACATGTAAATGTACATGATCCCTAGCGAGAATCATGTTAGAAAATATGGGGCGAAGTCCAATGAAAGCTTGCGACAATATGCCTAAAGGTGGAGAGAAGTGGCGCCCAAATCCAGCCACCTATCCCCCGAGCATGAAATCACGCCATTATTTGTCAACACTCGAAAGGGGCACTCTTTGACTGCCTCATTAATAACACAACACAAGTGTTTTCGCCGATTTGATCAGACCGGGAGTCTCTCGAATTGGCAATTAAGAGCGGCGAAATTGATGGTGGGGAAGGGTCTCAAAGTATAACAAGAGAAATGAAGTAAACACCACCAGCACCTATACACCCCAAGAACTTCACAGTCTCACAGCCCCAAGCACTGTGGGAAAAACGCAAAATTCGAATCAAAGAGATGAGAGAGTCACGAGAAAAGGATAAAGAGAGGAGAACTTTCACTCCCCTACCTGTTTCATACTCGAGCTTTATTCCCGTTGTATGAAGCGGACTTGGTCCGACCATACATCGTTAATCCTGTCAATCCACCCTTCCCGCCTTGGTATAATCCAAGCGCACATTGCGACTATCACGGCGGTACCCGAGATCCCACCGAGAACCGCCTTGCCTTCAAAAAAAAAATGCGAACTTAATCGATTCTCGGGATATTGAAATTTGAAGAACCAAGTGTAGCCAACAACCCGCTACCTAATCATGGGAACAGAGGGGGTAAACGTCATAGAAGAATGCTTTACCGGAGGATAAAAGATGACGTGTCGAAGTCAAGTCTCCTTTACGGTGGGTATTTCAACAATTATGCATGGCCCGTGTGATCAACAAAGGCATGATAATAAGGAAGAAAGAATGTGGAAAGTATTGCGAATTCCATCAGACTGAAGGGCACGATATCCAAGAATGTGAAGAGTTCAGGAAATTGGTGCAGAAGTTGATGAATGAAAAACAAATTGAATTCTTTGAGGAACCCATGGGGAAGGGATCAGACGTGCACATGACAGATAGCCCCAAAACTAGATACGGGAATGATAGACCTTTTATCATCTCTCCCAGGATAGGGAATGCAGGTGTCTCCCAAGGAGAAACCAGCAAAATAAATCCCAAGATCATCATTTCAGCACCATCTCCATTCCCATTCAAAGACATGCGACAAATTCCCTGGAATTATGCCGCGAATGTGACCATGCCAGAAAAATCAGAACGCGAACAGGTAAAAGAGTCTACGCTGGAAAACCAACAAAGCCAGAACAATGTGAATGTTGGTGAAGCAGGCCATTTCACAAGGAGCGGCCGATGTTATTCCTCCGAGGCTTTGAGAGCAGCTGAAAAGGATAGGGGAAGAATACAGCAGTCAGCCCTACGCAGATATTTGGAGAAGAACCTCCCCAAAAGATAAATGAACCGGTAACTGAGGCCCAGGCCAAAGAATTTCTAAAGTTCTTGAGACATAGCGAGTACAGCGTAGTGGAACAACTACGGAAACAACCGCCAGATCACAAAGTCTTTGGAATTGCTCTTGAGTTCGTGAGAAGCATCGGAGACGCTATTAAAAGTGCTGAATCAAACTTTTGTGCCCCGGACATTTCAGAATAAACCTGGACATGATAGTGGGGCATATTATCGCTTATAATCATATCACATTCGGTGATGATGAGATCCCGAGGAGGAATGGGGTCTACCAAAGCCCTTAACATCACTACCCACTACAAAAGGGTATGTATTACGAGCGTCTTGATCGACAACGGGTCAGCATTGAATGTCTTACCTATGGTAACCACGCAAAAATTGCCAATAGATGGTTCGCACCAAAAGCCTTGCTACAACTCGGTAAGAGCCTTTGATGGTACGCAAAAAGGAACAATGGGGAAAATTGAGGTGCCCCTATTGATCGGACCAACCAATATGTGATTGATTTTGTGGTGATGGACATAAAACCATCTTACACCGCTTATTGGGAAGACCTTGGATCCACTCGCAGAGTTGTCCCATCATCATTGCATCGAAAATTAAAATTTGTAGTTGAAGGCAAATTGGTCACCGTAGAAAGCGGATCATGAATTTGTTGCTTCCGTGACATCGACACCCCCTACATTCAAAATGATGAAGATCTTTGCGAAATGCTCGTTCCGAGCATTAGAACTAGTAAATGCCACATTCGTCTCGGAAGGAAGCCGGATCCCTTACCCCAGGTTATCTAATTGTACCAAGATGACCGTCGCAGAAAACTCGGGCCGAGGAGCCAAAATAGGAAAAGGGTGGGGAAGAAATTACAAGGAAACCCGAGACCCAAGAATATCATAACCAAGAAGGATCGTTTGGGCTGGGTTATCAACCAAGTGTCCAATGAAGAAAAAGAGGAATATAAGAGAAAGGAGGAGCAAAGAAAAGCCGGATCTAAAGGATAAGACATTCCGTGGAGGTCGATGTCCTTTCCTAGTTTGAAAGCCACTTTCATCTCCGGAGGGTTCTACCAGCCAGTCAAGATATTGGAGAGGCAATGAAAAATGATGAACTTAACTGAAGAAGGAAATACTCAAAGAAATCATTTGAGGGGATGTACATCAACATGATAGCTGAAAAAGGACCGCGGTAGCAAAATGTTGACCAACATCCGCCTTGCCATCCCGGGAGACACTCGATAACCGGAGCTGCATTGATCTACCTGTAGTTTTTAGAATAGATCGAGTAATGCTCCGAATCAACCTTTTGTTTTTGCCCATAGACAATGGGGATCTCTTGTACGGGCACCTATGTTAACTTTTTGATTGAAATGAAAATATCCCCACTTTCTTAAAAATGACCAAAGTCTCATTTATTCCATTCATGCATTCTTCATATTCATTCCCTTCATGTAAAACCGTCTCTTTCCCAATACAATTCATTCTCATTTAATGCAGTCGCTCATGATTGACGATATGAATGATACTGGATCCAATCTGAGTAAATTTGAATGCCCGAGGTCTCGGAGGAAATTGAGGAAGGATATGATGAAATAGAAATTGAGGTCCCTAAGAGTTAAAGAGAATGGTGGACGACGAAGAAAGATGATTATGCCCCACCAAGAAAAAAAAAAATGAAATTGTCAACTTGGGGACTGAAGAAGCGAAAAAGAAATAAAAATAGGAACAACTATTTCCTCAAAAACCAAACATGAACCCGATAGCCCCGCTTGAGAATTCAAGGATGTCTTCGCTGGACTTATCAAGATATGCCGGATTGAATACCGACATAGTGATGCATAAATTGCCAACAAAATCGGAGTGCAAACCAAGATGAAAAAAAACTTCGGAGAATGTGGCCAGAGATGTTGTTAAAAATCCGAGAAGAAGTGAAAAAGCAATTTGATGCTGGATTCTTGGAGGTAGCCAAATACCCCGAGTGGGTTGCAAACATTGTACCAGTACCGAAGAAAGACGGGAAAGTTCGTATGTGTGTAGATTACAGGGATCTAAATCGAGCTAGCCCAAAAGACAACTTCCCTTTGCCACATATTGACACGCTGGTTGACAACACCGCAGGACATTCATGGTTTTCCTTCATGGACGGCTTCTCAGGATACAACCAGATAAAGATGGATCCTAGCGACATGGAGAAAACCACATTCATAACCATGTGGGGCACTTTTTGTTATCAAGTGATGCCGTTTGGGCTAAAGAACGCAGGGGCAACATACCAAAGAGCAATGGTGACTCTTTTCCATGACATGATGCACAAAGAAATAGAAGTATACGTGGACGATATGATTGCCAAGTCTCGAGCAGAGGAAGAGCACCTACAGAACTGAGAAAACTATTCCAAAGACTATGGAAGTACCAACCGAGGCTCAATCACGCCAAGTGTACCTTTGCCGTTACTTCGGAAAACTCCTAGGGTTCGTAGTAAGCGAAAGAGGATTGAGATTGATCCCGATAAAGTGAAAGCCATCCAGGACCTTTCACCACCCCGCACGCAAAAAAAGAAGTTCGCGGTTTCTGGGGGAGGCTGAATTATATCTCTCGTTTCATTTCCCAATTAACCAATCAATGCGACCCGGTCTTGAGACTTCTTAGAAAGAATAATCTGGCGTGTGGGATGAAGAATGTCAAAAAGCCCTAGAAAAGATCAAAAAGTACACGAAAAATGCTCCAATTTTAGTCGCACCAGCATCTCTGTCGACCACTAATTCTCTATTTAACAATCTCTTCGAGAATTCAATGGGATGTGTCTTTGGGGCAACACGATGAGTCAAGAAAAAGGAGCAGCCATCTATTACCTAAGCGAAATTCAATGATTGCGAAACACGGTACCGCCAAGATCTGAAAGTGTGTTGTGCTCTAGCTTGGGCTACCAAGCGGCTCGATATATGTTATACCATACTACCATGTTGATATCCAAGCTAGACCCATTAAAGTTCTTAATGGAAGCGCCCGGCACTAACGGGAAGGATGGCCCGATGGCGGATGCTCTTATCCGAATTTGACATCGTATATGTTAATCGAAAGTCAGAAAGGGAGTGCCGTAGCGGATTTCTGGCTAGTCGTGGCTTTGGATGACTATGAGGCATTGAACTTTAGTTTCCCGGATGAAGACTTGATGTGCATCACAACCGAAGAAGAGGTTTCAGATGATATGTCATGGAAACTTTCCAAGGCCTTAACTAACACAATGCCCATCTAAACTAGACTGAGGCCCAAAACAGAAATCTAAGTAAACAAACTAATCCCCAAAACACCAAGAGGCCAAAAGCTTCTAAACTAAACACGAAACTTATAAGCTAAATGTATTTAGTATATATTCTATACCAAAAACATATTATATGTATTTAACTTTTTATATTATATATATTATAAAAACTATGTATTATATGCTTCATAAAAAACCTTATATGATATATATTATAACAGAAAGAACTTATCGATATATATAAAAAAAAACTATGTATTATATATATATATATATATATTAAAAACTATATATTATATACCATATATATTCATAAAACATTTAATATATATTATATATATTGTGCACCAATAACAATGTGTATGTGTTGAATATATATGTATATATATAAAAAAACAACATAATAAAACATAACATAACAAATATATTTACAAGATGAAAGGAGGAAATATACACAAGTCAAAACATTGGACTTAACCACCTAATATGGGCAAACAAGCTGGGTCTCCTTTGCTTGATGGTCGGTCACTAAGACCGGGTCTGCGCATGACCCACACTTGGTCTGCTAATATTAGGGGTTTATCCCCTTTTTTGTCTCTTCTTCAAAATATGGAGAGCTTTCACTTATGGGGACCCTAGCCGCCGCCTCTGCTTTCGCCTTTGGCCACCGTCTGGCGCGTTTCCCGGCGAAGCAGACTACCACCGTGAAGCTCCTCCTCCCCCTTCTTTCTTTCAGAATTAGTTTCCCAAGAAAACCTTCAAAGTGATGCGAAAGAGCCCAAACGTTCGAGACTTTTACCGCGGATACTGGCATCCGCTGTGGTCTGCTCGAAATCAAGATATGTTTCTCATCTTTCAAACGCCTTCGCGACCGTTGGGATTTCCTGTCGGAGACTCCGGTCTTTGGAAAACACCAAAAGCCGGGGTAGGTGATCATGAGTGCGTTAGTTCCTTTTCATGCCGATCTCGCACTCCATCATTAGATCGCCATGGTTTCGTGATGTAGTGACTCTCCTCGCCACGATCTACCCACTCCACCGTTGGGATCGTTCATTCGAATCGGTCGCCGAAAGCCGCCCACAACCAAAGGTAAATAATACCTTTTTCCCCTCTTTTTGATTCAGATCTAGTAAATGCTCAAAACTACGGATGCTTTCTTTTGGATTGCTTGTAAAAAACGAATCCTTGCTTTGTTCTTTAATTCGAAAGAAAAAAACTGAAGGAAAAAACTTTGTAAATACCTCTTTTTATGTATTGATCTCTGAATCTTTGTTTTTTGTTGACAATGAGTTTGAATCCTATATATATCATTGAATATTACATGTAATTAGATTATGAATGAAAATCTCTATTCGTGGTTTGCTCTAATTTGTTTGTATTCATGCCCTCTCTGACATTATTATTGTTTGTTTGTGCATGTTTTGGCTAGAAATACCTTGGTTGTTCTTGTTTGCTTCTGAAACCCACCCTCTGTTTCTATGTGAGGTGTTGTAGAGGGGCAAAATGGCTACCAGTTCAGAGGCTGTCGACTGAGGACCAACAAGGGAAGGTGGTCGTGGATCTCCTCTGCTCAAATCTGGGTCATCCGATCACCTTGATCCAGACGGTGTTAGGATGACTGCACAAAAGAACAAGGATATCAGTATTGGATTAATTGATTTCCAGATTAGGGTTTAATTAGTTGGGCCAAATGTAATATGTAAATGTTTTAGTTTTTTAAAATGTAAGTAGGCGAATTTTATTTAGGCTGATATAATATTTTTGTGTTTTAAATTGTAAAATTGGATTGTTTAATATAAAACAGGCTTTTGTTAATTTACATGGACTTTAAAAGAAACTGATATATATTTAATATAGTTTGGGGCTGTGGTTTAATATAAATTACTCTTTTTTTGTTTTTCTCTTTAGTTGCTTAATAAAAAATAAGGAAGACGATAATAGTAAATGTACTAGTAATAATAATAATAAAAGATATAATGATAACTAACAAATAATGAAAAGATAACAATGATAGTAATTAAAATTTAATATACACCTAAAGAAAATAATATAATATAGTATTTAGGGGTTTATTTTAATTGAATAATGATAATAAATAACAAAACATAGATATATACTTAATAAAAAAGTACTAATAAATAACTAATTTTTTTGGGTTTTAAGTTTTAATAAAAGATAAAATGCAAAACATAATTTTAGGATAGTAATGCCCATATATCTTTAAAAAACAAGACAAAAATAAGCAGTCATCGGACAAAATTAGTAATTACACATGCCCGTCTTTGCTTATACTTGTGCAACAAGAATAAAGCAAGACTATATATTTTGTCTCACTTCTGTTTGGAGGT
Source organism: Hibiscus mutabilis (assembly GCA_019671005.1). Taxonomy (NCBI): domain Eukaryota; kingdom Viridiplantae; phylum Streptophyta; class Magnoliopsida; order Malvales; family Malvaceae; genus Hibiscus; species Hibiscus mutabilis. The sequence continues at coordinate 23,479,288 of CM033744.1, read as the reverse complement.
CCATTTCATGAGTTTCCTCACATGAATAAATTGTTCACCATACTTCTCCCTACAACTTAGTTTATAATTATTTGCCTCGCTGCCCATAAAACTTTAATTTCTGGTATATGCATAAATCCTTGAGCTTTAATGTCGCCATCATTACGCTCTAAAACTTCAGAACTATGAGTATTGCCTCTCTCACCTTGAAAGTTCTATGTAGTGAGTTTGAAATCCTTACTTTGAAATCCTTGAGGCACACGAATATCTGCCTTCATTGTTCTAAAAACTCAAACTATGAGTATCTATCCCCTCATTTCAGTAGTTCTTTATATCCTTTCTTTTTTTGACTTTACTTCACAATTGCTCAAAAAAGCGCCTACAGTTTTTCTCTCTAGAGATTTTTCTTCTTTTTTTTCTTTTTTTTTTTTTTCTTTTTTTCTTTTTCATTCTTTTCCTTTCTTCTCTTTTTTCTTTTCTCTTTTCTTTCTTCTCTTTTTTTTTTCTTTTATCCTTTTTTTTTCTCTTTTTTCCTTTCTCTCTTTTTTTTCTTTCTCTTTTCTTTTTCTCTTTCTTTTTTTTCTTTTTCTTTTTTTTTTTTTTCTTTTTTTTTTTTTTTTTCTTTTTCTTTTTTTTTCTTATTTTACTCCATTTTTTTCTTTTCTTTTCTTCTTCCTTTTCTTTTCTTTCAATTTTCTTTCTTCTTTCTTTGATTTATTCTTTTTTTTTTCTAGATGCCCTATGGGTTTCACCTCTAGTCTCTTTGAGGTTTCTTCATGAGAGACCTTCGTTCTCTTTTTAGAAAATTTTATCCATTTTTTTATGATGTCCTCTTGCCTTGACTTTATGATTCATTTCATGTCTTTAAGCGAGTGCTAGCTTGAATTTTGCCTTAAGATCGCGAGTTATTTTAAATCTTCTTGTTTCTTTGGCTGATTCTTCTCAAACACAACAGGTTTCTGCCATTTTTTCTATTCTTCTTTTCCTTTTGGCATCATTTTTTTCATCTTTACTCAAGGCCGAAGCGGAAAGCTTATCTTGGATTTATTTCTTTTAAAGGTTCTCTTTCTTTTATATTTTTCTTTGATCTTGCAAAATTCTTTTTGGTTGTGCTTCTTATTCTAAATTTCTTCAACCTTCTAAATTCTTTTTCTGAAGTCTTCTTTATCATGGATTTAGGGACTTTGTCATCTCCAGAATTCCATCTATATCTCAACCCACCATCTTAATTTGATAACATTGAAAATGTTTATCAATCTTTGTATATGTCAAAAATAATCAAAAATTGATGATGATATGAGTAAAAAGTTCTATCCTAGGGATGTCTAACTAAATATAATGCATGAATAGAGTCATTTTTTTAGAGATGTTGGGGGAAAAACCCCAGGTTTAGTTTTTCCCACATCTTGTAGTATAAAGATATCGTCTCCACGAGGGGATTGGTGCCACTTCAAGAATCTAGTCTCTTGCTTGCCTGTAAAAAGTAAAAACACAAGTAAAGGATTATAGAGTTTTAACTAATAACTAATCTAAAAAGCAATTAAAATAAAATAAAAAGATGAATTCAATTGAGAGAGATAGGCTAGGTTATCGTGAGTTGAGGTGTGATAGCCGATTGGATTGTCTTGGTAAAAAGTGCATGGGCAACTCGATTTGCCGTGGCGACTTACTGCACAGGGTTGCCTTGGCAACTAATTGATGGTTGCTTGGGCGACTAGTTGGGCAACTACTTGGGCGGCTGGGCAGCAACAACAAGGTTCGGCGGGCGTTCTTCAATGGTTTCTTCTTATCCTAAGTCGAAACTCTAGCTACTTGTGCATGCCTTGATAATACATCCTGCGTGAATCAGGGTGAACAACAACCAATCTTGCGCTCCTCTTAGCCGTTGAAATCCTTAACTTATTCTAAGCGGATTAATCTTCACCATCATTGGATTGAATAAAGATCATATTCATTCGTTTCTTGAATCTAACTCTCGATATTAGATAAATGGATGAAATCACGAGATCCTCTCCCAATTCACTCATAAACAATAATAAGAATCAGAATGAATAAACCTTGAAATAGAAAAGTGCAAACTCTTATTACCTAAACAAAAACCAATAGTTTCTCACAACCACAAAACACAATAACCATAGCCAAGTAAATTTAGTTCATGGCTGGGTTCCAAAAAAACACAAGATAAACAATCCCTAGCATGAACCCAATCGAACAAGGAAGAAAAAGGGAATTTAATTCTTCTTTAATCTCTGCATGGCAATCAAATTCCTTTGGGCTTGGACCTTGCTCCATGTCATCTTGGGCTTGTAAAATCATGAATTTCGACATCCATATTGCTTTTTTGTCTTTGTCGACAAATGCCATTCATGCATTGCCACGGCAACTAGCTCGTCATTCTTTGGCATGCATTGCCACAGCAACTAAAACACACAAAAGCATATCTATTCATGCAAAATCGAGTTGTGTGCAAGTTGATTTTTGGTTCTATGCAAACAATAGGTTTTCAAATTACTTCATTGGGTTCTTTTTAACATGTTTTAACTAGAGCCAATTTAGGGCACCTCTAGTGTTTTATTTTTAGTTTTCTTAAGTTAATTTAATCGACTAGAGCAAACAAAATTACCTCTAGTTAAAAAAACTCCGGTTGGAAATTTACCTTGCCCGTTGGTTTGTGGGTGATATCTCTTGTGTGATATGCGAGCGTTGCAACATCTTGGCAATTAGTCATTGTCAAAATGCTTGCCCCGTCGCGATAATTGCTCTCGGCATCCCAAACCGTGTAAATATGTTTTTTGCGGGAATCGTTGCAGTCTTGGAATCGTCGTTGGGAACTGCAGTGCCTCTACCCATTTAGACACATAGTCGGCGGCAAGTAAGATGTAGAGGTTGCGAATGAAGATGGGAAAGGTCCCATAAAATCGATCCCCATACATCGAACAGTTCCACCTCGATGATGTTACAGGTGGCATCTCATGTCGTCTAGAGATATTGCCGTCCTCGCAGCAGCGATCACATTGCTTGTAAAAGTCTTGGGCATCTTTGTACAATGTTGGCCAATACAAACGGATTGCAAGACTTTGGCGCGATGCGAGTTCCTCAAAATGTCCTCCATAGGGTGAAGAATGGCATTGCGGAGTACATTCTTGCTCTTCTTGAGGACACATCGGCGTATTTGTTTAAACAAAGAGGCTCGTCCCAAAAGTAATGCTTAGCATCATGGCGGAACCGCTTCTTCCCTTGGTGAGTAATGCCATACGGAAAAATACCAAAAACAAGGAAGTTAACTAAATCTGCGTGCCGGGTATTGCGGGGCATGTCTTTGCCGTAGTGTCTGCTCCCAAAATTGCCCGCGTGCGCGTCAAAAAAGCTGCTGCGGGCGTCGAGGAGTTCTTGCCGCGTGTGCATCCATTGTTGCGTCATGGGTTGCGGCGTCATGGGCTGTCGGCGTCAAGGTTTTAGAGGCGATTAAATTTGTTCATCCGGGAATGCATCACATATCTCTAGATCCGCGTCCTCTTCCTATTGCGTTCCAAAGCGTGATAAGTGATCGGCCACTTGATTTTACATTTCCTTTCACATCCTTAATTTCAATATCAAATTCTTGTAAAAGTAATATCAGCGAATCAAGCGAGGTTTAGCATCCTTTTTAGCAAATAAGTATTTGATTGCGAATGGTCCGTATGAACAATTACCTTTGTACCAATTAAATAGGATCGGAACTTGTCAAATCTGAAAACTACAGACTAGTAACTCTTTCTCCGTTGTTGTGTAATTCACTTGAGCATCATTAAGAGTTTTACTAGCGTAGTATATCACATGGAAGGTCTTACATGCGTTGGCCTAGGACTGCTCCTACCCAGCGAAATCACTTGCATCACACATGAGCTCAAAGGTAGCGTCAATCTGGTGGAACAACAATGGGTGCGAGGCAAGCTTTTTCTTTAGGGTTTCAAATGCTTGAGTGCAAGAATCATCAAAATCGAAGACTTTATCTGTTCAAGCAGTAATTGCTTTGACAGTCCATACAAACCCTCCCGGCGAAAAATCATCCATGAAGATAAGTTCATTATTTCATTGACCATGTCAAAAAGAGTGCCATCATGCATCTTTGGAAGGTTGCAGGTACGGACATAATCGAGCGACATCCTCGGAGCATAAACTATATAATGGGCATGTGAAGCCATTTTTCTTGATCATTACAACCCCTTTCATGGCATGATTGGTCTCCTCTGGGCCTCCATCAAGGTTTGTGTTCATCTTTTCAAGATCAATCAAAGTTCTCCACCCTTTTCAGCTAGGAATGGTCTTGAGAATGATAGGTGCATGCTCATCCATCACAATCCAAAACAATAAAGTCGGTGGGAAAAATAAATTTATCAACTTTTGCAGTATGTCTCGATTTTTCCCTCTGGATGCACATAGGATCTGTCGGCTAGTTGCTGACAGCCGACATAGTGATTTCAATAGAGCGGGTGTTGTGAAACTTCGGGATCCTTCAACTTAGGCGGCATGCGATTGTGCAACATTGCCATGCATCCCTCTGTCGCGGCAACAATTGTTTCAAACTCTCTAGCCTTGTTCTCTTGGACACAATGTCTTTAAGAAACTTGGCATAGTTTGGCATTTGTTCAATTGCTTCCACCAATGGCAAGTTGATGTGGACTTGCTTTAAGATATCAAGAAACTTCTTGAATTGGTATTCTTGCTTTTGTCGCTTCAATCTTTGTGGGAATGGTGGTGGAAGTCGGATATCTTCTATCCTTTCATTGGTTTGAAACCTGATTGGCGGCATTACGGGGACATCTGGGTTGCCGATCGTTACCAAGCCCAGGGTTGCGAGGCGTGCTTATCATTAGTTTCGCGAGGCGTCATCGGTTCTCGAGGCATTTATTGCGGTTGCAATTCTGGTTCAGCATCCGAGACTTTGCGCTAGGTTCGTCTTGATCTTTTTGTGGAGTTTTGTTTGACGAGCGGGTTTGAACCTCTCTAAGTTGTTGGCCATACGGTGGTGATTGCCTTACATTGCTCATGGCGGTTCCTCTTGCGACTTGATGTCGCTAGGTAAACCTCCTTGTGGTCTAGTGTTCAGATTTTGAGCAAATTGTCCGACTTGATTTTCCAATGATTTGATTACCGCCTCTTGGTTTTGCAATCTCATCTCGATCTGTTAATAAAAGCATCATTCTTTTTGTAATTCGGGTGCTTCTTCCAAGCTGGATTGTATGTATTTGACATCATGTTGTTGCCCGATTGTAATTCCCCACATAGAAGCTAGATTCGGATTCTGCATACATTCGAAGAATTATGGTTATCACCACATA